>OY757315.1:83908374-84508374 GCA_963583905.1 Stenurella melanura | reverse complement strand
CACTAATAACTCAAGAACCGTTAAAGCTTTTTTTTTCAATAAACGGAATTTTATTGAATGTCAACGGGGACACGTTTTAACAAAAAAAGGCGTGGGCCAAAACTCTCCCCCTCATCCCCAGCCACCCCAAGGTTATAATTTCAAATAGCACCCCCTATCGTGTGACCCATCATTTTCAAACAGCTTAAAAAGTTCTATCTATATACCAGAAAGAAATGAAATTGTTCAATCCGTTTCTGAGATAAAGGCATAAATAAATTCTGCAATGACTAAAAATAAGTAGACAGAATCAGAAAATTACTTTATTACGTAAATGCTGAAAGTGAGCGCCATCATTTGCTACACAATAATACAGCCTATTTTCGAATTCTTGCCTGGCTTTCCGAAATGTTTCCCGAGATATCTGTCTACATGTTCGAGTTATTCTAGCCAGAAGACATTCACGATCTCAAAGAGAATAATTCGAACATATAGAGAGATATCCTGGGATACATTTCAAAAAGTCCGGCAGGAAAAAAGCAAATAATGGAGCTCACTTTGAGCATTTAATAAAATAATTTTTTGATTTTCTGTCTATTTATTTTTAGTCATTACAGAATTAATGTGTGCCTTTAACTCAGAAACAGTTCAATCAATTTCATTTCTTTTTGGTATACAGATAGAATGTTTTAAGCTGCTTAAAATGATGGTTCTTGTGGAGCTTTCAGAAGAGCCAGCACATCTTGAGACAAGGAAAAGTTCCGTTTTTTGGGAAGCACTCTTAAGGCTGTAATTACAGGATCCGATGTCAATAACAATCGATGTAACAGATCTTCGTTTGTTAATCTCCTAGACATCTTTCTAGTTCTTTTTTCTCGATAACTTTACAGGTCCTTGTTTCGAGATTCTGCAGCTTCCTCAGAGAGTTGACCGATAGGCAATAAAGCAGCTTCAATAATTTTGGATCCGTGTATTAATACTTTATGCACGGATGCTGGTAGCTTATACCAAGGATATTTTGCGACTAATTGTCTTGCTGTTTCCACAGCATATTTGTCAAAAGATTCAGCATTAATCTCGTACGGTGAAGACATGGTTTCTAAGATGACACAGCATCTCCTTATCAAGCTCTCCTCGATGCCGGTTATCGAAGCAGAAATCTCTGGATTATGGAAAAAACGCCTAGCTGCGTTTCCGTTGTTTGAAGTTCCTGTTCCTCCCGGCTTTACTTTATCTACAATCAAACCGAGTTTACTGTTGTAGAACTTGTCTTGTATTGAAGCTTTCCTGGATTTCACGGCAGCTTGGTCGGTGGCGCCTCGGGCTTGCCACTTTTTGATGTCCATTCTATATGCTAAATGTAGAAAATATTCATAAAATCTGATCCACGCATGAAGAGTGGATAGGCCGAATCGGAATGTATTTGTAAGAACTGGAATTTGAAAAACAGTATCTATGTCGTTCATGTCCTTTGGCGATGCACCACAAATATAACAGACTTGTGCAGAAGCCGTGGAGCTTAATGCGTTACACACTTTTCCATCGACCATAGTCAAAGACATTTTGTGTGTAATGGCTACGTCCCGTCCAGAAATATTTAATGTTGTAGGATGTAATGCATCAATCTGGGACTGTACGCGCGCTTCCTCTTCCTTTGAAAGGTCAACATTTTCCTTTTTAAACTGAAATTTGAGCGGACGACAATATCTTGTGGATGCTGGCCGTGGATTTTGTTTACAGTTTTGTTAGCTTCTTCAACATGTAGTTGTAAAGGAACCATAGAGGTAACAAACAAATCTTGGTCCGAAAAAGGTCCTTCTTTCATTTGGTGGTATTCGCTGTGTCCAGTGCTACCGTCAAATCCCCATTTTGAGACCAGAACTAGACTAAGGAGTTCATCGTCTTGGAAATATCCTAAAACTTCCTCATGACTTTCCACAATTCTTGAAGTAGTATGGGCTAACAAACTCTGAAGTTTAATCTCAGCAGTTGATTCCGTAACTACTATATCTTGTTCTGGTGGATAACATTTTTTCTTCGCGGAAACAATTTTATCATAATTTGGCAAAACTTTGATGTTGAGGCTTTTCAACATATTTCTTGTTTTGACAAATCGGCTTCCGCTATCATCCACAAAGCTTGGTTTTCCGAGAGCATTGCTGGTTTACGAGGAGTTATCGGTCTCCAGGCCCTAATCATCCGTCGAGTACTCTTTGGTGACGATGATGTGGCATGCCTAACTAGAGTTGCTCTCGTGCGCTTTCCAGATTTTCTCAATTTCATTTCCGTAGCATAAAGTGGTTCTTTTTCTTCCAAAGATAATGAGGGCTGAACTCTTCTACTTCTTTTAGCGATCTGTCCAAAAGGTTTTTGTGGACGACCAGGGCCAGAACGAATGTCAGGCTCATAATCCGACGTCGATGCTTTACCAGATTCGCCAGTACCAATTGTGAATATAATATCTTTTTTGAGAAAAGATTCATAACATTTTAAAAATCTTTCCTTGTGTCTATTCACGTGTTTCCATTTGGTAAAGAGGTTGCAACAAAACTTTCGTACCTTTTCGTGAATTTCCAATCGATTTTTGACAGAAGGACCAAGGGAAGCTAGGACATGATTCTCCACTGCATCACATTTTACGCTTTTACTGCCTGCAGTCGACACCCACACATCAAATATTTCCTGGGTTTTCAGGTTTGTAGTCCTTCCAAGAAAGAAATAAACTAAAATTAATAAAAAGTAAATTAACGTGATCGTTAAAAAATCATTTTTATTAAAAAACAAATAAAAAAAAGGCGCAAGTTTGCGTGAAATCTACAAGCTGTTTTCTAATCCTGAATAGGACTTTAATAAGTAGAAACAAAAAAAAACACTAGCGAATATAAGCGATTTTAGTTTTTCTCCTTCAAAATAAAATTTGAGTGATGGGAAATACGTTTTTTACAATTTAAATGAAATTTAAAAGTATATTCATAAACAAACTCTTTAGTAATTTTATTAAAATGTAATCATAATCTACGTACCTGAGACAATATAATTCAGTTGCTAAAATCTGGAAAACAGCACTTTTCACAGAAACACACTAAATAGAAAATGGGACGTAAACAAGTTTCTTTTAATTTATTGGCGCACTGCATCACAGGTAGTCACTTCGAGGGTTATTTACTGACTGAATAAGCAATAACAAAGTATTTCTTTGTTAGATATAAGACTTCCGGTTAAACGTGAGTGGTGTTGCCACGTTTAGTGAGGATCGGTTGCAGTTGGTTAATGGCCAATTGGCCAACTACGAAATCGCATGAATCCAGTGTGCGCAGCCATAAGTCATCATAGATCTAAAAATTGATTTGTAAAGTAAGAGTTTGTTATCTGTGTTTAGTACGCTTTGCCTATGAATTAAGGGGTATAGTTTATTTAGATTTATGTATGTTTTGGTAATTGTTGCTGTTATATGTTGTTGAAAGAATAGTCTTTTGTCCATAGTTGGTCCGAGATATTTTACTTTATCTACTTTTATTTCTTTTTGGTTTATTTTTAATTGTTTGAATTTTTTCGTTTGTAAATATTTGAGTATATTTTCTGTTTTCTCTTCGTTAATTTTAACTTTCCATTTATTGTAGTATTTCGTGAGTAAGTCTAGGTGGTATCGTACTTTTTCCGTTGCTGTTTGTGGGTATACCGTCGTGTCGTATGCATAAAGAACTGTATGTGTGTATGGCTTTTAACACCACTTGACGTTGAACCTTTGGGAAATACTCCTGAAGGAGCCTTCCATCAAGTATTCAAAAGAATAAGATGCACAATAGAGAGGTGTAATGCTGTCCTAAAAAAAGATTTAGATGTTTACTAAAAGATAGAGTACTCCAATACACCCCTGGCAGGCACTGTTGGACGTATTGTTAATGCTTGTGTAGTATTACACAATTTATGCATTGACTACAACATACCAGAAGTTATAGATCACGAATTACCAGATAATCCAGATTTTGGCATCTACAATCCTATTAATTAAAATGGCCGGACAAACAAGCCAGCTGCACGCAGACTTAGCTAAAGGTAGAGCAGTTAGGACACGTTTAATACATACATTATGGAATCAGAGGAACAGTTTTTGTATTTAATGATAAATATTAATGAATTTATTTTTTATTGGAAGTAAACCGTGGAAAAGTATTTTTTTTAATAATGCAACAAGACACAGTCTTAGCCGAACACATAACACAATAACATAGTCTGGCTTTTCTCAGTCGCCACTTTCTCAAAATGTAAAACAACTTTCGCTGTGATTTTGCCGTTGATTGCCTTTTTGGTATAGCGGAATCCCTGATAACTCTATCTGGGACTACATTTACCTCAAAGGCACTATCCCCACCTAGCACTACATTTGCGTCAAAGGCACTATCCTCATCTGGCACTACATTTCCGTCACAGTTAAAACTCATGTCATTATTTTTTACATGCAGAGGACTAGTTTGAAAAGGCACGCAACCGTTATCGGCGACATTCGGCTCTGCTTCCTCCAAGTTTTCGGTCTCAATTTCTCCTTGGTTAGGTGGTATTTTAATGTTGACTACAGGTTCTTCCGCCCCCTCACAAAAACTTCTTTGATCACGGTAAAAATCATCATCTCCGAGTCAGTTAACTTATCTTCAATAGGTTCTCCTCCTCAATCAGTATATTTTTTTCTGAGCAATTTCTTTTTGCTTCGGTTCCCCTTGTTCTGCCAAGTTTGAAACAAAAGTATTTAACTCGCCCGTAGTAGCGTTTAAAATTTCTGCGATTTTCTTCCGTTTCTCGTACATTTTTCGTGTGAAGGTTTGAGACAATTTCGCGGCTAACAGTTGAGGGCTTTTCTTTAAGTATTCAACTAGAAGTGTCAGCTGCTCTTCACTGGCATGTTCTCCCTTCTTGCGCTCCATTTGACCCAAGCCAAAAACAAATAACACGAGAAAAAACATTCAACGCTGCGGGCGGTGTTGCCAAACTACCACCCGCTTTTATAAATACGTATTAGGTTTCATTTTCGAAGGGTCAAGCATACGTCAGAAAATACGCATGTGTATCTAAAGCTTCGTATATCTAAAATGCGAAAACTCAAACGCACTTGATGAAAACATAATAACTACATTTTATGAGTTAAGTGAACTACAAATGCGACTTCACATATATTTATAAGCTTAAAAATGATGACTTGAGTCTTTGGACAAAGGACACAACATGGGGTGATACTGAATAGGCAGGAGTAGTTGAAATATATTTCAACTACTATAGAAATATGATGTACCTGATAGGGCCAGTTTTATGTATTTCAGACGAAACTCTAAGTAGTACGAGTTACCTATAATATTCTATATAACATTTATATACCTACATAGATTTTTGTGATACGTCACTCTTAATAAAAATTATCAAAACTTGAAAACGGTAGTGTTGTAGCATTTGAAAAATCTACATTAATAATTTCAGTTTCAATGCAGTAAATTAACCCATTAATCCGTTTGTTTGATAGGCAACCACTCGTACTTCAAGGGGCATAGTAGGTTGCATATCTGAAATTCTTAACAGGGAAAGAAAGCGTGCTTCTTTTATGTATAATATTTTAAGTTAGAGGTGTTGCTCACGTATTCTGTTGTTGGAATATTACACAATGGTGTAATTCAGTCTTTTAAATTGCAAAGTCCTTTGTTGGCGCATTTTTATTGGCTGGAGAAAGAGTTCTCTAGATGCTCAAGTTGGCAACACTGAGAACATGGTGAACGGTGGAGCGGAAAATCCGTCGAGGATTCATCTTTGAGACAGCCACGAGTGAACAGCGGCGGTTCCGATTTTGTGTGGAATTTTTGGGGTTTTGCATCGTTTACACTGGAAAGGGATTTGATTGATGTACCCAATGATCCTCGCCGCTTTGCTGTGAAGATTTTGTGAATTCCCAGCTAGGAGTTTTGTCGGTTGCCACAAATCTGATCGCCACGTGTTTCAAAGGTTATGTGATACTCTCTATAAGAGGTAGGCTTTTTATTTTACTTAGTTTGGTGTTTTATTTAGTTCTTATTTATTGTAATTATTACAGAGTGTTTGGAGGGGCATATATGTTTGGTATAAGCACGTGTCTGGTGCTGTCATTTTGCTTAAGTAAGGGGGCCCAGCATTCAGAGGAGTAATAGGAGGTCCATTACTCAGACATTTGGTTTTATGTGGGTCCTGTTAACGTATTGAGAAGCTTTGGTTGGAGAGTTGTCCGCAGCAGTCTCCAAGGGATGTTGGCAGAGTTTTGGGGAGTGACGGAGTCGCAAGTGTAGCAACGTCGAGAACATCTAGAAAAGTGGTGACGGGTCCCGTTGAAGTCGTCACAGAGAATGCCAGGGCCTGAACCAGGTTTTTTTATTCTTTTAGTCAAGTATTTTAAAGAAAATATTATAGTTTAATTCAGTGGTTTTTGTTCATATGATAAAGTAAATTATAACACAATATTGCAACTACAAATCAAGCTCTAAGTTTGTGTGTAGAATGATGATATATTTAAGAGTTTTACTGTAAAACACCCATGGTACCGTGAGATGTTGATCAACTAACCTACTATTATGTCAAACAAAAAATTCAATTCATGGTAAATCTTTAATTCGTGGTTGTAAGTTTTAACTCATAGTCGTACATGGTCAAACTCGTAGTTGCAAGAGAATCTTAGAGAGAAAGAGATCTAAGTTCGAATTTAAATCAAGTTTTTTATTAATTGCCTAAAATTTCTTTAATACGCATAAACCACAATTAGGTGAAGTTTTTTTATTTATTCTTTTTATTGTTGTATATCTCACGTGTGTTGTAATAAATATCTAATGTCTACATGTTCTTATTATTTGCACTGATACTCCTGATATTTGCTTAAATTTTGAGATTTGAGAGTAAAGTAGAGTTTAGATATCACAGATATATTTTGAGTATTCCATCGCATGGTTGCTAATAACTTAATTTTGTTCCGAGCTGGCAAAATTATTTAAATCTTATTACGTAATATACAGCCGGTGGCGCCCTCTTGAGTGTCCACACACAATCCTAACCCACGGCCTATGCTCTCCACCAAAAATCGGCTGTCGTTCGCAACGGAATAACATGTTTTAATATTTAGGTATCAAAATATGCTACACCAAAAGTGGCGCCCAACGTGGGGCGCGATTGTTACACCAAAAACACACCTAGAGTAACAAAGTTTCATATTTTGATAAGAGCCGAGTGTGGACACAAATTTTTGGTTTTGTTTGAGGAATTTAGTAGTAATTAATTTAATTTTAATCAAATATCAGGAACGTGTGTAGACATTAGCATTTCTATCTTATTTCATGCAGGAATACGGTTGCTATTGATAAAGTTTTTGTGAGATGTACAATAAAACACTGGCATTTCTTTAGACTCCGGCGATTGATTTGCGACGTTGCCACTTTTAAAAAATAGACTACATTTTCCGGAGAAGTACTGGTTGAAAAATTAAAACTGCATAGTGTTAGAAAATATTTCAGATTTTGAGGGGAATTATTAAATCAATATACAGGGTGGAAAAGAATATTTCCAAAATTTGTGATTGAATTTATTGATGATAATTCTTGCTGCAGTTTTAAGTTTGGTGTTTGCTGCATTTAATAGCAATTGTATATTTTACTATACAGGGTGTAGTAAGTAAGTAAGTAAGTGTTGGGACTTAAGAATTTTTGGAACATTTTGCTATTTTAAGCAGCGGACTTGTGTGTTGTTTACTGCCTGCATTTGTGATTGTTATTGCTCTTTACATTAACGTTTAATTTAGTTAGAAATTTGCACTTTTAAAATTTTTTTTGATCATGGAAGATACTTTTAAATCTAATCATTTATTGCTTGAAGAGTTGGAATATGAGTTGAACATCAGAAATGTTTATTCCAATAGAAATCAACAAGATAAAAGGAAGATTTTAAATAGATTGTTGGAAAAAGAACGTGATAGACCGGGTCGGCTTATCAATTTAGATACTTATAAACTTGATTTTAATGCTGAGCAGCTAGCTGTAAATGCTACATTAGATTCAATTAAAAATTTAATTGCTGATTTCGAAGGCACTTCCTCTGATTCTTTGTTTAAGAGAATAAAGTCTCGTATTGCTCATGTTACCGGTCGTGTTCAACGCATTATTGTAGAAGGTGATGACGCGGAAACCGCAAATACTTTTAGAAATGAATCCTATGCAACGTGTATAGAATTAGAGGCCGATTTACATGAACGAGTAACAGCTATGGTTCCGAATGATGACTTGAATCAAACTGTGCACAGTCAGGTTGTTCACGTGCCCACTCCTGTAGTGACGTGTGCGAGCAAAACTATTCCAATTTCTCAGTGGGGAGTAAAATTTAATGGGGATCCTAAGAGTGTTTATTCTTTCATTGAGCGTGTTAATGAGTTAGCGCAGGCGCGTAAAGTTGATGATCAAGAATTATTTAATGCCGCTGTAGAACTTTTTGTGGGAGATGCTTTTGTTTGGTATCGCAGCATTAAGACTAGTGTAGATAGTTGGGCCTCTTTAGTTTCTTTGATAAAGAAAGACTTTTTACCACCCAACGCGGAAGATGAAATTTGGGAACAAATTAAAAGTCGTAAGCAAAAGAAGCATGAAAAGGTAACCATATTCTTTGCGCAAATGGAAAATTTGTATAGTCGACTTAGTCATGCTCCTAGTGAAGTCACGAAAGTTAAGCACATTCGGAATAATTTATTGCCGGAATATTTAGGTCAATTAGCTTTATGTGAGGCAGATACAGTTGCTCAATTGTTTGGTTTATGTAAAAAATTAGAGGATGCTGCTTACGTAATATCCAGACGTAGTTATGTACCGCAAGTTTCTAACTTATCAGTTGAAGAGTCACATTCAACTAGTCAATGTTGCTGTTCGTGTCATAATAAAGAAAATGTAGAGAGTAATAATCACCTTGGTCATGTAGGGAGTACAACTCCTAATGTTGATCTGGTAAGTACTAAGGTAGAGCAGGTAGTCGCAAGTACTTCAGGAAACAGGAATAGCGTCAGTAATCCTAGTACTTCAGCACAGGCTCGGAGTAGAAAAATTTGTTGGAATTGTGGTAAGCCCAACCACACTTTTTCGTCTTGCAAGGCTAAGAGGAAAATATTTTGTTTTCGTTGTGGTACGCCTAATGTTAGGTTAGCTAATTGCAAGAAGTGTTCCAAGAAACCAGTAAGGGAGGTGTGTTCTGGCCGCCACACTGTTCCCAGTAAGTTGGCCAAACGAAAATTTTCGTATTTTAGTAAGAGAGAGTGGCAGTCTTGGCTCTCATATGTTAGGAATTTTTATAAGTTTTCGGGTAAGACAGACTTGCAGGGGCAAGCTGCGCCATTGTTTGTTAAGAAAGGTACTGATAACAGGCCTTACGTTTCAGTAAAATTATATGGTAGGGACATAGTGGCTCTGCTTGATTCGGGAGCAAATGCTTCTATTATTGGTTCAGGTGGCCTTGAGTTATTGAGACAATTGAACTTAGAGATTAATCCGTCTCATACTCAAAGTGTGTTTGTTGCGAATGGGAGTCAGCAAACAGTAACAGGTTTGGTTGATTTGCCCATATGTTTAGGAAATGTCTGTCAAGTTGTGAAAGCTTTGGTAGTGCCTTCTTTGCCTCAATCTTTTATTTTTGGTTGCGACTTTGCTAGACAGTTTCAAATTAAGATTGACTTTAAAGATTCTTGTGATGTAGTTCCTCATGCACAGTCTCGCATTCCTCCGGCCGAACCGGAAGTTCTTTTGTTAGAAATTTCTTTGGAAAATTTGGATGATTGGTATCGATCTATGCGTGAAAATATTTCTTCTTTTCCAAAACGTTATCCTCAATGGAAGGTAGTAAATGGTTTAGTCTATAAGCTCATTCCATCTCGTGTATCGGTGCAGACAAATCTTACAGAGTGGAAGTTACTTGTTCCGAAGGGACAAAGGCAGCAAATCATGAGTTCATGCCATGATCCTGCAGTTTGTGCACATTTTGGGTTCTTCAAGACATTGGCTCGTCTGCAAGAACATTATTACTGGCCAAAAATGCGCCAGGACGTCATGAAGTATGTTCGAAAGTGTCAAGTTTGTGCTTCTCAGAAAATTGCAAACACGGCTAGAATGGGACTTATGGGTGGCGAAAAATCTGCAAGTTATCCTTGGCAGATAGTGTCTGTTGATATCATGGGCCCATTCCCACGATCTTCGAAGGGAAACACTCATTTACTTGTGGTAGGTGACTGGTTCACGAAGTACACATTAGTTTGTCCTATGCGTAAGGCTACCGCTCAAAACGTGGTTAAGTTTATGGAGAATGAAGTTTTTCTTGTCTTTGGTGTACCTCAGTTCATTTTGTGTGATAATGGAAAACAGTTTGCAGGCTCTGAGTTTAAGAAACTGGCAAAAGAGTATCAGGTACAAAAGATTTGGTTCAGTGCACGTTATTCTCCACAGTGCAATTTTGTTGAGCGCAACAACAAGACAGTTGGTACTGCCATTAGGTGCTACATAAAAGAGCACAAGAATTGGGACAAAGAAATTCATAAGATTAGGCAGGCTATTAACACTGCAAAGCATGAGGTGACAGGGTTCACCCCGTCTTTTTTGAATTTTGGTAGACATGTTCCTATTTCGGGAAATTATTATGGAGAAGTAGTCTCCACTGACGATGTTGAGATATCGCCAGGTGATAGGCAAGGCTATGCTTCAGAGTTGAAGTGCCTTGTAGATGTTTTTAAGGAAGTTCGTAAAAGACTTCATGTTGCGTATCAGCGCAATAGTAGAGTTTACAATCTCCGGAAGAGAGACGTTTCGTTTAAGGAAGGCGACCTTGTTTGGCGCAAAAATAAAGTTCTCTCGGACGCGGCGATTGGGTTTTCTAGGAAGTTAGCTCCTAAGTATGTACTGTGTAGGGTACGTAAGAAAGTTTCGCGTGTAGTGTATGCCCTCACCAATGTTGATGGAACTGACGCTGGTGAATGGCACGTTAAGGACCTAAAGGCTCACTTTGGTTCAAATTCTGAAATTTCGGTGGGCTAAGATGGCTTACGTCAGGCTTCAAACTGGGAGTTTGAGTCTTGATTTGTGTTTTGTAGATAGATCTTTTGATTATGGAATCATTTTGATTTGTATTGTTGTGTAGAGTTCATCTGATCAGTTTGTTATAGTTCCGATAGTGTGACCAGTCTCGTGATTTTGAGTTTCCCTTGGATAAGACTTTCCCGATTATGGTTTTACCGATTATGACTTTTACCGATTATGACTTTTACCGATTATGACTTTCACTGATTTTGATTCCTTATGGACGTGTGGTACACGCAGTTACCAAAGTATCCTAGCAATTCATGTCATTTGAGCTTTCCGTTGTAACACCTGTGGTCACTGGCAGATGTAACGTTAAAAAAGAAAAGAATCTTTTTTGAGTTTTAAGTTTTTAGTTAAGATTTTTTCTTTTTTTATTTTTGGAAGGGGGTGGTGTAGCATTTGAAAAATCTACATTAATAATTTCAGTTTCAATGCAGTAAATTAACCCATTAATCCGTTTGTTTGATAGGCAACCACTCGTACTTCAAGGGGCATAGTAGGTTGCATATCTGAAATTCTTAACAGGGAAAGAAAGCGTGCTTCTTTTATGTATAATATTTTAAGTTAGAGGTGTTGCTCACGTATTCTGTTGTTGGAATATTACACAATGGTGTAATTCAGTCTTTTAAATTGCAAAGTCCTTTGTTGGCGCATTTTTATTGGCTGGAGAAAGAGTTCTCTAGATGCTCAAGTTGGCAACACTGAGAACATGGTGAACGGTGGAGCGGAAAATCCGTCGAGGATTCATCTTTGAGACAGCCACGAGTGAACAGCGGCGGTTCCGATTTTGTGTGGAATTTTTGGGGTTTTGCATCGTTTACACTGGAAAGGGATTTGATTGATGTACCCAATGATCCTCGCCGCTTTGCTGTGAAGATTTTGTGAATTCCCAGCTAGGAGTTTTGTCGGTTGCCACAAATCTGATCGCCACGTGTTTCAAAGGTTATGTGATACTCTCTATAAGAGGTAGGCTTTTTATTTTACTTAGTTTGGTGTTTTATTTAGTTCTTATTTATTGTAATTATTACAGAGTGTTTGGAGGGGCATATATGTTTGGTATAAGCACGTGTCTGGTGCTGTCATTTTGCTTAAGTAAGGGGGCCCAGCATTCAGAGGAGTAATAGGAGGTCCATTACTCAGACATTTGGTTTTATGTGGGTCCTGTTAACGTATTGAGAAGCTTTGGTTGGAGAGTTGTCCGCAGCAGTCTCCAAGGGATGTTGGCAGAGTTTTGGGGAGTGACGGAGTCGCAAGTGTAGCAACGTCGAGAACATCTAGAAAAGTGGTGACGGGTCCCGTTGAAGTCGTCACAGAGAATGCCAGGGCCTGAACCAGGTTTTTTTATTCTTTTAGTCAAGTATTTTAAAGAAAATATTATAGTTTAATTCAGTGGTTTTTGTTCATATGATAAAGTAAATTATAACACAATATTGCAACTACAAATCAAGCTCTAAGTTTGTGTGTAGAATGATGATATATTTAAGAGTTTTACTGTAAAACACCCATGGTACCGTGAGATGTTGATCAACTAACCTACTATTATGTCAAACAAAAAATTCAATTCATGGTAAATCTTTAATTCGTGGTTGTAAGTTTTAACTCATAGTCGTACATGGTCAAACTCGTAGTTGCAAGAGAATCTTAGAGAGAAAGAGATCTAAGTTCGAATTTAAATCAAGTTTTTTATTAATTGCCTAAAATTTCTTTAATACGCATAAACCACAATTAGGTGAAGTTTTTTTATTTATTCTTTTTATTGTTGTATATCTCACGTGTGTTGTAATAAATATCTAATGTCTACATGTTCTTATTATTTGCACTGATACTCCTGATATTTGCTTAAATTTTGAGATTTGAGAGTAAAGTAGAGTTTAGATATCACAGATATATTTTGAGTATTCCATCGCATGGTTGCTAATAACTTAATTTTGTTCCGAGCTGGCAAAATTATTTAAATCTTATTACGTAATATACAGCCGGTGGCGCCCTCTTGAGTGTCCACACACAATCCTAACCCACGGCCTATGCTCTCCACCAAAAATCGGCTGTCGTTCGCAACGGAATAACATGTTTTAATATTTAGGTATCAAAATATGCTACAGTGTGCATCTTCAAACGATAATTTATTTCTTTTTCATATTCGATTTCTCGTTCCATTTCTGAGTGGTTTTCTTTTTCCCAATGTCTTTCTTTATTCATTTGACATTCCTGTTCTGGAACATAATCGGAAATAATCGTTTTTGTTCTCTTAATCTCTGGAATTTTCGGCGCGCCACCTCCATTTCGCGTTCCCGTTCTCTTCTTTTAAGAGAACGCTCCCTCCTATCTTCTTCCTTTTTCTGTCTTTCCCGTTCCTTCTCACGTCTACGGATAAACTATTCCTGATCCCATTAAAGATGGCAGAAATTGGTTCTATGTTTGACTAGGTGTTCTGTCTTGAGCATCCATGTCGCTGTACCAAGCTCTTTATATCATTTCTCTTTAAGACAATACTATCAGGAATTTTTCTGACGTAAGGCAATAAGCTTTCAAAGAAACAATGATCATCTTTTTTGAGTTCTGCCTTTTTTATGTTGAATATTCGAGTTCTTGCTCTCTATATCAAAAAGACTATCCACTTGATTTTTGCGTTTTGTATCTACTATCACGGCGCTGTTTTCACGCATTTGTGAGACGTGTGGCTGAAGATGGCGCAGGATTCTCCAATACAGAGGTTGAAGGGGTCGGTGGTTGAGATATGCCCAACTCATCATCTGTATTTTCTTGAGCCATGACGGGTGCCGTTACATTTATTTCTGCATCTGAAGCCCTACTTTCGTTATCTTCAGATTTATGATTTATCTATTACGTGTCATGGATCTCCGGAGCGTGGTACATGAATTTTTTAAATTATTTTCTGAAGTAGTCTCGCAGGCTTTTCCACTTGGCATGTGTTTACCGAAAAGGAGCAAAAATATCATTATATAAGTAGTTAACACGCAGCGAGGAATGTTCTGTCAGGTATTTACCAAGGACCAGCAAGGAGGTGAGAATGTCGACGTCGTCGGCGTTCGGGGGTGTTTTGGGGATGATGCGGATAAAGAAGAAGAGTTAGAAGAGTTAGGGGCTAATCGTCCCTTACGCTTCTCAGTGACATATCACAAATTTATAAAAGGGCGCCAGTGATCCAATGGTATCGAACGCCTCCTTGTCGGATTCTCAGGGGTGAGTTCTTTGTCACTATCGAAGTGGGAGTACTGGTGGTGGAGGACCGTTCCCCCGTCCAACCACTAGATATGATTGGCGATTAATTATTGAAGTGGGTAATCGATTTTTGTAATGACCCCTTTGATACGCCCCTGACTAGTGCGGAAAATAAAAGGCGTAATTCGTGTCAATTAGGGGTATATTACAATAAAACATAAGATAAAAGGGCGCAGGCGCCCGCTACGCCTCCAACAGAGAGTAGAGGGCCAGTAACACGCAGCCAAGTGCGCAGGTGCGCCCCACCCCACAACGTATATAAGGAGCCGCACAACACAGAGCACGTCAGTTCAGTTCGAGCAACGAGGAGCAGCAGTAGCAGGCAGCTTTCAGCTAGAACCTGATGATGGCAGATGAGATCCCGCCGTAACGTCGTTCAGACAGCCATGGTTCCAACAGGAGCCTACCAACTACACGGGAAAACACGTTATATGGATTTTATTGAAAAACGCTTTTTAAAAACTTATTTATTTTCGATTAATATTTATGATGTACAAAACTTTATATGAGAGAAAGCCAAGCTTGGAGTTTTGGATTAATAACTAATAGTAGAGTGCCACGGAGCGTTAAATATGCTTAAAAATAAATTCTGTGGGCGTCGCGGGGTTACAAGCTGAATTGTGCATAAAACTGAAGTTTGTACATTAGCGAATCAGAATCCGGAAGTAATAAAAAAATAAGGCGGGCAGAAGGGCAGTAAAATCGAAAAACGAGTTATTACCACGGGCGGATAGTGCAGCACATAGGCTACAAATCCACATAAAAATCAATTGATATTTTGTACAGAATGTATTTTTTATCAATTTTTGAAAGTTGGCCACAGCGTTGGGTCTTACGGGAGAATAAATATTAAAACTCGAATATCTTGGTTCCAACACGTCGAAAATCTGACTGAAATTCAACAATCTTTATGTTTAAACGCCATTTGCTCTAAAACGAAGACCTTTATGAAAAAAACTTACTCTTACAAACAGTTAATATTATCAATTTAGAAGACAACAGCGTTTAATTGAAAATTTTTACTTGAATCGTAAACATGATATGAATAAAAATACAAAATAAGCCATTTTTCAAGCTCTGGCTGTTTAACGTCTCTACTCCGGCACAGTCGCATCTGTCCACCCTTCGGCGGGGTGCAGGGGGTAAACGACGCGTGCCCGAGCCGGCCAATGGTTCAATGTTCGATATTACATGTACTAACAGGTGCAATTGGTCACTTGCTTCAATCACTCCAAGCCCAAGAAAGTACATATGCGGGTCTACTATAATACAATAATAAAATATGTGAACCATGAAATATGTTTTCTTACAAAAGGTTCATTTATTATATTATCTAAATCTTGAAAATATTGATCCAGTTTATGCTTTGCAATATCTAAATTTGTTAAAATTATTTAATTTTAATGGTTGCAAATTTTATTTTGATTTTACATCATCAGGTAAATGTTGACAACAATCATAAGGTATTGTTACAGTATGAAAACTAGAATTTATTATAGATCCTTGATTTAATTTTGGTTGTACTTTCGTATTTCCTACATAAGCATTGCAATTCGTAGTTAAAAGTTTTTTAAATAATTTCAGTTTTTTTTTTCATATGTTGAGATTATCTAAATATTATCTTCTAGTTCATTAATATTATAATCTTTAGCAAGTACAAGGCAAGATCGACAAGTTTTAGGTAACACTGTTGGATTTTTCCAAATTTGTGCTTCACAAATTGTATCACTATCAATTGGATATGGCACCATATTTGAACATAATTTTATTCCAGCATTTAAGTTCTTACAAGTTGAAAAAGATATGAACATTAGCGAATCATCATCTTTAGCGATATATTTTTCAGATATACTTAGATATGAAAAAGTCCTGTTCTATTATCAAAAATTGGTATTGGGTATAATCTATAAATGGTGTATGCTTCTGGTTGAATCAAAGGAATTTTTAATACGAAAACACTTTTAGATTTAGTTTGAAAAGCCTGAACTTCAATAATATCAAGATATTGAGCAATTTTTGCACTTGAGGCAACTAAGGGCAAGTTGTTTTTGTGTAAACTTTGGGAAATTTGTTGAAGTGATGAAACTAAATCATTTAGTGTTATGATTGAGCTATGTATAATTTTTAAACGTGCAAAAGCATTTATAATGTCAGTTAATTCATTTTCTAAGTACATATAATTTTCCATAAGATTTTCACATATTTCAATGACTTTTAGTTTAGATTCTATAAATCCAATTGTATCTGAAATATTAAGAATGGTATTTTCAATTATTCTTATGTCTTTATTAAAGGTTTCTCCATCAATTCGCAAATTTTGTATGGTTTCATTAAAGTTTTTTATAACAGATGTGGTTACTGAAATTTGATTTTTCATTAAATTTTCGAGTTGATGTTCGTCATTTAATAATTTGTTTATACACTCTGTATAAAATTGTCCGTCTGAAGCGTCTAAATTTCCAGTAATCGCTTTCCATATAGTTTCGACACCGTTTAATATTCCTCTTTGATAACGTTTAGTATCTGTAAAAACTTCATATTTTAATTGAAGTGAATCGGATAAATGAGTTAATAGACTTATATGAGTTTGTGCTTCTGAATAAAATAATTTACCTCGTAGGTTTATTATTCAAATTTACTGAATGAATTAAACTTTTTAGTATTACATCATTATAGTCAAGGTTTTGTTTTAAAGTTAACATATCCTTATATACTAATAATGTCCATTTTTCATTTGACACTTTAAGATATTCTTCTTGATGATAGTATAGTCCAACTGTATTATTTATTGGTCTAAGCGAAAACTTTGTTGGTAGGGCCATTACAAGGATACATGAAATGCTCAAAGTAAGCAGAAACCTGCAAATAAATTAATTTTCATAATATGGTTTCATTTTATCTAAAATAATTTTAGGAGTTCGCTTAGTTTCAGGATTATACAAAATAACTGAATTTCTTAAAATTTCTTTGATTTTGTAGGGTCCGTTAAATTTATTTTCAAGTTTACCTTGAATTTCCCTAGATTTTACATATACTTTGTCACCTACTTTATAGTCCGGGACGTTTTCTGAAACATGTTTATCAAATCGATTTTTTGATTTTTTTGTTTGGAAATTAGTTCTTGCGCGGGCTAACTTATAATAATATGATATACGATTATTTAAATCTCATATATTTAGTGATTAATTCATGTTGATTATATAAAGTTTCTGGGAGTCGACCCCTCATAGGGGGTAAATCCATGCGTCTTATTTACTGAATTATGGTAACATTACTGCATAGGGTAATATTGTTAAGGGATGTTCATTATGGGTTTCAGTTGTATGTGCTCATATCATTTCCGTCAAAGTTGCATGAAATCTTTCAAGTGAACCATCTGATTGAGGGTGGTTGACACTTGAATATGTCAATTTAATGTCATACAGTGTACAAAGGTCTTTAAGTAGATTATTTTCAAATTCTCGTCCGGAATCACAATGTATTCTCAGGGGTGTTCCAAAATGTTGGAAATAAAGCAAAAGCGTATTTACTATAGATTTTGCAGTTTTATCACTCATAGGATATGCTTGTGTAAATTTTGTTAGTTCATCTCGAATAGTCAAAACATAATTTTTTGTGGGTATTTCTAAAATATCAATACTTATTCTCTCAAATGGAGTTTTTGGAGTTTCAGTAATTACTAATGGGCCTTCAAGATTTTTACTTTTCGACATATTTTACATTTCGTAATAAAATTTTCTACATCTTTTGATAGACCGGGCCAATTATACTTTTTTATATAGGGGGAGTGGGGGCACATTGATACGATTTTCTTTGTGAATTAAAAAAATTACTTTAAAGGTAGATTAAAATAAAAGTTATAGGAAAAATTTAAAGATTTGTTATCTTATTTTCTTTTTTGGGTGAAATTTTTGTTATAGGTTAATAACAAAAAACGATATGCTTTTATTCCTGAAAAATGGAATTTGTATCAATGTGCCTCCGTGACGGGGTACATTGATACTGGCATGGGGCACTTTGATTCTTAGCCTTATAATGATGAATATCGTGGATTGAGTATGAACACAAATTAGCTAACATATAACATAATATTTATTTCAAATAGCAACAATTATTTGATGCATAAAGGAACATGTGCATTTTTAATCAGTCGCTTAATAGCGTAATCATTGAACACAAAACAAATGAAATTAAATCCTAAACTTAAAATTGTAATTTTACAAAAATAAAAGATTATAATAAACTATTCTTATTTCTACAAATTGTAAGAAGAAAGGTTAACTTTAAAAGTTAACAGTGATGCTGTTCTATTTGTACCCTTGTTGACGGTTGGCATCGGCAACTCTAATACAACATCAGATATGTGGACCCACGCCTCATCTTTTACGTCTGGAAAAACAAAGGTTCCCGATGGTTTTTTTCTCAAATAGGTAACCTGGAAGTCTCCAGCATCATGTTTGACAAGAATTTTACCAACATAGTGCTTAATACTCTTCTTTTTTTCAAATTTAATTAGAACGAAATTGCCTTCTTTTAAGTCTTCTAGCCTCGGCGGAATAGGCTCTGTTACCTCATTATCAAAATTATCGTCAAATGGGCAGAAATCTGAATTTGATGATAAGTCTTTGGTCTCGAAATCGCTGGAACAACTTGTTGAATCAGAATCTCTTTCATATGTCTTCAATATTTTATTTCTCTTTGCCTGTTTATGAGTTTCTGTCTGTAACCCTAGCAAATTCTTTGCTGTTTTCATGTCTTTCACGCGTTGCCTCTGTTCTTTTATAAGTCTCTTTTGCTCTTTTACATTTTCCAGTTCTTCGAGTCTTTGTTTTTCTGGAGTATCAGTATAAATTCTCGATTTCCCCCTCTCTTTTCCTTTTCTCTTCATAGACGTTTTAATCATTTTTGGAAAAGGCCTAACCGTTTCAGGAGTTATAGTGATAATTTTCGATGTCGAAGGCGTTGGTTCAAATGCTTTGTAAGTTGACGGTATAGGTTCAGATGATATAATGTTTATAGCTTCCATTTGTGGCGGTGTTAAATGGATCTGATCAGACGGAGGGGGAGTCACAGAGGTTGCCTCCATTACAGGACTAGTATAAATTTGAGAATCCACATTTGTCGTAACGTTTTGGGACAGCTCGTTGGTATAAATGTTGCAAGGTGCAAAATCTTCATCCGAGAAAGCCAACTTATTGAAAGGGCAGATACCCGGCTTGGTAAAGGCACTTGTAATATTTTTACCAGTAAATGATTCATAGTATGCAATTTTAGCAAGTGCTGGAATTTCATATATCGACAAAACTTTTCCGGGATGGTTTATGTGCCAGTCATTAAATGCCACCTTTAATTTTGCCTTAAACGGGCCGAAGACTGCCACATCAAGTGGTTGCAATTTGTGAGATGTGTGAGGCGGAAACGACAAATAAACAATTCCATTTTCGCGTGAATAATTGATTGCATCAATCGAAATGTGGGACTCATGGTTATCACAAATCAGCAAGATAGGCCTTTCTTTGGTGCTGTTCATATGCTTTTGTATGTGTTTCAACACGTCCAAAAAAAGGTCACCATTTATCCAACCAGTTCTAGATGATAAGCCTAAACTTCCCTCTGGTGCACCTGACAAAAAGTGATCTTTGTATCGTACTCGCGGAAATACGAATATAGGCGGAACCGTATTCCCAGTGCCAGTTATAATACCACCAAATGTGACCAGTTCTCCTCGTTCTGCGGACACAATTTGGCCGACTTGCCGCTGGGTTTTTTCGGCCAAGACTTTAGGTGTATTGAGAACGGTAGTGATGCCCGTCTCATCAAAGTTAACTATCCGGTCAGAGGTAAACTTATATCTTTTTTGGAGATCCTCGAGATTTCCATAAAATTCTGATACAGCCGTCTTGTTGAATGAAAATGATCTTGCAAAACTGGTGTTTTCTGGTTTCCTCAAACTTATGTTTATATTTCTTTTACGAAATCCGGTGACCCACTCCACACCAGCACACTTTGCGACATCCCAAGAAGAAGGATACCGGCATTCCAATTTCTTAGCAAATTCGTAGGCAAGTTGTCGTACCAGCCTCAGAGTTAAGCCATGATGCATTTTACTACATGTTATAATATATTTATTTAGTTGTTTCTCTTGATCGAGAGTAAACACTTGTTGCGAGCAATATTTGGAAGAATAACTTGTTGGTTCTTGGTGATTATCAATTAGTTTTTTCTTTTTTTCGATTCTGTGCTGCAAAGTGGCAGGTTTTAAGTTGTATTTATCAGCTGCTTTTCTGATTGATAATTTTCCCTCAAGAACATCCGATATTGCAGAGGTTACTGCATTTTCGTTTATATTAGTCCTATCAGTCTTTTTTTTGTATGATCTCACCATTTTATCTTAAAAAAAAACATCAAAATATTAATTAAATATATAAAATTTTACTTGAAATTATGCCATATCAGACAGGGCACATTGATACGCATCAGTGTACCCCGTCGGGTGTTATTAATCTGCCCCATGCTGCCATTTTTAATGCAAATCGTATTATCACCCGAGAATAAAGCAAAGCCAATTGAAAATTTGACGCAGTTCATAGATATATAGTGTTTCTTACCTTAGAAATAAATCCAGCTAGATATTAACGGAATTACTTTGAAAAATCACACTTGAAAGATAGTTGAAAAAATGTACTTTAGAGAAGCCAAAACACATCAGCACTTGTGCCGAGTAGAGCTGTCACTGAATGTGCGCCAAAATGCTTGTGTACTTTGCTTATTATATCACCATCTATGTGTGCGTAAATGAACTTTATGGGTATTTTCAGTCGGAAGTTATGATCACTGTATCAATGTTCCCACTGTATCAATGTGCCCCCACTCCCCCTACGTCTGATTGTTTCATTAATTCCTCCGTGCAAATGACTTTCCTGAATGATATTGATCTAATATTATTGGAATTTGATCTTCTGGATTTTGAACAATATTTTGATATAAATTTTTTAATTCTTTTTCTGCTAGTATGAAAGAAAGTATTTCAAGTATTGGCAAATGTATATTGTTTTCTACATAATACGTTTTTGAAGCTTCAATTTCATTTTGTTATTTATAAAAAGTTAGAAATAACCGTAATACTGCATTGTCATGTTCAGCTGGTAATGGAATTATATAATATTTTCTACCTCAAAAAACTAGGATTTTGCTCAAATACATCTTCAATTATTTGGTAATGAAAGTCTTAAGTTATTTTGTTGAAAAAAATATAATGTTTTTATGATCTTTGTAGTAATTGTGTTAGAAAATATAATTTTATAATAATCGATTAGTGATTTTAGATCATATAGGTTTTGGAAAGTGTCGAATTCACGAACAATTTCATTCGGGGATATTTCATTTTCGATTTCTTCGGAATTTTCGTCACTATTTTCGGGATTTTTAGTACTAATATCAATTTCTCAGGATGTGGTTGGCTTTTGCTGTTGCATGTTGTTATGGAAAGTTACACATTTTTGTACATGGGTTAAATCATGTTGGAAATGGTTTATTTTAATTCTAGAAAAAGCGTCCGCGTTTTTATTAATTTTTCCGGGTTTATAAATTATTTCATAGTCATATTCTAATTTTAATCTCCATCGAGCTAATCGACTTCCAGGATCTTTTATTGAGAATAACCAAGTTAAGGGTTGATGGTCTGTAACTAGTTTAAACTTCCTGCCAAAGAGATAAGGCCTAAAGTACTTGACTGACCATAGAATCGCTAATAATTCACGTTCGAATACCTTGATTCTGCAGGGAATAATGTCCTTGAGGCATAAGCTATTGGAAGATCTTTACCTATAGGACCTTGAGAAAGTATAGCGCCGATTGCAAATGCACTAGCATCAGTAGTTAATAAGAATGGTTCATTAAAATTAGGATAAATTAAAATTGGAGTGGTAGTTAGAGCTTTTTTTAATTCACAAAACGAATTTTCACATTCCTTATCAAAATTAAAAGGAATATCCTTTTTGAAGTAATTTAGTTAATGGTTTCGATACTTTCGCAAAATTTGATTTGAAGCGTCGATAATAATCTGCTAAACCTAAAAATGATTTTATTTCTTTTTGTGTTTTTGGTTGAGGAATGTTTTGTATGCACTCAAATTTTGCTGGATTAGGTTTTGCTCCATCTTTTGTAATCACGTGTCCTAAATAAATTACTTCTTTTCTCAAAACTTCGCATTTGTCAGTTTGCAATTTTGCATTGTTGCAGAATAAATTATTATGTCATCCATGTAAACTAAACATCTTTCATTTTGTGAACCAACTAATATGTGATCCATAACTATTTGAAAAGTTGACGGTGAATTTTTTAGTCCAAACGGCATGCGTAAAAATTCATAATGACCATTTTCTACAGAAAATGCTGTTTTTGCACATCTTTTGGATCAACTTTGATGGTGAAATCCAGAGACTAAGTCTAGTGTAGAGAAATATTGACATTGACCTAATTGATCTAATAAGCCTGATATGTTAGGTAGAGAATATTTATCATTTACTGTAATTTCATTTAATTTCCGATAATCAATTACTACACGCCATTTTTGTTTGCCTGATGCATCCATTTTTTTCGGTACTACCCATACAGGGGATGACCATGGTGAAACTGAATGTTGAACTATTCCTTGGTCTAACGTTTCTGAAATTTGTCTTTTTACTTTTTGTTTATGAATTTGTGGATAGCGATATGATTTTGTATAAATTGGTTTTGCCTCACCCGTATTTATTGCAGGTTTAATTTCATTTGTAAAACTTAACGCATCACCATCTAAATAGAAAATGTCAGCAAATTTTAAACACGCTTCTGTAATTAAGTCTTTTTCCTCGCCATTTGAATGTTCTAAGCGAAACGATTCCTGTATTTGAATTTTCCTATCATATGAGTGACTCGGAATTAAAATTTAAAATTGATGGTAAATTTGGAAAAATCTCTAACTGTAAATCAGAGAAATCTACACACTTTGGAATGCCATTTGCATTTATTACAGTGGTACAAAATTTTCCATTTTGATTTATTCGAATCAAGGAATTTGGTAAATATGCTCTTTCTTTTTCTTGTGCTAGTAAAATAGCATCTGTATTAAATAAATTACATTTTAATTGTTTGTTTAGTTCGGGGTTCTACTGAAATTTTGTTCTCAAAAATGTTTTGTCTTGGTTTTGAGTTATAGCCTGGTAAAGTTTCGTTATTTTGTTGAATTTAAATTTTTTCAAAATTTTGAGTTGTGTTTGCGAATATTTGATTTTTTTTTACTGCCGGTATTTGATTTTCTTCGTTTTCAGCTTTAAATAATGGTACAGTTTTAAAATTTGTTACTAATTTACGATTTTTAATATCAACAATACCGTCACAATGTTCGAGAAAATCTGAACCTAGTAAAGCATCAAATTCAATATCTAAATTACAAATATAGACTTTTAGTCCTGTCCCCAAGGCATAACCCCGTAAAAAAAATGTCCAGAGAAACGGATTTCAAATTTCTGTTGAAGTTTCATTATAGAACTAATTTTGCTTGGGTAGACACCGCGAATTTGGCGCCACTGTTTTTTGTGCGCCATTTTTAAAAATGGAGGATGATTTCAATATTACATTGTATTTAAAGAACTATAAAGCCTACAGACTTCAGTCTGGTGTCAAAATCTAGGTATAAGGGGTCAAAAAATATAACAGTGGTAAAATTGAACCCTTCATATTAACCCTTACACCATTTTCAAAGTAGACAAGTAATAATATAAATCAATATGTACAAGTATTAACACATTTTATTTACTTTTTATATACTTGGCTTGGCAACCCACTTGCAATATAAAAATGCAATATGTAAAAATTAATGCTGAAATGAAAGACAATGTAATATCAACACAAATACTATATTACTAAAAGCTGATTAAAATCACATTAAGTGTAAACTAATATCAAGATCACCTTAAGTTCAAATTTATATTTGTTTATTTATTTGTTTTTACAATGTTGAACAGTACATTTACAGTAGGTGGAACATATAAGTAGAGCATTTCGACAAGGGCATCTTTTTGTTGCACAGGTTTTGCAAGAACATACACGTGTAACTTCGGTGGGCAAACGATTTAAAAAGTTTACAGGTTTCAGAACTCCGTTAACTTCTTCCCCTCCAAAACTACATGATCTTTCTCTACGTAGGCAGGATTTAAAACATTTAAACAATTCCTGATTACATAAAACGCCCTTTTAATGTGACCTCGAATGGAATAAGATGTCAGCGGAAGGTCAGTTAGAGGGACCGATCTCTTGAATTCACTGTACCGCAGATCGTCAAATGTTTCATTCACAGTGGGAACTCCTTTTCCAGACATACACAAGATATTTTTCAACTTTTTCGAAATCGTTTTCTTCTTCAGTTTCAGCAAATTCTTTCGGATTTTCTTCTGTCCATTTTCACTTGATGTTACTGTTTCATTCGTGTTAATTTGACATATTACGCATTTTGCTTTATCGAAGGACTCTTGGTTTTTACTGACACAGAAGTTAGAGACGCTTTACTGCCACCTGTATCACCCATGTTCAAGTAATTACATCAAGAGGAAATATAGAACAAACACAAAATCTATAAATGTTGTAGAGGGTTACATAAAAATTGAAACGCCATCTTGTAAAATGGTGGAAGGGTGAATCTGAAGGGTTCAATTCTGCCACTATTGTATTCTTTGACCCTAGATTTTGCCACCAGACTGAAGTCTGTAGGCTTTATAGTTCCAGAAATACAAAATAATACTGAAATCATCCGCCATTTTTTTTAAATGCGTACAAAAAATAGTCGCGCCAAATTCGTAATGTCTACCCAAGTTAAATCACTTCTCTAGTGAACCTAAAATACAAATTTAAAATTCGTTTCTCTGGACATCATTTTTTTCACGGGATTATCCTGTTTGGCTGGGATCATTTGTGTGGGTTGGTAGTTTTAAATTGTATATTTGTTGATCGATTTATTAACTGATTGCTTTGTTATTCCTTGAATTGATAAATTTTCGGTAAGTCTTTGAGGAAATTTTTCAACATTTTTAGATTTAAAAATCGAAAGTCCTGCACCGGAATCTATTAAAATTTATAAATATAAGTATTTGTGATATCTTTTATATAATACAAATTATTCGCACTTACAGTTAATAGATTTTTTGAATTTTTTACATAAAGTTATGTTCTAAACTCATTGTTTGTATTTGAGTTTCCAATTTGGCAATTTTGTCCTGTAATTCCGGGGGGGATAAACCTGGGGGATCGTCTAAATAAACATCTGGTTCTGTTCAGATTTAGGTTGTTCAACAGAAAAATCATAATTTTGGTAATCATAATTTTGTAAGATGTCTTGATATATTTTTGTAGGCGGTCAGCATAAACACTCACAAGTTCTATTTCTGGATTCGTTTATTCACTCGAAAATGATACAAAACTATGTTACTTAATATATGTACAAAGATTATACGAAGAGACGAGTGATAGACGCCGTTAATCGGTCCGGATAAGGGGTCCCACAGGGAGCGCCCTAAGCAGAGCAGCGATTAAGCAATGAACTATTACAGTTGTAAGCGCGGTTTAACCCTTCGTCTAGGTAGAGTCCCCAAGGGAGCTGCTGGTCAGAGCGAAGGATCAAACTGTGTTGTTCCTGAGTGGTGCGTCTGAATTTATACAGACTCTCCCTGAGTCGGGGATGCGCTGTAAGGGTGGGAGTGCGTGGGGATGCATAGCAAGGTTGACGGTGGAGCGACGGTGGCGCTAGTCTGGTGGGCGCTCGGAGTACTAGGGGTAGGGTTGCTACAATTTTGATAATCGTTATTTTGAAAATCATCAGAATAATTTTGATCATTCTGTCATTATAGTTTTCAAATCCATTAACATGATGATTTCTTTGTTGATTATTATTATTATTTTGTGGTACAAAATTGGGTTTTCTTTGAAAATTACCTTGATTATGTTGTGGATTTGGTCTAAAATTTTGATTTTGATTAATTGTACCAAATGTATTATTTGTAAAATTTGGTTTTGTCTGAAAAGATTGTTGAGGATTAAAAGTTCGTTGTACATTTTGAAAATGTTGAAAACTTTGGTTTTGCCTTAATCTACATTCTGTTACAGTATGTCCCTTTCTTTTGCAATAGGAACACATTTTTTGAAATAGTGCTTGGTTTTTTGTTTTGACTTAGGTTAATATTTGCTTTTTGAAATTTTGTATTTCAAAATACGACAATTGTAATTCTCTACGTATTCTCATTGAAGTTGCTAAAATATCTGGAGGATTTCCAGCTCTTACAATTTGTCCTAATCGTGGTTCTAGTCCGGTTAATAAAGTATTTAAAGTCCTATTTTCAATTAATGGTTCTTGGGCTGCCTTTTGCTCAGGATTTAAAGGTTGTTGTTGAATGCAAGCATGTATTTTTGCATTGTGTGTTTGTAATCTTGAAACAAAAGGTAAAGGAAATTCATTTGATAATTGATGAATTCTCTGTAAATCTTGATTAAAGAAGTTAGATCACGAGAATCACCAAAATGTACTGTCAATAATTGTTTAATCTCTGACCAAGTTTGTGTGTCAGTTGGGCTGCTTTCCCTTTCAATTTATTTTTAATATGTTATGTTAACACACTTTTTTGATCTTCAATACACATTCGGTAAGCATAATTACAAGCATTTAGAAATGTATTTAAAAAAATTGGTCACCATCAAATTCTGATATTAATGAAAAAATTTCGGAAAGTTTGTACAGTTCAATTTCTACAGTTGCCATTTTAAAATTGTTAAAAATAAATACAAAATTTTGACAATGGAAAGGATTCTTTTTCTTTTTATAGTAAATATATTTTATATTTAGATTCTATCTCAGCGATTAGTACTTTTTAATTTGTTTTTTCTTGATTGTTAGTTTTTTTCTTGGGTTACTCTACTTAAATTAAAATTCTTAATATACAAATAAATTCTTAAATAATTAATAGTAAATAAAATAATAAAAATTAAATATTTTTTTCTTTGCATAAAAGATGATGATTTAAAAACGTTCACTTACATTAAAAGTGCCATGTTCTGGATCTTCTGTTGAAAATTACTTCGTAAGCGTTGCTCCACCGAAGCTTCCACTGCCAGGGGCGTTACCAGGTATTCCTTCCACAGGGATTGACTTCAATGTCGAAGACACCAAATCTCGAAACCAGGAACATAAACACTAATGTCTTGGGGTAATTTTGGAACCAGTGTCGGTTTTCTTCTCCGATTTCACCGTTTCCCTCTGTTTTGAAGTTTGCGTTTTGTTCACTTCGAACGTTTTTCTGTCTTTTTGTTTTTCTTTGAATTCCTTGGCATTTGTTCGTTTTTCCATTAAATTAAAATTAATTGATACTTCTTTTTTTCAATTGTTTGTTCTATGTAATAATTGGAATAATTGTTCATTAAATTCTTCTTATGTAGTTTCTGGGTTCTCCTTCAAAGGATTGGAATCCATCACTATTCTTCTTTATTTTCTCCTAAATAGTGTTTTCAGGATCCCACCGACTGCGCCAACTTGTTATATGGATCTTATTGAAAACACAATTTTTTTTATTTATTTTCAATTAATATTTATGATGTACAAAACTTTATATGAGTAAACCAAGCTTGGAGTTCTCTAGTACAATGTTTTGGATTAATAACTAAGTTAAGGCGTTGACCGAGATAGAATGACGTTAATTTACCAATTTGGCTATTTGTATTTTTTTGAATCTGCCGATGACAAATTGCAATATTACACAATATTGCGTTCTAAAAAAACAGAGTAATAAATTAATATTGAAAAATAAAGTGACGACTTAAAAATGGCCTTGTTAAAAAGTTTCAAATTTCATAGACTTTAGGTAATTATCGAACTGCGTTCGAAATAATCAAAAACAAAGTAATAAATCAGGAGTTTCAATATTAACAAATAATGTTTGTAAAAGTTTGACATTAGGGTCCATTTAAAGTATACACAATAGAAAATAATAGTACATGCGACACAAGAACTACGCACTATTTGGGACTTTATAATATTTTAAATATGTAGTGATTAATACCTATATAACATATATAATAATAAAAAAATAGTAAAATTTTTCCTAACATAAATTAATTGACTACCTGGTCAACAGGGTTAATCTGATTCTTCTGAGGTTTCCCCATCAGAACCACATGGTGAGTAGACCAATCATATATTTTAAAAAATGATGGAATTGTTCCCTGTGGTCAGGATATTTTCGTTAAAAGGAATTCCGCCAAATATCCGTCGAACATATTTCGGAATCTTTTCCCGTTCATCACTCCAAGCCTGTTCTATATTCTGAAAGTGTTGTGCAAGGTCAACAAAATTTAAAGCGTGGTGTGAACCACAGAATTTCTAACGTGCCACGGTGACGTGGCACGTTAGAAATTCTCGTCTTGCAACCAATCGTAGGATATCCAACAGTCAGAATATGTGGTAGTTGTAATACCGGCAATATCCATTTTTTAGTCATTTCCAGCAAAGTGTGTTTACTTCTGCCCTCAACAGGAACAAAAAAAAAAAAAAATTCTGACCCGCGTTCAAAACCATCGAAAACTAATTGACCCTTTATCATTCTACCCTTGTACTTTTTTTGCCTATTTTTTGCTTTATCGATTTGGACCGTGTTTCCGACACCTCCAATACATTCGGATTCGTCGACCATACAAATTAAACAAACCTCCGTGTAAAAATTGGACCAGTCCACCACCCTACGAGAAGTTATGCGACATTCCCGCCATGTCTGTTCTTGTTCGGGAGACCCCGTATATAGTCAAAATGCAACAAACTTACAAATGTCTTTTATAGCAAGAAATGACCTGTTTCGCCCGCTAACTGAAAATGTATATTTCACTCTAACCTTTTCCCAATTTTTCAACAGGATACTTGAATCTGTGCATCTATATCTGCAATTGTCATCTTAAATTATCGCCTGTTAAGATCTCATGCTCTCGCAAAAAAAAACGTCAGTCTCTCCTCCTCATTAAGCATTAAAATAAAATCGAACATTTCATATGTGCAAGACGTACAAGCCATTTTAAAGATCAATATTAAGCAGTAAGTTAAAAATTGAAAATGTACTAAACTTGTAAGTGAATCCCCTAGACTGGCCTCGACTCGATTGACCGTTGTGTGAATATACATGTGATTTAGAATACAAAAATATTATATTTCTGTTGGAATTTCTGTTGGAATGCGTAAGAAGTGCATTGTTCTAACAAGCAATTACATTGTGAACACGGGATCCGAGGCGGCCAAAGTCGAGTCGAGCTGCTATTAGTGTTTATACTGACAAAAGTTCGTGTTATGGTGGAAAATTTCAAAAATTTTTTTGGAAAAACTGCATTTTCATTGAAAGCCAACTTCAGATTCGTTGTTCATGACCCCAAATTAGTGTGCCCTAAAAATTACTCGAGAATTCCAATGCCCCCGTTATTCTCCATAATTACCGGAACTTATATTTCATTATGTCTCTCTTCATGGCCATCGGTTTCGTTTCCTTGGGCTAACTCCAATATTCTAAACATATCGACGACGTCCTTTTTAAATTGTTGCTGTTTTTCAATTTCCTTGTGAATCTTAGAAGTATGACCTAAAAAACCTTGCTATAGTTCCATGTCTTCTCCACCGCACATTTCGTAGCAGCATCTTTTCTAAGTTGAGTAACTTTAAGTGCATCTGGATTTTTCGCACAACATTCCTTCGAAGAGATGTGAATTATATATGCAGCTCGGAGATGTTTAAGTTTGGTTCTTGGTAAATTTTCCTTCTGGAATTTCAAAAATATATAGATTTTGAGGATGCATGCCTATCTGTTCTCGATACAGGATGAGATGATCGATGTTTTTTCGCATTTGCAGACTTAGAGGAACCTAAATAATTTTCCACTTACTATGGAGACTCTAGAATATTCTATAGCCTTTTTTACCTTCATCTGATAAAGACTGAAGAATTTCCCGATTACCACTTGCAGTTAGAGAGTGTATTTTCCCAAAATCGGAAATAAGTGCACGTTCCAATTCCCTCGGGCTTCTTCTATTAAATATCATCGTACTTGGCTAATTTTTGTCAATAATTTTCGTTAAACTTCTTGATTAAAGCATCATAATATTTACTTACGCTTTTGGCAAATAAACTAATATCACCTGTTTCAGGTAATATGACTGATTTTTGTCTCTTTTGGTGCAATAGGCTCTCGGTAGTTTTGTTAATAGAACTTCTTAACTCCGTTCTCAATAAGAAAAGCAATTTTTCTGTTTCCTTTTTCGTCGCCAACTTACCATGTTTGATACAATCTGATATGTATATTTGAATATCTCCCCAATATATTTCAACGCTGTGCCAATGTTAAACGGTATTCCTATTCCTTCTTGATATAATACCTAAGGTATGTATATCATTGATGATGTTATATAATTTTGGCTTATGAATTGACTGGGAATCTGTTATCTCTGGATTGCCAGAATGTAAAATTGACAAAAATCTCCCATTACTTAGTCTGCTTCAAATCATATCATGATTCACTTCACTTTTGACACATTGTATTCCCATACAGTATTGATAGAAAATCATTTTTTATCAAATTGCGTATCTCATATTATCTCATAACAGGAAACACTACTTTAGCGTTTCGTTAGCCAGTGGATGCATGTCAACAACAAAGCCCTGCAGTTTTTTAAAACATTCCGCTCTCCTTTCTTTCTCTCCTCAGCACAATTTCTGTAATGCCTTCGAAGTGCATTTCTTGTCATGTATTGTTTGCAATTTGAACAGGGCAGATAATTATCTGGATCCATTTTGTTTTAGTGCAAAGTCCTTGAAGTTATTAATTTCGTGGTGGTGTTGCCTATCGTTGTGTTGTGGACAATATAACCTTCCTTTCTTAATTTTTCTATAAGTTTGACCCGCGTGGTAGACTTTTTTTGTACGTCTTCATTTCCATGTATTTTCCATGTTTTACACAAAACACAGTAGTTACTTTTTGTAGTCGTTCTCTTTTCTATTGAATAAACGAAATGTTTAAATAGTTGGTTTTGCATATTTCTATAGAACATTCATTAACAATGTGTCGCAAATAATGTAGCAAATGGGAACATTTTTTATTCCTGAATTTTCAACTGATTTCACTGTAAATTTGATGCTTTTGTTCTTATAGAGAATTAGAGAATGTCCTGATAACAACACTGTCCTGGGCCAATAGGCCCAAACATTTCGGATAGAATATTGTTGCTGTCTTATAATCTATGCTTCTTAAGCAAACGGTACCGAACCGCTTGTCGTCGAGCTTTCTATGTTCCAAAAAAATTGTCTAGGAGCACTAAAAGTCACGACCCTTGGTTGGCTAAAACAAAAGGTAGAGGCACTATACACACTATATTTACACACCAGTTCAGTTTTGGAGTAGTTGATCATTTTTTTTTTAATCCATCAAATCAAGAATCAATCCAGTAGCTTTGTTTACAACGAAGGAATAACTGCGCCTTAAATAACTTAAAAATGCGAATATTTTCTCCTTTTGCTTTACACCATTTGAGACATTCTATATTATATACATACATAGGGTAGATGCACCAGTTGTGGCCACTTTAAGCAATTTTCCATATTTGATTTTAAGCATGTTAAAATGAGATAACAGTATCAATACTTTAACTAAACCAGTGAATCCTTTAAACATGTCTCTATTGACGTTGCATAAAATTTTATTCTGCCAAAAAAAATATTTTAGGATAGAAAATTACAATTTAATCAATAGCCCATTTTTTATTTGGATTTCAAATTTCTTTAATTATTTTTTTATACTTTCTTGAAAGGGACCGTATGGGAACAATATGCATAAGAAATTCAAATAGTTTATAGGTAATAAAATCTTTATTTAAAAATATTACAAGTTATTAGACATGAAACATTTTTCGTACAATAGTACTTAATTTGGACACAGATTGATGATAGCGCGGCAAAAAAAACATTACCCGAGCTCAGTAGAGAGTAGGGTGAGTTGAAAAAAAACATGAGGGCGCCACTAGCTTATATGTTCGGCCCTAAGCTAGAAAAGCCCCTGTTGTAAAAGTAATCCGTTCCCAAAAGAAAGAATAACAATATTAGTATCTGTAACACATCAACAAGTCTTTACCTTGGTATCTAGGCTCCCTAGATCAAGATTCTATACTATAACATTGCATACCTGAGTTGAATAAATGAACATTTAAATTTAAAAATTGTTTATTTCCTGAGTAGTGACAAAAGCAATAAAAGTTTGGTGAAAATTAATGTGTATACCCTGTATTGCAGACGGGCAGTGTATTACCTATTATTCTTATGGGCAGTATATAACAAATGTTCTTAAATAAACCATGAAAATTGACGTGCGCACGTAAGGTTTACAAATTGTTTTAAACAATATTTTAATATACGACTTCACACAAGCCGCAAAAATAGAATTTATGCTATGCCCCTTTTTTTGTAAGATAAGGAACTAAATAAAATTCTTTCACTAAATGAATATTAAAAAAAAAAAGATCTTACAGATATTCATAACCATCATTACATCCGATCAAAACTTATAAAATCAATACCGATTCAAAAATATCTCTACTGTGTATTACGTAACAAAAAAATAATCTAGATAATCGAGTGAATTATGTAAATAAAAATTTAAGTATGCAACCTTATCTGAATCCGTTCGTCTCCCGAATTATAAGAGTACCTCGACTCCGTTGGTACACCCAAGCATACGCAACTCTACGATTACGGAACTTAATACCAATAATTTCTAGAATTTATCAGGACTATAACTTAAATTACTCCAGCGCAAAATACTCGAACCTAAAATCCTAAAACAAAATATAGGCTCGTTATGCAACCGCCAGGGACATGAGCAAATTCAACACTTACCTCTTTCGAGGGTTTCGCTCACAAAACAAATGAACCCGTATGATTCAAAATGGGCCGATGGTGTTATGGCTCAACGAAGTAGGGAATGTGGCCTAGCAATATAGCTCCTCTATAAAAGAGATACAAGTTTCCAAAACTCACTCCACAATATGCCGCACGCAAATCCAAAACAACGGAAACTGGCTTATTTAGCTCTGACGAGAAAATCCCAACAATATGGTACAATTTAACAAATTGCGTATACACGTCAAGGCTTTACTAGGTCACTCCAATAATTAAAAATGGCCTACACTCCTTTTCGCTTATCACCTTCGCATTCTAGGATGTCCGATAGAAGATATTTTCTTCCTCGTCCATCCTGATACAAATTCCCATTTAAAAAAAAGGCTCATATCAATCGGTAAGTATGAAGGTGGAGCGCTACGAGTTTGATTTATGTCCCACATAGGCAACCAAATTAACTATGCTACGCTTAATGAGATGTGGGATTATTTTAATTTAATCTGAACTATATTGGAGAGAGAGACTCATCGACAATAAGCAACCCAATTTACAAACGGTGGACCTAGTTGTTTGCTGAGTACGACATGTTGTTGTAATGACCAAATGGATCGTTACAAGCAATGTTTCTTATCATTTAGACAAAGATGCACTTTACATTTTTCACAAATAAAACCATTTTTTCCTGTGCAATTGGAAAATTTGCATCGTTCTCTGTTGTTTGTGTGGATGACCCGATGTTCCAACTTATCCTTTTGCACTTCTATGGGTGGAACATTTTCGTTAAATCTTCTTTTTTTCAATTGTAAAGATGGAGATGAAGATGGACGTCCTCTTTTTAATCCCATACCAGCCATTCCACACTTTGTTAAAATTTTTCTAATCTCTAATTTGAACTGATAACGTAGGGTTGGGGTTGGAATATTCTGCCTCAGTTTCGTTATGATATATCTTTCTCTGCTCCATAATTCTTTTATACAATATCCATGAATCACAGACAATAAGATCTAATAGGTGAAAGGCAATACGGTGGTACCATTTTTTACTCCATAGTTTGATTGGAAACAGTCCTAGGAGTGAATCCAGAAGGTCGACTCCTCCCATGTACTTGTTGCACAGTTTTACTATGCTAGGGCAAGGTATTTCTCGTTTGTGGTTTTCAGATTTAAAAAATCTATTTACCTTTTGCTCAGGAAAACTTTGTTGTCGAACTATTGCACAGCTTTTATAGTACAAACATCAACTTGGGCCTGAAGTTCTTCATAAGTACCTCTACCTTTCTTTTTAAACTCTTCGCTCAGAAAATTACAATCCAAAAGCCTATTCGTTCTTATGGTGGCTACTGAATTTATACCTTTTTTATGTAAATAAGATATTAGTTGCAAACTACGAAAATAGTTGTCGAAGGAAACTGTGTAATACCTTTCTTCAGGTACAATTTTACACATTCGAACTACTACATTACGTGAGGCACCAAGATCTATATTATTGTGTAAGTTTTCTGTGCCAGAATACAACTCAAAATTGTAAGAAAAGCCGCTAATACCAGAAAGAACCCAGAGTTTATGTCCCCATTTATGAGGTTTTTTGGGGTTGTATGTTTTCAAGGAAATTTTTCCCTTGAACAAAATTATCTGCTCATCCACAGACAAGCTTTCTTCCATCGGAGTATTTTTTGTGACTAACAAAATCTGATCAACAAAGGGTTAACTCTTGTCAGTTTTTGTTCTCAAGTTTTCATTGTTGTTGAAATTAAGAAATCTTTTTACTTCTTCAAATCTGTTTACCGATAACACATCAGCTACTTGAGAAATTCGCGTTTCGGAGCTCCAATAACGTCTTGACGGATTGTGTTTTATAAGGGACATATAATGAAGTATTCCAAAAAAATTGCAAAGTTCATCAATGGAAGTGACTAGTGGTTTGTTGGGATTTTTCTGTACACTATATAGTTCAGTCATATCAACAACTTGTAGACATTGATCTGTTAGAAATAACTTGAATACCTGATAAGGTGTTGATAATTGCAGCAGTTCATCCGATACATATCCAATCCCGTAAACTTTTGAGCATCTTCGTCCGTACTCGACGCTTTTTTTGTCCATACGAAGGGATCACGTACTTATGAAGTAGTTTCTTCCGGGTTTTGCCGCGGTCGTCGAACTTGACTTGACGTTTCGCTGATCATGCTGTCAGCTTCTTCAGAAGGGTTCCAAAGACTCAGTCTTGACTTGACGTTTCGCTGATCATGCTTCTTCAGAAGGGTTCCAAAGACTCAGTCTTTGGAACCCTTCTGAAGAAGTTGACAGCATGATCAGCGAAACGTCAAGTCAAGTTCGACGACCGCGGCAAAACCCGGAAGAAACTACTTCATTGGACAACGGCCGTGAAAACCTGCATTGCACTATTGGATTACGTACTTGTTTGGATTTTTCCTTATTTTGAGCGGCGGAGGTTGTGGGAGTATAAGTCTTACTGATCGAAAAGTACTGAGAGAGGAAGATCATCGTCTTCTGAAAAGTTATTTTCTTCATCATCATTCCTGTTTTCCCTCCTGTTTAGTGGCATTGCATCTCCATCATCCTCTAAAAGAGAGTCTTCACTATCAGATGGTATCTCTGGAACATGCAGTATATTATTTCTGCCATAAAATGATTTGACATCTTTAGTTTTGTTATATAAATCCTGCAAAATAAATGAATAAAATGTAGTAATTTCTTCTACTGTTCTTTCTATGTGTATTGTTCCCGTTTGGGCACATTACTAGAAATTACTTTTGTAATCAAACTACCACATATATCTTTGTAGTGGATTATTACACACATTATGGAAGAAGTAAATAAAGTACTTACCATTTTTGAAACTTTTGCTTCCACAAAATAACGAAAATACAGACCACTAAAAACTGTCTAAATATGCTAACCTCAAAACGCCGGTCACTTTACAGTAATGCCAAATTTCAACTTGTGAAACTCTCTTTCATCTATTAGATTTAAACAGAACTATCATTGCCAGAAACTTGTGTCACTTTAAGTCCATAGAGCGACATTTGAAGTTTGGTTACCTGCTTATAGATGTCATTGAATTACGCGTTCCCAATTGGGAACTGTATGCAAAAGAGGGTTAAGATTTGCAAATAAAATAAAAAGTGTATCTTTCCCCGGTTGTGGCCACTTCCGCACCCCTTGTGGTCAGTGTAATCATCCAGTTGGGGCCACTTGCAGTGTATGAATATGAAATATAAGTATATTAATAAAAATAAAATACCTATTCGATGAATTATATCTATCATATGGTCCATTTAAAACCAGAAGGTCGTATGTAATTAATCATGTAGTTAGTTAAAGATATAACATCGTAAACTTAAATTATAATTTATTTTTGTATAACTTGTAAAGAACACTGTAAAACTAACTACTGAAAATGCTTATAACATTAGGAACTTAAATATTTCATTTTAGATATAGGAGTGGAACATTCAAATATTTACTTATTTCGTAAATTTACAGCAGGTACATATTAGAAACTTAATTTTTTAATTTCAGGTACATTATATGCTCCTCTATTACACCCTTTCGGCTCTTCGATTTTTGAAATTATATCTTCTATCCCATACCATAGGAGATTATTGTTTGTAGGCCATTTCCAGTAATTCTGCCCATTGTCATTGCACAACAAAAATGTTGATTCTCGTTTTGGTTCAAGACTTTTGCTGGATACAATTCTCCGTCATATTTGATAGTTACGTATGATCCAGGCTCAATTTCTGTTATAGTTTCTGTTTGTTTTCCACTATTCACCTCTTCCTTAAGCATTTTTTCTCGCAAATTATTTCGGTCTCATTTGTTGATACATCCGTCTTCTTGGCAGCCATCCCTAGTCTTATTTCTTTTCTTTGGTTTAGACTTCTTGGCATTTTCCTTCGCTTCCATCAGCTCTAGCCATCTATCAAAGGTTATTACTGAAGGCAGGCGGATCTTTATTTTCTTTCTCTTAGGAGTATTATTATCGTCTCGCCAAGTAACAACATCACTCAATACTTCACTCACAGATCTCCTTGTCAACAATCTGAGGTCCCCACTTGATTGCTCTTTGGGTTTTTCAGTTTCACGACAATTGCGAGAATCATCATAGTTTTGATTCATGGGATTTACATCTTTTTCATAGATGGAGTCATTTTCTTTATCTATTTGATCTATATTGGTGTTTATTATTAATTGAATTTCTTGACATTCATCTTTTTTTCTGATATTTCCGGTCTCATTTTATTCTCCATGTCGTCATGGTGTGTCCGTGTCTCTGTATTACTTCAATAATTTCCTCTTCCTGGATTTTGCTTTCTATGTCTTTTGTGCAATCATGATCAATTTGCATACAACTATTTATATCCACAACTTTCTTGTTCAAATTATTATCGATTATGTTATCTACTGGAATCATAACATGTTGTAGAATATTAATTTTGCTAGTTCCATCATGTGTTTATTTCAGGAAAATAAAAAATAATTGTGTCATCATTAGGTATGAATTTCAGATTCAATTGTCTAGGCTAATACCATGGTTTTCAACTTCATTTGTCATTTCATTTACACATGTTATATAATTCTAAATATTTTCCTTCGCCTTTCCATGATTTACTAGATCGGTAAGTAGGAGAAAATGCCTCCAGAATCTCTGGTTCAAGTTTTTCTTTTATTATTGTTACTTTATCTATAGTAGGATTATTACAGCTATCTGTTGTTACGTTTTCTTTCAAAGCTACCTTTCTTATACAATTGCTATAATCGGGGGCCTGTTCATCACATCACATTTACGAAAACCAAATATGACACTGTTCCTGAAACCATCTTTCTGCAAAATTGTATTCAACGCAGCTGGTATGTCTTTTCTGAATACGTTTTCCCTCATTTTCGAAACGCCATTTTCGTGTAAATTTTTTCGATGCTTGTTTCAATGGGAAGAAAAAGGCGACATCTAGTGACTGAAGAAGATGGGTTGTGTTAGGTGGTAAACATATCAGAATAATGCCTTTTGAACAGCAAAGATTGCTTAAACCTGTTGAAATATGTGATGAGTGCCCTCCTAGGAATACAATAATAGGCCTTGGGATATTTTTTTCATCAAGATATTTAAAGAATATATTCGCAAAGTATTCAAAAAATTGCTTACTCTGCATCCACTCACTGTCCGATATACCTACAGCCCAGTTTGAAGATGCTGCTTTAGGATAGGCCTTTGGAATTTCAATATTGTATGGGAGTAATTATTTCCCCTTCTGCCGATACTGTTATTAACGTGGTAACATTACCTATATCTGATGTACCCCACATCATATATCCCTTTTCCTTTCGGGTCAAAAACGTCAAAATAAAATTTTAAAAAAAAATACTTAAGAACAAAACTAACCTCACTTTTTTCCTTTTATTAAGACCATGAATTCTTTTTTACATACAGTATATTGTATTGTATATTGTATATTTTCAAATAATACACTTTATATGAAGCTGTTCGCAAACTAATTTAAATAACATTAAATTTTACGCAAATTTCACCAGTTACATGCACACTGTGTTTACCACAATTCCGAATAACATAACATAGCTGTATGTGTGCATATTTTTATCTTTACATTTGATATGACAAAGTTGTATGTGACACATACTATTTTGTTACCTAAAACTAATATAGATTGTGGAGGTTAAGATAGTGTAAATTATACATACCACTATGAATGCAACTGTAAACAATGTTATTTTACGTTCATACAACAATGTAATTTTGGTTTCCTACGTCGCACATCGTAACGGATACGGTCTGTGGCTCTAAAGAAATAGAATTTAGTCAACATACTACTTTGTAGTGCTAATAACTCAAAAATAAGAAAATTGCGACATACCAAGTGTAACTCTAAGACAACGATATGTAATATAACTATTGGCATTTCAGAACATTACAGTCTAGGTATAATATATTATTATACTATAAAATTGACTGGCTAGTTGAATATATCCAGTGCCATCGAACATAAATACACACGCACATTCCTAAAAGTAGTGGGTAAATGAGAACGCTGCCGGAGCGGGAGCAGGAGCAGGATCTTGGATCAGGATTTCCGGGAATTTACGTGCAGGTATGCGGGGTATCAAATTACATTTTAATGCACATGTGTAGCAATCTTGGAGCAGGATCTTGGATCAGGATTTCCGAGAATTTACGTGCAGGTATGCGGGGTATCAAATTACATTTTAATGCACATGTGTAGCAATCTTGGAGCAGGATCTTGGATCAGGATTTCCGAGAATTTACGTGCAGGTATGCGGGGTATCAAATTACATTTTAATGCACATGTGTAGCAATCTTGGAGCAGGATCTTGGATCAGGATTTCCGAGAATTTACGTGCAGGTATGCGGGGTATCAAATTACATTTTAATGCACATGTGTAGCAATCTTGGAGCAGGATCTTGGATCAGGATTTCCGAGAATTTACGTGCAGGTATGCGGGGTATCAAATTACATTTTAATGCACATGTGTAGCAATCTTGGAGCAGGATCTTGGATCAGGATTTCCGAGAATTTACGTGCAGGTATGCGAAGTATCAAATTACATTTTAATGCACGTGTGTAGCAATCTTGGAGCAGGATCTTGGATCAGGATTTCCGGGAATTTACGTGCAGGTATGCGGGGCATCAAATTACATTTTAATGCACATGTGTAGAAGTTATCTGAAGGTCACCGACAAGTCTCGACAAGTCTAGAATGTACGTGTGTATCAAATTACATTTCCGAGAATTTACGTGCAGGTATGCGAGGTATTAAATTACATTTCAAAGAATTTGAATGCACGTGTGTAGAGGTCACTGACAAGTCTTGACAAGTCTAGAATGTACGTGTATATCAAATGTCATTTCCTGGAATTTTAAAATTACGTAACTGAGCTACATGGTAACAAACATTCGAAGGAACACCCTGTATATGAACACATCAATTTCCATATTCCCATAATTCAATTAATATGCTGTTAAGTATATATGATTAACAATTTCCGTATCCCCCTGTATATAATAATAATACAAAATGATTAATCCGAATCAATTAATGTACTAATAAGTATAGGAAATATAAAAAATACTCTATAACACATTTTCCGTAGTCCCCTGTATATAATAATACAAAATGATTAATCCGAATCAATCAATTCATGTACTAATAAGTATGGGAAATTAAAAAATACCCTATAAGACAATCTCCATAACCCCTGCATGTGACATAATGATTAATCCGAATCAATCAATGCATTATACTAATAAGTATAGGAAATATAAAAAATACCCTATAACACATTTTCCGTGACCCCTGTACATAATAATACAAAATGATTAATCCGAATCAATCAATGCATGTACTAATAATTATAGGAAGTACAAAATGTATATGACCACAACAATTTCCGTAGCCCCCCCCCCCTGTATATAATAATAAAAAATGATTAATCAGAATCAGTCAATGCATGTGCTAATAAGTGTAGGAAATACAAAATACCCTGTATTCAACTATATGTGACATTTTTTAAAGAACCTGCATGAAAGTTTATCAGAATATATAAAAGATGAAATGACCTATTAAGAATGTGAGTATATACTGAGAAAGTAGAAAATACCATTCAAACAACTACTTTGCAACAAAATAATAAAATACCCTATAACACATTTTCCGTAACCCCTGTATTTAATAACATCAAATTATTAATCCGAATCAATCAATGCATTATACTAATAAGTACCGGAAATACAAAAAATACTCTGTAACACATTTTTCGTGCCCCTCTGTATATACAATTCGTACAAGTCTCAAAGAACAGACCTCGAGAATGCATTAAAAACAAGCTAGATGTGTGCGATTATCGTCCGTATCATTTACCGCGTAGGTAGGTTGATAACATAAACATCTTGTAAGGTGGAAGAACACCAGACAAAGTAGAAATTTGATTTAAGTCTGTACAAATAATCTATTTTATCACATTATGGGAACGCCTAGGGCATTAGACTTCATATTTCAAAATTCTCTGAATAAAATTTATCAGAACGCATGAAATTAGATGTGCCCGGCACGTCGCCAATCGCCTATCACTGTGTGAATAGATATTTTTTCGTAAACAATGGTGAAACTAGAGACGAAAACCGTTAGAACATACAAATTTCCACAAATTAGCTCGTTATCGCCATGTGAATGGGTATTTTTGCATAAACATGGTACAAGACACCCGTGATAAGAAAAACGTTAAACCTGAGAACGCAAAATAGCGGTGAGAAGAATTTTTCGTAAACAACTAAGGAAATCATATTTCAAGGCCAGACTAGAGACGCAAATTCGTTAGAACTTATATATATATATTCAAATTAATTTCAAACTCGATTATCAATGAAAACCTAAGTAACATATATTTAAGACTGGCCCACTAGTAATCAAATCAAAACAATTAGCACAGTCTTTTGAAACCCTGCTATTAATTACATGCAAAAGACGCGTGCCTTATACCGGGAGACAGAAAATATGTGAGTTATACACTAGATTAATTACATCGCATTTGGGGACTATTATTTAGATATGGTTTAAAGTATGAAATATGTATACAGTGGGGAACAAAAATATGTGAAATATACCAATTCAATTACATTACATTTGGAGTTATTCTTTAGATACATGCTTTAAAGTATGAAATATGTATACAGTGGGAGACAAAAATAGGTGAAATATACTAATTTAATTACTCTGCATTTGTGTACAGGAGGACTTAGATATATGGTTTAAAGTTTTAAAAAATATATACATTAGGACTATGTGAGGTATGAAATATGCATACAGGGGTGACAGAAATATGTGATATACTAATTTAATTACATCACATTTGTGTACAGGGGGGGTGTAGATATATGGTTTAATGTTTAAAAAATATATATATACATTAGGACTACGTGAGGTATGAAATGTCTGTACAGGGCCAACAGAAATATGCAGGGGTATACTAATTTAATTACTCTGCAGAGAAGCGTTTCAAGTAGTCCGAAAGATAATTTATCTAGCCACATGTTTGGGGTATAAAAAATAATTTAAACTCGCAATATGTTTCTTACAATATCCCAGTTTTTCCACCAAAGACGAGGGGGTGTATGAAATGCTTAAAACAATAAGTTTCTCGCTAACCCACACGGTTTAAAAAAATACATATACGAAACGATGACTTCGTAGTTACCGCATTTGCTATTCAGATTCACAGGTGATTAAAGGATTAAATAATATGATTGGAATTGAAAACTGACTCAAGTACTAGTAGGTATACATGCAATGGTTATAATTAACAAGTTGTGTGGTAACAGACATATGAAGGCTGTAACAATTTCCATATATCCTTCATAATTTCTTTTAAGTATAGAAAAACCGAAATGTGTATTCAAATAGATATAACAATATGCACATATATACTAATAATTTATTTTAAATAGGTATAGGAAATACAACATGTCCTGAATATATTTCAACTAATTAAACAGAGACACGTAAATAAACAAAGTGTAATTTTATCACCCATAACTTTAAAAAAGAGGAAAATTTATCAGAATGCATAAAAAAGCAGGCTATATTTCTTTCCGAATACATGCATATTGAACAGTTAGAAAACGCCATTCAAACAACTAAACTCTGTTTATGAGATAACGGGATATCAACGGATAATATTACATAATAGCAAAATTATACCTTTAAAAATGAGTCATTTAAAATGATCAATGTTCTGAAAAATAAAATCGAAACTTTTCAGCTACAAAATACATAATATATGAGTTATTCGATTTATCAAGACAATGCTAAAGGCCGGTCAGGTATCATTACAACGTCATCTTATCTTCACGTAAACAATTCACACCATAAAACAATTACGCGAACACAGTGAGAAACATATGTTTTATCATATCATATCATATCATTCATCGTAAACATTCTCGAGATATTTTACATAAACAAGTACCCGACACCGCTAGTAATTGGAACTTCTACAAAAGTTGAAATAAAAAACTTGATAAATTACAGAAAATGGACACCACATAATATTTCCCACACACTCAACATATGAGAGTTTTTCAACCTCGGCATAGTATGAGAAAAAATTTAACACACCAGCCACTCCTACTTTTACCGCCATACTCCTGTTTTATTGGCTCTATGTAGTTTTTAAAACAATAACACTGGTTATTACAAAATCTAAATTAGGGAGGGGTCGACAATATATATCCATCCAGAAAAATTATTTAAACTCACAACTAGTTTCTTACAATATCGTTCACCCATCAAAGATGAAAAATATCAAATCTAGCCCTAATTCAAGAATGGCTAATACATCAAGAAAGTGCATCAAAGTGCTATCACATTTAAAACGGGAACTTGGCAGTGATGACTTCGAGGTGATAAACGAAGAATTTAATAAAAGTTTCCACAGTGAATCAAGTTTTGAAATAGTGAGCGGATCCTTTTCAGGACTTAAACCTATCGGATCGAAAAGGATCGTAAAACCAATACACCCCCCCAGCAGACCATTCCACCACTTCAATCCAGTGGAAACATCAACCCCAAAATATGAAAATATCAGCGACGCCGAACCAAACGACCCCCCAACAGACTCGAAAAAAATAATACAACAGCCCAGTAGCTCACTCCAACACGTCAATCCAGTGAAATCAACCCCAAAATATGAAAATATCAGCGACGTCGAACCAAACGACCCCCCAACAGGCTCAAGAAAATGTTTACAGCAACCCAGTAGCTCGGTCCAATACGTCAATCCAGTGAAAATATCAGTCACAAAATATGAAAATATCAGCGACCCAGAGTCAAGCGAGGATGTTGATGAACACAACACAACGTTTAATTACCAGGTGGATGTTGTAAGAGAAAAACAGCTCACTAACAAATACATACAGCACGTTGAAGAATTTGCCAGGGAAACACAGCACATGGTATCAAGAAAATCAAAAAAGCATGCAGAGCTGATGAGAAAACTGAAAAAATACGAGAAAAAAATGAAAAATGTTCAGAATGCACTTAGACGCATTGATGAAATAATCACGTTTGGGAATCAAGTACCAGTTCTAATAGGACATTTACGTCGGGAACATTTTAACTAGTTTAGGTTTAACTATACTGCCTTTTGTAAAATAATATTTTATACACTTAATAAATATTTAAAAAACTATAATTTTAACTACTTTAAGTTTATTTATACTGTCTTATGAAAAAATAATATTTTTTATACACTTAATAAATATTTAAAAACCATCATTTTAATCTTATTTAGAAAAGCAATAATATTCAAAGAGGTGAAATATAATTTAAAAATAGTACCAACACTTAAATAATAAATTTACTACCTATGAAGTATTTACTCTTCATAAAACATTAAAAATAACCGTTAAAATGCAATAATCTATGTGAATGGTGAAAAAAAAATATAATATATTGCAAAAATCTATAAAATCAATTCAACACCCTACGAAAATATAAACGATGGTCTAAAAGTACTAACATTCATATAAAAGCAATGCAGAAAAAACAATTTAACTCACCTAAAATCTACCATGAATTATGTATTCATGCACATATCACAAAATAAACAGCATCCAATTACTCCGAAAATAGGACAAAGTTTAAAAAATCACAAATCACGAAATATCGAAGGTCACAAGAATAAGGTAGTCGTCCATCGCGAATATGTAATGCGAGACTCTATCAATACATTTTTTAATAGAATTTCGTTTAATTAGATGAAAATATGGGATACACCTAAAAGCTTGCTGACTAAGTATATTTTATATCACAGCATAATGAATTCCGAAAAGATTTGTACGAAACGGTATGCAACCAGTAAAAATTTAACTACATACTTTAGATAATTAAATGCACAATGTCATTAATTATAGTCATATGCAACCAATTAAACATCCAGACTGCATATTGTGTCAACATTAAACAGTCAATTTCAAATAAATGTTTGAACAGTTATTCCGATATATGTCCATTAATATGCAATATACAGGGTACTCAATAAATAGCACATTTCCTAAAAGAATACCGACCTAACAAAAATAGAGACTTAAGATACCCTTCTACACTGTCTTTCCCAATTTTTCCTCTCAATAATCTCAAATAGGGCTAATATACCATACATTCAATCATCTTACGAAATTAATATATATTATTGATTGAAAATTAAAGAAGAAAATATGCTGAAACTAGGAATTCAACTCATAAAAAATTAATGAAAAAAAATCTTATACGATTAGAAATAAAACAATAAATTTAAGTAATATAATATTTATTAATATTTTACATCATACAATTTTCACTCTCCACAAAAACTCAAATGTGATTACATAACAAACAAAATCGGGTTAAACAGTACGTAAAAAGAGGACCTTCACAAGCATGACAAACTAAGGCACTGTTTCCTAATTCCAAACCATAGTTAGTTATATGTTGAGACACCTGGGAACTTTCGAAGTTTGCGTTAAAGTTCATGGACGCATCAAAGAAACAGCACATACAAAACGTTTTCGCCTCATCTCCAACTAAAGCAATAAAGTAATACTGAATTAGACATACATATTCATGAGCCCAATTCTGCACAAATTGTAAACTATTAACTTTATACATCTTCTCTATTCTAGATTCACTGTCTAGATCTAACTCTTCCGGAAGAATATCAACCATATCTACTACATCGGCCATTCTCTATTCTCGGGAAAAACTCAGATACGAATGCCAATCCACTATTTGGTACGCTTTATATTGCATTAATCTTAAGCGGTGGGGGTGAATGAATATTTCCATACCAACAGATGATGCCAGGGAGACAAGTCCAAATAAGTCTAGACACGTAAAACATTGATATTATGATGACTCAGTAAACATCCAGCCATCAAGGTGTGGGAACCAACTGAAACTACCACTCTCACGAAAAACATCTGACATCATGATGACTCAGTAATTCCGATATGTAAACAGACAGACATTAATCTAAAAAATTACATCTTAAGGATTCATAGAACTCATTCACCCTATGCGGGGGGGGGGAACCCCTTATGGAACAGACATCGTGTCTAAAAACATGCCGGAACTCGAACACATATGAAAAATACGTGTGTATGTAGGAGCTATATTATTATACTATATATTTTATACGAGACCCCCATCAAGCTTAAGAAAAATGATGCATTATCAGAGAAATACATTGTAAAATTTAACTTAAAATTTTATTAATATACCCATGAAATAACACAATATTATACAAAAACCGCATTTTCGACTATATTTACATCTACTTTATAAACCATTCACACAGAACTAAAAATAAAATAGCTCTGTGATCCGCCGATGATAGAGGCATTGTTTACGTATAAATAAAAAACATATTCATTTTTCATTGTTTTATTCACCACAATATGTTTACATAAAAACGTATTTACAATTATTATAATATTTCAACCAAACATTTGAAGCCCCTATTTACATGCATGACATCTGGATTGTGAGTCTGGTACACCATCCACGCGACTGTACCATTCAGCTCTAATATGACGTACGAAACAAATTTTCTGCTTGAATCCTCGCTCACTCAAAATTAGTGACATATATGTAACATAAATCAATTATGCGGCCAGAGCTCTTCTAGGTTGCATCTCACAATTTACACAAACGGTGAATATTTTCTCATTTTTGGAGGCATTGTACTCCTTCAATACACTTTTACACCTGATACACAGCCACGTACAGGTAGGCATAATGAGGAAGTGTTTGGAACAACGGCAAAATATATACTACCTAATAACTTCACTATCTTTAATTTTTATGTGGTTCATCAACTTTCAACATTAATTACTTTGCATTTGTGTATAAGGGTTATTCTTTATACATGTTTACTGTATGATGTTGAATGAGCAAGTAGCCCCTATTCACCCCAATTTATCCCCCATTTTACTCCATTTACCTCCCTACAATCGATTCAACGTTCGGTGTTAAACGCTCCAGCTATTGACTCCCACAGTAAATGATACAGAAGCACGTTTTAATTCTTAATTTGATTGTGCATGAGATAAATATCTTGCCCTAAGTACAGCCAGTATGCTTCGATGTCGCCTTTCGCTTTCCTTTTCCTCAATTGCCTGCTTGCTGTTTTCCGACCCCGTCTCCTGGTCATTGGTTAACTCTGTGTGTATTCTCCATACATGAGTCTTTAGATAGTATTTTCTTTTAAACGCCTTATTACATGAACCGCAGTTAAAGAGACGGTCTTTGTGGATAAATGAATAAAGACATAAACCACTAGGCCAAGAGAATATTTTACCGCAAATATTGCAGGTATACATGTTTCCGCTGCTAAAAAATTACACTGTTTCTATATTAAAGTACTCCATTCATATAAAAAATATCCTGTTCTTATAACATTTCACTCTATTTTCATTAAAAAATTACCCTGTTAGCTCGAAATCCTATCCAAGCTAACAGGGTAATTTTTTAATAAAAATAGAGTGAAATGTTATAAGAACAGGATATTTTTTATATGAATGGAGTACTTTAATATAGAAACAGTGTAATTTTTTAGCAGCGGAAACATGTATACCTGCAATATTTGCGGTAAAATATTCTCTTGGCCTAGTGGTTTATGTCGTTATTCATTTATCCACAAAGACCGTCTCTTTAACTGCGGTTCATGTAATAAGGCGTTTAAAAGAAAATACTATCTAAAGACTCATGTATGGAGAATACACACAGAGTTAACCAATGACCAGGAGACGGGGTCGGAAAACAGCAAGCAGGCAATTGAGGAAAAGGAAAGCGAAAGGCGACATCGAAGCATACTGGCTGTACTTAGGGCAAGATATTTATCTCATGCACAATCAAATTAAGAATTAAAACGTGCTTCTGTATCATTTACTGTGGGAGTCAATAGCTGGAGCGTTTAACACCGAACGTTGAATCGATTGTAGGGAGGTAAATGGAGTAAAATGGGGGATAAATTGGGGTGAATAGGGGCTACTTGCTCATTCAACATCATACAGTAAACATGTATAAAGAATAACCCTTATACACAAATGCAAAGTAATTAATGTTGAAAGTTGATGAACCACATAAAAATTAAAGATAGTGAAGTTATTAGGTAGTATATATTTTGCCGTTGTTCCAAACACTTCCTCATTATGCCTACCTGTACGTGGCTGTGTATCAGGTGTAAAAGTGTATTGAAGGAGTACAATGCCTCCAAAAATGAGAAAATATTCACCGTTTGTGTAAATTGTGAGATGCAACCTAGAAGAGCTCTGGCCGCATAATTGATTTATGTTACATATATGTCACTAATTTTGAGTGAGCGAGGATTCAAGCAGAAAATTTGTTTCGTACGTCATATTAGAGCTGAATGGTACAGTCGCGTGGATGGTGTACCAGACTCACAATCCAGATGTCATGCATGTAAATAGGGGCTTCAAATGTTTGGTTGAAATATTATAATAATTGTAAATACGTTTTTATGTAAACATATTGTGGTGAATAAAACAATGAAAAATGAATATGTTTTTTATTTATACGTAAACAATGCCTCTATCATCGGCGGATCACAGAGCTATTTTATTTTTAGTTCTGTGTGAATGGTTTATAAAGTAGATGTAAATATAGTCGAAAATGCGGTTTTTGTATAATATTGTGTTATTTCATGGGTATATTAATAAAATTTTAAGTTAAATTTTACAATGTATTTCTCTGATAATGCATCATTTTTCTTAAGCTTGATGGGGGTCTCGTATAAAATATATAGTATAATAATATAGCTCCTACATACACACGTATTTTTCATATGTGTTCGAGTTCCGGCATGTTTTTAGACACGATGTCTGTTCCATAAGGGGTTCCCCCCCCCCGCATAGGGTGAATGAGTTCTATGAATCCTTAAGATGTAATTTTTTAGATTAATGTCTGTCTGTTTACATATCGGAATTACTGAGTCATCATGATGTCAGATGTTTTTCGTGAGAGTGGTAGTTTCAGTTGGTTCCCACACCTTGATGGCTGGATGTTTACTGAGTCATCATAATATCAATGTTTTACGTGTCTAGACTTATTTGGACTTGTCTCCCTGGCATCATCTGTTGGTATGGAAATATTCATTCACCCCCACCGCTTAAGATTAATGCAATATAAAGCGTACCAAATAGTGGATTGGCATTCGTATCTGAGTTTTTCCCGAGAATAGAGAATGGCCGATGTAGTAGATATGGTTGATATTCTTCCGGAAGAGTTAGATCTAGACAGTGAATCTAGAATAGAGAAGATGTATAAAGTTAATAGTTTACAATTTGTGCAGAATTGGGCTCATGAATATGTATGTCTAATTCAGTATTACTTTATTGCTTTAGTTGGAGATGAGGCGAAAACGTTTTGTATGTGCTGTTTCTTTGATGCGTCCATGAACTTTAACGCAAACTTCGAAAGTTCCCAGGTGTCTCAACATATAACTAACTATGGTTTGGAATTAGGAAACAGTGCCTTAGTTTGTCATGCTTGTGAAGGTCCTCTTTTTACGTACTGTTTAACCCGATTTTGTTTGTTATGTAATCACATTTGAGTTTTTGTGGAGAGTGAAAATTGTATGATGTAAAATATTAATAAATATTATATTACTTAAATTTATTGTTTTATTTCTAATCGTATAAGATTTTTTTTCATTAATTTTTTATGAGTTGAATTCCTAGTTTCAGCATATTTTCTTCTTTAATTTTCAATCAATAATATATATTAATTTCGTAAGATGATTGAATGTATGGTATATTAGCCCTATTTGAGATTATTGAGAGGAAAAATTGGGAAAGACAGTGTAGAAGGGTATCTTAAGTCTCTATTTTTGTTAGGTCGGTATTCTTTTAGGAAATGTGCTATTTATTGAGTACCCTGTATATTGCATATTAATGGACATATATCGGTATAACTGTTCAAACATTTATTTGAAATTGACTGTTTAATGTTGACACAATATGCAGTCTGGATGTTTAATTGGTTGCATATGACTATAATTAATGACATTCTGCATTTAATTATCTAAAGTATGTAGTTAAATTTTTACTGGTTGCATACCGTTTCGTACAAATCTTTTCGGAATTCATTATGCTGTGATATAAAATATACTTAGTCAGCAAGCTTTTAGGTGTATCCCATATTTTCATCTAATTAAACGAAATTCTATTAAAAAATGTATTGATAGAGTCTCGCATTACATATTCGCGATGGACGACTACCTTATTCTTGTGACCTTCGATATTTCGTGATTTGTGATTTTTTAAACTTTGTCCTATTTTCGGAGTAATTGGATGCTGTTTATTTTGTGATATGTGCATGAATACATAATTCATGGTAGATTTTAGGTGAGTTAAATTGTTTTTTCTGCATTGCTTTTATATGAATGTTAGTACTTTTAGACCATCGTTTATATTTTCGTAGGGTGTTGAATTGATTTTATAGATTTTTGCAATATATTATATTTTTTTTTCACCATTCACATAGATTATTGCATTTTAACGGTTATTTTTAATGTTTTATGAAGAGTAAATACTTCATAGGTAGTAAATTTATTATTTAAGTGTTGGTACTATTTTTAAATTATATTTCACCTCTTTGAATATTATTGCTTTTCTAAATAAGATTAAAATGATGGTTTTTAAATATTTATTAAGTGTATAAAAAATATTATTTTTTCATAAGACAGTATAAATAAACTTAAAGTAGTTAAAATTATAGTTTTTTAAATATTTATTAAGTGTATAAAATATTATTTTACAAAAGGCAGTATAGTTAAACCTAAACTAGTTAAAATGTTCCCGACGTAAATGTCCTATTAGAACTGGTACTTGATTCCCAAACGTGATTATTTCATCAATGCGTCTAAGTGCATTCTGAACATTTTTCATTTTTTTCTCGTATTTTTTCAGTTTTCTCATCAGCTCTGCATGCTTTTTTGATTTTCTTGATACCATGTGCTGTGTTTCCCTGGCAAATTCTTCAACGTGCTGTATGTATTTGTTAGTGAGCTGTTTTTCTCTTACAACATCCACCTGGTAATTAAACGTTGTGTTGTGTTCATCAACATCCTCGCTTGACTCTGGGTCGCTGATATTTTCATATTTTGTGACTGATATTTTCACTGGATTGACGTATTGGACCGAGCTACTGGGTTGCTGTAAACATTTTCTTGAGCCTGTTGGGGGGTCGTTTGGTTCGACGTCGCTGATATTTTCATATTTTGGGGTTGATTTCACTGGATTGACGTGTTGGAGTGAGCTACTGGGCTGTTGTATTATTTTTTTCGAGTCTGTTGGGGGGTCGTTTGGTTCGGCGTCGCTGATATTTTCATATTTTGGGGTTGATGTTTCCACTGGATTGAAGTGGTGGAATGGTCTGCTGGGGGGGTGTATTGGTTTTACGATCCTTTTCGATCCGATAGGTTTAAGTCCTGAAAAGGATCCGCTCACTATTTCAAAACTTGATTCACTGTGGAAACTTTTATTAAATTCTTCGTTTATCACCTCGAAGTCATCACTGCCAAGTTCCCGTTTTAAATGTGATAGCACTTTGATGCACTTTCTTGATGTATTAGCCATTCTTGAATTAGGGCTAGATTTGATATTTTTCATCTTTGATGGGTGAACGATATTGTAAGAAACTAGTTGTGAGTTTAAATAATTTTTCTGGATGGATATATATTGTCGACCCCTCCCTAATTTAGATTTTGTAATAACCAGTGTTATTGTTTTAAAAACTACATAGAGCCAATAAAACAGGAGTATGGCGGTAAAAGTAGGAGTGGCTGGTGTGTTAAATTTTTTCTCATACTATGCCGAGGTTGAAAAACTCTCATATGTTGAGTGTGTGGGAAATATTATGTGGTGTCCATTTTCTGTAATTTATCAAGTTTTTTATTTCAACTTTTGTAGAAGTTCCAATTACTAGCGGTGTCGGGTACTTGTTTATGTAAAATATCTCGAGAATGTTTACGATGAATGATATGATATGATATGATAAAACATATGTTTCTCACTGTGTTCGCGTAATTGTTTTATGGTGTGAATTGTTTACGTGAAGATAAGATGACGTTGTAATGATACCTGACCGGCCTTTAGCATTGTCTTGATAAATCGAATAACTCATATATTATGTATTTTGTAGCTGAAAAGTTTCGATTTTATTTTTCAGAACATTGATCATTTTAAATGACTCATTTTTAAAGGTATAATTTTGCTATTATGTAATATTATCCGTTGATATCCCGTTATCTCATAAACAGAGTTTAGTTGTTTGAATGGCGTTTTCTAACTGTTCAATATGCATGTATTCGGAAAGAAATATAGCCTGCTTTTTTATGCATTCTGATAAATTTTCCTCTTTTTTAAAGTTATGGGTGATAAAATTACACTTTGTTTATTTACGTGTCTCTGTTTAATTAGTTGAAATATATTCAGGACATGTTGTATTTCCTATACCTATTTAAAATAAATTATTAGTATATATGTGCATATTGTTATATCTATTTGAATACACATTTCGGTTTTTCTATACTTAAAAGAAATTATGAAGGATATATGGAAATTGTTACAGCCTTCATATGTCTGTTACCACACAACTTGTTAATTATAACCATTGCATGTATACCTACTAGTACTTGAGTCAGTTTTCAATTCCAATCATATTATTTAATCCTTTAATCACCTGTGAATCTGAATAGCAAATGCGGTAACTACGAAGTCATCGTTTCGTATATGTATTTTTTTAAACCGTGTGGGTTAGCGAGAAACTTATTGTTTTAAGCATTTCATACACCCCCTCGTCTTTGGTGGAAAAACTGGGATATTGTAAGAAACATATTGCGAGTTTAAATTATTTTTTATACCCCAAACATGTGGCTAGATAAATTATCTTTCGGACTACTTGAAACGCTTCTCTGCAGAGTAATTAAATTAGTATACCCCTGCATATTTCTGTTGGCCCTGTACAGACATTTCATACCTCACGTAGTCCTAATGTATATATATATTTTTTAAACATTAAACCATATATCTACACCCCCCCTGTACACAAATGTGATGTAATTAAATTAGTATATCACATATTTCTGTCACCCCTGTATGCATATTTCATACCTCACATAGTCCTAATGTATATATTTTTTAAAACTTTAAACCATATATCTAAGTCCTCCTGTACACAAATGCAGAGTAATTAAATTAGTATATTTCACCTATTTTTGTCTCCCACTGTATACATATTTCATACTTTAAAGCATGTATCTAAAGAATAACTCCAAATGTAATGTAATTGAATTGGTATATTTCACATATTTTTGTTCCCCACTGTATACATATTTCATACTTTAAACCATATCTAAATAATAGTCCCCAAATGCGATGTAATTAATCTAGTGTATAACTCACATATTTTCTGTCTCCCGGTATAAGGCACGCGTCTTTTGCATGTAATTAATAGCAGGGTTTCAAAAGACTGTGCTAATTGTTTTGATTTGATTACTAGTGGGCCAGTCTTAAATATATGTTACTTAGGTTTTCATTGATAATCGAGTTTGAAATTAATTTGAATATATATATATAAGTTCTAACGAATTTGCGTCTCTAGTCTGGCCTTGAAATATGATTTCCTTAGTTGTTTACGAAAAATTCTTCTCACCGCTATTTTGCGTTCTCAGGTTTAACGTTTTTCTTATCACGGGTGTCTTGTACCATGTTTATGCAAAAATACCCATTCACATGGCGATAACGAGCTAATTTGTGGAAATTTGTATGTTCTAACGGTTTTCGTCTCTAGTTTCACCATTGTTTACGAAAAAATATCTATTCACACAGTGATAGGCGATTGGCGACGTGCCGGGCACATCTAATTTCATGCGTTCTGATAAATTTTATTCAGAGAATTTTGAAATATGAAGTCTAATGCCCTAGGCGTTCCCATAATGTGATAAAATAGATTATTTGTACAGACTTAAATCAAATTTCTACTTTGTCTGGTGTTCTTCCACCTTACAAGATGTTTATGTTATCAACCTACCTACGCGGTAAATGCTACGGACGATAATCGCACACATCTAGCTTGTTTTTAATGCATTCTCGAGGTCTGTTCTTTGAGACTTGTACGAATTGTATATACAGAGGGGCACGAAAAATGTGTTACAGAGTATTTTTTGTATTTCCGGTACTTATTAGTATAATGCATTGATTGATTCGGATTAATAATTTGATGTTATTATATACAGGGGTTACGGAAAATGTGTTATAGGGTATTTTATTATTTTGTTGCATTTATTGAACTAAAGTAGTTGTTTGAATGGTATTTTCTACTTTCTCAGTACATACTCACATTCTTAATAGGTCATTTCATCTTTTATATATTCTGATAAACTTTCATGCAGGTTCTTTAAAAAATGTCACATATAGTTGAATACAGGGTATTTTGTATTTCCTACACTTATTAGCACATGCATTGACTGATTCTGATTAATCATTTTTTATTATTATATACAGGGGGGGGGGGGGGCTACGGAAATTGTTGTGGTCATATACATTTTGTACTTCCTATAATTATTAGTACATGCATTGATTGATTCGGATTAATCATTTTGTATTATTATGTACAGGGGTCACGGAAAATGTGTTATAGGGTATTTTTTATATTTCCTATACTTATTAGTATAATGCATTGATTGATTCGGATTAATCATTATGTCACATGCAGGGGTTATGGAGATTGTCTTATAGGGTATTTTTTAATTTCCCATACTTATTAGTACATGAATTGATTGATTCGGATTAATCATTTTGTATTATTATATACAGGGGACTACGGAAAATGTGTTATAGAGTATTTTTTATATTTCCTATACTTATTAGTACATTAATTGATTCGGATTAATCATTTTGTATTATTATTATATACAGGGGGATACGGAAATTGTTAATCATATATACTTAACAGCATATTAATTGAATTATGGGAATATGGAAATTGATGTGTTCATATACAGGGTGTTCCTTCGAATGTTTGTTACCATGTAGCTCAGTTACGTAATTTTAAAATTCCAGGAAATGACATTTGATATACACGTACATTCTAGACTTGTCAAGACTTGTCAGTGACCTCTACACACGTGCATTCAAATTCTTTGAAATGTAATTTAATACCTCGCATACCTGCACGTAAATTCTCGGAAATGTAATTTGATACACACGTACATTCTAGACTTGTCGAGACTTGTCGGTGACCTTCAGATAACTTCTACACATGTGCATTAAAATGTAATTTGATACCCCGCATACCTGCACGTAAATTCCCGGAAATCCTGATCCAAGATCCTGCTCCAAGATTGCTACACACGTGCATTAAAATGTAATTTGATACTTCGCATACCTGCACGTAAATTCTCGGAAATCCTGATCCAAGATCCTGCTCCAAGATTGCTACACATGTGCATTAAAATGTAATTTGATACCCCGCATACCTGCACGTAAATTCTCGGAAATCCTGATCCAAGATCCTGCTCCAAGATTGCTACACATGTGCATTAAAATGTAATTTGATACCCCGCATACCTGCACGTAAATTCTCGGAAATCCTGATCCAAGATCCTGCTCCAAGATTGCTACACATGTGCATTAAAATGTAATTTGATACCCCGCATACCTGCACGTAAATTCTCGGAAATCCTGATCCAAGATCCTGCTCCAAGATTGCTACACATGTGCATTAAAATGTAATTTGATACCCCGCATACCTGCACGTAAATTCTCGGAAATCCTGATCCAAGATCCTGCTCCAAGATTGCTACACATGTGCATTAAAATGTAATTTGATACCCCGCATACCTGCACGTAAATTCCCGGGAATCCTGATCCAAGATCCTGCTCCTGCTCCCGCTCCGGCAGCGTTCTCATTTACCCACTACTCCTAAATGAACGAATTCTAGCCTTAATATTCACACTTTTAAACTGCCCATCACCATATGCAATTACTCAAGATTCTCTGTTTTTACAGAGATCAGATGCACATCACAAACACACCCCTTCCTCATATACTTCAAGAAATTTTATAATTTCATCAGAAGTCCACTTATTTTTGCTAGTTGTTGACTTCTTATTGCTCATTTTATGTTCTATTAATCACACACAGCGTAAAGGTTTAAACGTGAAATTTTAATTTATGGCGGCATGCAAATTGATACTGTCGTGCTGCAAAGCTGGAAGTTCCTAACTTTTTTTGCATCAATGCATGCAAGGTCAAAACTTGCTCGCCAATTTACGACAGTTTATAAGTGCAGTATTTTTTTACTGGTGTACCAGCGTCTACTGGCGCCATTACATCCATGCACGTATAAACCCGGCTTAATATGTAAAACTCTCGTACTTTGTAGATCAAGTGGCTCTATATATATATATATACATGATAGTCTAGGTACATCACTTAAGTTTTTTTATGGAAAATTTGTTCGCTCTTAGTCAATTATCGTCGTGCTTGCTGCAGCGTATTGCTTTGAGAAAGCCATTCGAATCTACGTGCTTGATTATCGACTTCTGTTTAATGTTTGGATAATGAACTCAAAATTTGCATGTATCACATTACGATTTTGCCGCTTCGAGTATGAAATAGGTGCAATGTAATTTTTTAAAAATTTATCGTACAAATTCTTCATCGAGTAAATATTTTTTACCCTTTTTAAATAACTATTTTTTTTGGGCACTGATGCGGCTGTTACTGTCTTCTTGTAGAAAATTCGCTAACTTTTTCCTAATTTCGTCTGGAATTTGGTCTATTCTTTGTTTTCTTTTAATCTGCAATAATTTATCTTCTGGTTTAGTGGAGTTCAGTAGTCTTCTATAATTTAGTGGCTGGTGTTTCATTATTTTATATTTCGTTACTGTATCACTAAAAATAACCTTTATGAAAACTAGTTTTTCTTTTTGGTTACCTAATTGGCTGTAATTATCAGCAAGTTGTTGTTTTATTACTTCACCAAAGAGAAGGCACTTTGCTAGGTCTCTTATTAGTTTCGTTGATTAATGTATTTACTTTGATATTTGGGGTCATACTTATTCTTTTGCAATCTGAAGAACTTATTTTGATAAAATTTAATATAATACTTCAGCTTCTTTATTATTGTCGCGTATTTTAACCCCTGAAACCAACTATCAGGATCTGTGGATTCCAAATAATTTTAACTAGGGGTAACCACTAGTAGGTGGAGAGCCGGCTGTATAGATTTTTTATAAATAAGATACATGAAAATCTTTATGCGAGTGAGTAAGTACTACCGCAGACATACAGGGAGCCACCTTTAATTTTTGCTTTAGGTTTTGAGGTATACAATGAGTTTGTAATGGAGTGCCAGGTTTATTTTGCCTGCAACCCTGAGACACCCTCGATTAAAGTTTTTGTTTGTGTTTTCTTAAGCCATCGAATACATGACTTATTTTTTTAAGTGAAAGTATACTTCTAGTTATTAAAAAAAATAGGCTGCCTCTTATTTTTCCGCATCCTCCCATTTTGACGTCACTTCTGGTAAAATTCCACGATGCGGGCAAAATTTGCTTATACGAAAAGTGACTCCGTGTAGGTCTGTGGCAGTACTTACTCATACAAAGTTTTTCATGTATCTTATTCATAGGAAATCTCTCTATCTCGGCTCTCTACCTATAACACTTTATTTAACAATTTACTGATAACTACACAATATTTTCCTTAAAAAAAATACACTTCTACTGGACTAAAGTAACCGTTAGGTACAATGTTTATTACTTGATATTTATTCTATCTATTTATTTCGGATTTATAACCTCTCACTTGTCACTTTTCAACTGCTTCCGCCGGGAATCTCGCCTTATATACTCTGAAATTGCCTTTAGAGTTATCTAGAACACAATCGAGAATCTTCTCCCACCATACTCCAGAAAACTCGATCTCTATACAAATTTCCAGGACAGTCGCTATTGATACTGGGTGTATCAGTCTCTACTTTCTAGGGGATGTAATGCATAACATTATCTTTTTCTTTTCACTTAAAATTTATATCAAAATCTTAAAGGCTTAATCTCCCGTGAATTAGCCATAAACGATCATGAATTAATTGAAGGGGTAAGTGGATGAAAGATGTATGTAACAAAAACTAAGTTTTGAGATATTTGACGTAGAAGTTTTCATTGTGGTATTTTTTTGTATTTTTTTTTCAAGTACTTTGTTAACTATACAATTCCTATTAGTGGTGAAATTGGTGGGATGTTTGAAAAAAGACTTAAATATCAGCTAAACAAATAACAAAAATTGTTGTACATACCTCCTTCCAGAACAATTTATTTATATTTTGCATTTGTCTGAAGGAGAAAAATGGGTTATGTGCTTGCAATTTGAAATACGTTTGTATATATATTCAAAATTATATTTTGTTCTGTAGACTAGCATAATAAAGATTCTGTTGAGAGTATTTTATAAAAGCAGGTCTGTTAAAACTGTTCCAAGCTGTCCCCTCTTCATTTTAGGTTCTTTCAGGTTCTTCTTGTAAAACATACTCGTAGAACCATTTGTGTTCATCTGGAATGAAGCTAAGTTGCTCTTTCAAATTTTCTCATTTTTCCTTAGATAGCGCGCCAGTTTTCCTGAAGAGTATTGGAATATGAAAATCTTCGGAAAGAGAGGAGGGCTTTTTCAAATTTGTTTTAATATTGACCTTAAAGGGAGTATAATTAAAGCTCTCCTTGAAGAGATATGACCCATAGGTATCTACATGCATCCATTTGATGCCATCTCTGAAATATACTATTTCATTCAGAAGATTTTTTTTCTATTCATTCCTAAAACTACTAAAGAAATCAAATATTTTCTAGGCTTATTAGGATTTTATCGGAAATGTATCGACAACTTTGCTAAAATAACCAAACCTGTGACTCAGTGTTTAATAAAAGATGCTAAAATTATTTTAAACAGACTTTATTGAATGCCTTGAAATGTGAAAAATCTATTAACCAACAGTCCAATTTTAAGCTATCCTGACGTCTTTAAACCTTTCGAGCTAACAACCGATGCTTCGAATTACGCGATTGGTTCAGTTCTTTCCCAAAACGGAAAACCTATATGTTACGCCTATAGAACATTAAATCAAACTGAAATAATTTACTCTGTTATCGAGAAAGAACTATTATCTATTGTCTGGTTATGTAAGCAATTCAGACCATACCTCTGGCAGGCATTTCGCAATTTACACCGATCATTACAATGGTTATTTTCTTTAAAAGATCCAAATTCCAAACTTATTCGTTGGAAATTGAAATTAGAGGAATATGATTATACTATAAAATATAAAGGATCGCAAAATAGAGTAGCAGATGCATTAAGTCGTATAAAAACCGAAGAATGCCATGCAAACTTAAATGATGATGCCTTTAGTACAGATGTTAACCCCGATGATGAACTAGATAAAATGATTACAGAAATCTTAAATGAACCAGACTATGATATTGATCAGATTCAAGAAGTCATTGACGAATGTGAAGAAGAAATAGACACAGACACAACATACTTCTCATGAAGAACCAATTTTTACTATGCCTTGTATTGAACATCCAGTCAACTATTATAGAAATCAAATTAAAATTACACAGAATCCAACACTATCCCTATTAATATATTTAACACTTAAATTATCTTTAACAACACCAGAAACTTTATTACTTTACAAAGCACCTTAGACGATGAACAAATTTTAAAATTTTTGAAACCGTTCATTTCAGTAGACGGTAATACATGTTTTAAATTTTCCACATCAGAATTAGAGAAGAGAATCACGCATTCTCAGATCATCACTTATTTACCATAAAGCCAATAAAATTTTAATTTCAAATAAATTACTTGAAGATATTGTTAATGACATTGACCAACAAAATAAAATCAGATAATTTCATCAAGGCAAAACGTGTCATCGCGGAATTAAAGAGACAATCAAATCGATTCAGAATATTTATTATTGGCCGAATATCCAGAAAGATGTTAGAAATTATATTAACACGTGTCAAATTTCTCTATCATCTAAATGACGGAAAACCACAAAAAATTCAATTGCAGTTAGCAGAAACACCTGACAAACTTTTTCAACATGTTCGTATAATAATAATAATGTTTATTTACATAAAAATAGCGAATAATAACAAGGGTACAAATTGACAATTGTTATAATTAGATAACAATGGTATGTATAATATAATAAAATATTTTTAATATAACTGCAATAAATAAAATAAAGTTAATTACAATATTCAATTAATCAGTATGTAAACAAACATGAAGAACCCACAAAAGAAACCTAGTGGGCGTACATTACTTATTCACATGTTGACATATTATTTATTACTTATTTTATATATGTTTTAGTAGGTGTTTAATTGTTTTTTATGTCAACTCTTGTATGTATTTCAGTACGATCCGTGGCCTGAATAAAGATTTTTGATTCTCTTTTGAATTTATTTAGAGACGATGTATTTTTTATATTCGTAGGGAGGCTATTATATAATCTCGGCGCTAGGTAGGTATAGCACCTTTGCCCAATTGTTTTTTGTGAAGTTTGTGTCCTAGCAGTTTCATTAGTCCTGCTCCGAGTATGGTAGGAGTGTTCTGGGTATAACAAGTTATATTTGTTCTCAAACTGTTAAATAATAACTTTTTGGAAGAAGAGTTGTCGAGCGTCAAACATTTTTGTTTCAGAAAACAGTGCATTAGTAGAGTAAGTGCGTTCTTTGTTGAACATTATTTTTAAAAAGTATTTTTGCACTATATCTAATTTTTTTAGATGGCTATACATTACTCCTCCCCAGCTCAATATTCCATATGTTATTCGTGATTCTACTAGGGCAAAATAGAGCATTTTTAAATGAGGTATGTCTAATATAAGTCTGAAATATTTAAACTTATGTAAAAGTGTTCTTAAAGTATTTACAACGCTGTTTATGTGGTGGTCCCATCGTAGATGCCTATCAATATTGATCCCTAGATAACTAGCCATGAGATTGTGTGTTTTACCTCTAAAGCCTATATCTTGCAAAGCCTCCAACAACTGTAAGTGATCTACAGTGTCAAAGGCCTTTGCAAGATCCAGGAATATACATAGACCTGGTGTTCCTTCATTCAAGACTTTGTACATTTTAGACGTCAAATAAGAAATTGCGTCTTGAGTTAACTTCCCACACTGAAAGCCAAATTGTTTTTCAGAAATCATATTATATTTTTTTAAATAATTTTGAATACGACTTTTTAGCACTTTTTTTTATATTTTGGCCAAGTTTGTAATTAATGATACAGGACGAAAATTCGTGGGATTGATTTTATCACCGCTTTTATGGAGAGGCTTTATAATCGCAATTTTAAACTCATCAGGGAATATACCAGATTCAATAATATTGTTTATAAGAAAGGTTAGAGGTGAAGAGGTTTCATGTGCAATTTCTTTTAGGGTTTCTGATTTTATTAAGTCTATGCCTGGCGCTTTATTAGTTTTAAGTAAATTTATTATGTTAACTATTTCATTTGTGTCAGTTGGTAACAGATAAATAGAATGTGATACTGAATTTCTACTAGGAGGTAACGTAGGAGGTTTATTTATATTTTTGCAAGATTAGGTCCCAGGTCAAAGAAGAATACCATACATTAATGCCAAGACAATTGTCTTGGCATTAATGTGTGGTATTCATTTGTAAGATTATCTGCTTGATTAAGTAGTGCTAAGTCAATTTGTTTTTGATTATTAGTTTTATCTAATGTTAATGTATCATTAGGCATAAGCATGGTATTATGAAAAATGTTAAGTAGGGGTTTTAATTCTAGTTTATGAAGGAACATGTGATAATGACTAATTATTTTTGTTCCGATATCTTCCGCAACGAAAAGTGATGAGTGGTAACGAGGTCGATGGTTATGTGTGTGGTGACTAGATGTAGGAAGAAGAGGATCGATGCTGTTTGTATTGTCAGTTTCACTTTGTCCCAGTAACAAAGGAATGTTGGGATTAGAGGTAGTATTCCTCTGTCTTTGAATTTTATTTTTATGTATTGTGCCTGATGTGATTGTTACTGTAATGTCATTGTCATTAAATACTTTTGCTCTTTTAAATTTGGGTAAATGTTTTGCTGTTCGTTTGTTAGTGCGAATATAAACAGTTTGGTCTTTTTGTAGGGTTTGTGGTAAATTGACTATTTAAAAGAGTTAAGTGAGGACTATTTAATTTCATTGAAAGAATTGATAAAACATTATTCGGTGTTGCAACCGAAGAAGATATTTAGGATTTTGAACATAAACTAGAGACATTACTTTCAAATGAAGAAATTCTAGAACATGAATTAAACTTACGAACATCATTATTTTCTACTTTTACAAACAAAACTTCTGAAATGGCGAATCAAATTCTGAAAAACCAACAAAAATTAAAAGTCAATTTACAATACATCAAAATTAACTACTGTACAAACTTTCATAGACAAGTCATCATTAATCAACTTGAATTAATTTTATACTATTTTCAACAAATGGAACAAACTATTACCTTTTTAAAATTAGGAACAATTAATCCATTTTTATTAACTACTACAGACATTAACTACATCTTAATTATCTTAATGCTGATTTATCCCAAATATAATATTTTAAATTTTGAACGACCTAATTCTTACCTTCAAGCTGCTCAAACCTGTTTTCTATCAAGACGGCTATACTATGTATATTTCCATAGCAGTACCAATTTTAGGCAAACACCCGCCCTTAACGTCATTCCAAGTAATCCCCGTACCGCTCCTAAACCTTACAATTATCCGTCCAAAACACTATTTGGCCATTGATTCTGATGATAACCACTTATGGATGGATCAACTACCAACACCAATTAAAGACACTTTCTCATTGAAGACCATCTTCTAGACTCCAAAGACTGTTTCGTGGAAGTTCTCGGAAGAAAAGCAGAATCTTACTGTAAAACTTCAACAACCCATATGAAAAGCCTACATGTGGAACATCTGACTCCAACAAGACTTTCTTTCTTATTACTCTTTTCTTACCAATCACATTGGAATATACCTGTCATCCACAAACATTTCAATAAAAAATCCTTACACAAAACAAAAATCACACTAACTCCACATTGTGAATTCTACGTCAATAATCAATCTTATCCATATGAAATACCTCTTACATCATACCCTACATTTCTTCTACCAAATATATCAATGGAAACTATTCCATCCTTTGAAGTCCCCTTTCTAAAAGAAATGCAAAATATTCAATTACAAATCTCGCATCTTCATTCAATCCATTTAAAAAGCTTACAAAACATATTTCACTTCAATTATCTATGGATACTTATTCCTATATCATGGTTATCCTAATTAAACTACGTAGCAAGAAACCTTTAAATTTGAACGTTTCCTTTCGCAAAGCGACAAATGAAGTCAACATTCCAACAACAATTGAAACTACAAATGAAGTCAATCCTACAAGAAACGAAGAGGGCAAAATTCCAGGTGGAACCCAACGTACTACAACCATTGGAACCCACCTTCTATTCTTAGAGGGGAGGAGTTACCACTATGTCTACCCTTCAACCTAATTATTATTTTTATAAACTTGTTCCATTTTATGTATAGGGATAAAGATGTTATGAAGGTTATCCTGACCGCAATCAAAATAAATAAAGATAACACTTTCATTTAAATATATGCAGGAACCAACATAATATCAGTATTAAACCAGATTTTGTAAAATCAACTTTCAATAGAAAAGGAAGAGATTTGTAAACCAGATTGAATAAAGTTGTATTGACCGCCCAATAATGTTTTTGAACTACTAGCTTCTTTTCCGGCGACGCTATTTTCCCCATGCCGGGGCGATGTGGCCCTCGGATCGATTTTGTTATGGTAATCAGGGTAGCATATCTTCTAGTCCTTCTTTGGGGGCCTGCACCTGTAACGTCGACTCTTTGGGACTGTCATGGAGGTGACTTTTTTTCTTATTAATTTGCTATATTGTGTATTTTTCTAAATATTTTTTTATTTCTAGTAAATACATAGTTCCACATACATTATATAACTGTTTTGTTTCTAACAAGTACGAGATAGTCTTACGTATAGATTTACATATAAAACTGTTAACCCGGGATGCGTCGCTAGATAAAAATTCCATCGTTAGTCGCGCGAGAGATTTTCTCACTAACAAAATTTTAAGAAATAAAACGCTGGTCTTTTAAATTATTAGTTTTAATTGTAAATTGAACAGTATGAACAGTAGTAAAACATGATATTTTCAATTGCAAATGACTAATATACAGGGTGTGCCAAAGTTCTGAATTTGGTCGATTACGGCTGTATTTGAAATGGTGGAAAGATATTGTCTTATTTAATGTCATGGACCAATGGTAATATTTCTTGAATTAGGTACCTTTTGTGGGCAGTTTGGTGGCCATTCACAGCACTCTGATTGTTGTATATTTTTCCACACCCGGGATATTTGCATTTGAATATCCCCATGTTTTTGAGTTCTTCATCTGTCTGATCGCTATTATAATGAGGGCCACCATTAGGCGCAGACCCGCTGCTGCTGCTGGTAGCATCCACCATTCTGCTTAATAAGGCTCGGGCCGCCGCAGCCTCCTCTTCTAATAGCTTCAGTTTTTTTGCAATATTCTCTTTATCCATACTACACTACACTTTTTCGACAAATGACCAAATAAGACAAAAGATAACTGGTGACAACTGCGAACACTTGGTTTTCAATTCTGAATAACCAGAAAATATGTACAATTATACAGGGTATTCTGTTTTCGTTGGCCGGGCATCAACTTCGTCATTTTAAATGGAATAGCCTATATATTTTTCCTTTATCGAGTTACCCATCTAATTATATCCATAACTCTATTAAGATGGTAGTTACTTAAAATGAACCGTTTACGCTATAAAACAGATTTTTTTGACAAAAAGTGAGGTTTACTGATAAGTTTTTGAGTACCTATGATTTCATAGACAAGAGAGTTTTCAAAATTCTGCTTATACTGTTACGTTGGACATACTAGTTATAACATTAATCTTATACAGAGTGCTGAAAAAATTGAGTTTATTTTTTCTCTAATAAGAAAGGCCGTAATTCAATTTTTTCAAATTGGACATATTTTCAGTTCTGTCATCTAATGAAGTGCTAAATTATCTTTCCATTGATATATCATAGTCGGTATTTATCTTTAGGGGTTGCATAGATTTTAAGGTTAATTCTCTGGATCAGACTAATTGTGTAGTAGTACAAGCAGTTTGCCATAATTATGTCTTCTGCAATTATTGAACCGAATTATTATTTTTTTTTACTTAGAATTGTTGGACAAAGAATTGAAATTAATACCAGCACGTATGTAATAAAGAATTTACTCATAATAAAAAAACAATTATTTTAACAAATGTTCAAAATGTTCACCATTTCGATCGAGACACATCTGAGTCCTCTTCCTAACTGAATGACGCATTTCTTGCAGCATCTGCGGAGGAATGGAAGCAAAGGCACGTCTGATCCTATTTTTCATGTCAACAGTGGTAGGAGTGTCGCGATAAACTATATCCTAAAAAAAGGTCCATACCTGTCAGGTCGGGCGACCTTGCAGGATATGCTATTGCTGCACCACGCCCTATCCACATCTCATTGAAGTTACGGTCTAACCGTTCTCTGACATTTGCTGCAAAATGAGGCGGAGCTCCATCTTGTTGAAACCACATTTTTTGCCGTATACCAAGAGGAACATTTTCTAGGAGAAGCGGCAATTCATTTTCCAAAAAATCGTGATATTCTTCCATTTAAAAGTCCATTAAAGAAATGAGGTCCAATCACAATCGGCCCTACTATAGCACCCTATACATTTAATGACCACCTCTTCTGGGAAACTGTTCTTAATAATGAAAATTGTGTCTATTGACACAACCATTTTTGTGAAATGTAGCCTCATCAGAAAACATCAAACACCTTATGAAATCGGCATCGTTATCGAGCATGAAACTAGACCATTCACAAAAATTCACCCTGTTTAAAAAATCATCTTCAAGTAATTCTTGGTGTAATTAAATTTTGTAAGCATAGAATTTATTTTTCTTTACGATCCGCCTTACTGTTGTCCCTCTTATGTCAAAATTATTGCTCAATTCTCTACTACTGGTGGTAGGATGTTCAACTAAGGATATCATAACCCGACATTCATTTTCTTCAGTCATTTTTCTTGCTGGAACTTCATGAGGTTTGTACTGCACTTCACCAGATTCGATAAATCTGTCTCTAAGATTACTAAATGCAGGTTCTAAAGGGTGTCTCCTTTCAGGATATGTGGTTTTATAGACTCGGGATGCTAAGAGGCTGTTCCTTGAGCACTCCACCAGAATAAAAATCATGTCAATTATTTCCCGCGAATAATTCATATTTATTTGGAAACACTAAACTTCTTCACTGAAAGAATCAATAGACAAACAAACTAACGACAAGCTAGAATGCTTGCAGATTACTTAATTGCAGATATTTGTATCAGAAATTAAGTGCATTCGATCGTTAATGGGGTTTATTTATTGTATATACGTGGATCCTACACGAAACGAAAGTAGGAGCCATACAATTTTATACCTACCAGCATTGCTGATAAGTTAAACTGAAACAACTTTTATAGTTTTAGAATGACTTAAATATGTAAATTAAATGAGTTGATTAATTAAATGAATTAGAATACTAACCAGTATCTAATAACAAACCTTTTACTACATTTTTGTATCTACTATACCGTGTAATCATTTTGATTTCATGTAATGGGTTATTATACAATGTGATACCGCTATAATTAATACGGAGCGTGTTTAAAAGTTGCAGTCAAGTGATTTGAGATGCTCAACAAGTCATCATGCCTTGTGTTAGATAAATGATACTTGTTTCTTTTAACAAAAATGTTCATAGCTTCTTAGTAGGCATTTAAGAAAAATAATAGGCGGGTTCGGTAATTTTCAATTTTTGCTTAAATCGATAGAAACCATGGAAAAAAACAACCATATAAAATTTAAAAATTAAATGTCCAAAAATAAAGGTTTTATTGATACTTGAAAATCTTCCTGTCGCCGCAAGGCTAGAAACATACCTATGCGTGAGGCTACTGCCGTGACATCAGCGCTGAGCGGTCTCCATAATCTTCTCTTTCTGATCTGTAAAAAGTGGGTAGGTACGTAGTGTAAATTTATTTGCAATTATTCAAAGGTCTTTGGAAGCTCACACTATATAATATATAATATACCTACTGTTAGCAATTAATGCTTTTCGTATAAGTTTGTCTTCAAAATTTTATTAAGTAGTTTTTAATATACACAAATCGGTATAGTTTACCTCATATTTACTTGTCACATAAAAAATTCCCATTAATCTCACTGCGACGCCGGCGGTTCCATTAAATCTGCTTTGTACATGCGGCATTTTTTATTTTTATATCTAGTAAATACAAGGTAAACTTATATAAATACATTTTAATTATAATTCTTAAACGTCGGAGCGTGAAAGCGTCCACGTATATTTGTCAGTTGCTTATACCTCTGCATATTTCCATTCTAACAGATATAAATAAATAAATAAATAAATAAATATAAAATAATAATGTATTGCCAGGAAACAAAATAGTTTACAGACAAACGGTGAAGAGTTACTTGTCTAACAGATTGCCTGTTTTATATATACGTATTCAAATGTTAGTTTGTTTAAACTTTACCGAAACTTCACTAAATAATAAATACAAATACAATACAAATAAAAAATATGCCACAAGTATGGTACTTACAGTATTTAGCGCCACTGCTTTGAGCTTGATTTAGGTTCGCATTGCTTGTCAAAAAATCAAATACCATCTGCACATTTAAATGTGGTGTGTTTCGGGAATCGGCTTTCTGGTACCCTGGTTGCATTGTACGACTAGGACTTTAAAAAACACTATCGATAAATGTCACAAAACTTAAATATTATAGTGATTCGCACCGTTAGTGATTATCACCATTTGGCAATTGCAGGCGCTGCAATTTTTTTTCTCATTTTTTTTGCACATGCGTGTTTTGTTGACTATTTAACTTCACATCTGCCAAGTAAAATGTTTTTTTCTTTTATGACCGAACCCGCCTATTTTTGTGTCTAATAATGCGACAATCAAATGAGTATTTTGTTCTACAGAAAAACTGTTTCTGTAATTATTTATATAATAAAAGAGTAGTTAACATGGTAATATCTTTTATTTAGGGTTTAAACTATACAACTAAAGAAGAATAATAATTATAAATGCTATGGGCTAGGTTTCAGTTCACCATCTTCTTTCATCGCCTCTAGAACTACTTTCAGGACTGCATCTACACCAGCCTCCCCTTCTCTCTCCTCCTGTTCACTATCATAATTGCCGTCGTCGGTGGCTATTCTACTTAAATATTTTTTCAGATGTGATGGAAGAAAGTTTTCGAGATCGAAAATAAAGCGTGCAGCTCCTGCAATCTGCGTACTAGTACATCGATATTAATTTGACTAGTTAAATAGCTTTCACAAATATTGTATGCACTGCACGATTATAACTTTCAGCAAGATTTCTGCCCTCTGATGTAGAATAAAATTTTTTCATACCATACACCGCTTCATGATCTGCGTCAAATGTTAGACGGTGCAATGTACTTTGTAGTCTAATGACCGCACTGTTTAAGTCAAAAACTTCACTTTTACTATCACTAGGCTCAGTAAGTAGTATAGCTATAGGGATTCGACGCCAAAATCCCATGTTATTTCTTATGGAGGTTCATTCTGCTCATTTTTGTCTGATTTTACACCCCACCACTTTTTAAGCTCCGCCTTCGGGGAAGGTCCTACCGGTCAAAGAGATATTATTGGTCGAGGTGTTTGGGCACATGATCGAGGAGCGTGAGATACTATTGGTCGAGATTCTATTGGCTGCAGGAACGTAGAATCCTATTGGCTGAGGTGTACTATTGGTCGTGAGAATCTATTGGTCGTGTTGTGTAGGATTAATGGGGGATAGTGTTTCTATTGGCTGAGATGCATAGGTATGGCGTTTCAAAGATGGTAACCTGGTTGTGGGTTCTCATAATTGGTCGAGGGAAGCAATGCCGGCTTAGCAAATCAGATGGCAGCATGCTAGATCAGATGGTGTAGAGGTGGTGGTGGAAGGAAAGTAATGGCGCTATAACAAATAGCGATCTATTGGTAGAGAACGGAAATGGTTGATAGATAGAGGTCTATTGGGGTATGGAGACATAGCAAATCAGAATGGTAAATCAGATAATACAATAGTGGTATAGCAAATCAAATGACTGATGGAGGGTCGTGTATTCGTGGGAAATACTGTACGATAAGGTGATTAATTATCAGTATGTACTTCAGATCAAAGTATATATTTTTCCTGTGTGAAATTCACATACAGGGGACATGAAGGTAATGAATTTTTACGTTCTAGCTAAATGTTTAAGAGAAATTCTATTTTAGATTTCATACTTCGGAAGATATTTTTAGATATATTTATTATTATTTACAAATTAAGTTACAGGATGTATATATGTGAACTGAGTTACTACATTCTGAAAGCAGGCAGCTAAAACTTTAGGATTAAGAGAATGATATATTTAATGCTTAGTGCATAAGAGAACTAGGGGATTAAACATGGAAAGATCTACCACCGCCCCTCATTCTTACTTGTAATTATCTGCTTTTTATCATCTTACCACCAATTACTCTCATCGTACTACAATTATCTTTAGATTACACCTAGGTCATTAAACCATATAAAGGTATAAAGAAAAAATTGTGAAGCTATTAGCCTATAGACTATAGTCAAGACAACATGTCTCATCTACTCTGTGTAACGGTGGTAGCGCAGAGGATTAAGTAGTGGAAGAACAAATAATAAAAGGTTTAGGAGTGTGGGGCAGGTTCATAAATAATACCAATAAATAATAATAAGTACTTTATTTTTCAATTACATATATATATACATAATTATTAAAATATACAATAATATAAAGCTAAGATATAAATACATAAATGTAATAATATATAACAATTATATAAAATATAATAATATACATATAAATACATACAAATATATAAACACATACAAACAGGACCATTCACATATTCAAGTAACCGTAGACTCATCATTCATTATGGAGTAATGACCCCACGGTAGCGTTTCATACGACCCATTAATTAAATGCCTCTTATCGTCGTATGGACTCAGGGCAATTTTTTCTTGAGCCACGGAATAAACAACATGTTTCTCTGATCTAATTAAATTTTGCGTAATGTGTTTATCTTTAAAATTATCTACGCACTCTATAAAATCTTCGAGAGTGATAGCATTTTTTATGACTGACTTTTTAATTCCCTTAATCTTTTTTGTTATATCCACATCAGTCGTGGTATCATCACCAACCCGTTTAATGGTATACATTTTCGCTCTAAGTCCTACAAAAATTTCTATAGGTACGCCGTTAAACTCATCCTTCATCATACCCAAAACTTTTTTATTTACATGTGGGATGTTATATCTGTTCTCTAATGGGTAATCGCTTGTATCAAAACGGGAATGACAATCGCGACGCATGATCTCATATATATCTTTATCGATAATTTCATAGATTAATGAATCAGTATCTGTATAAAGAACTGAGCAGTCGTCACTAAACTCGGGTATCATATAGTCATAATGAAAATCATAAATGGTTGTTTTAGCTATATCTAAAATAGCCATTCCTATATAGAGTGGTTTACAAAAGTAAATTTCAGTTTTATTCAGCTCGATAGCTACCAAATTCTCATTGAAAATAACGGTTGACTTAAATTCAGGTTTTGCAATTAGAGCCTCTGCACCGTAGCGACCCTCCCACTTGTAAACTAATTTAACGATTGAATGTTTCCTAATGTTCTCCATCGTTTTCCCAAATACTGCATTATTCATGAGTTTAAACAAATTTTTTTCAAATTCATTCTTGGCCTGCTGACGGAACTTGGTATTCAGATCAATGTAGGATTTTAACCAGGGGGATTGTTTAAATTTCAAGGCGCGGTGTATTTGCATTAGTTTCAGACCATTCTTTAGCGCCTGTTTCAAAGCTCTGTAATGGATGACATATTTAGTTTTATTATGTAGAGTAGCCAAAAGTTTAGTTTCTTTACATCCGGGGGCAGCACTGTGTTCGGGACAGAATGGTAGATCTCTATGTAAATCGTGTAATGATTCAGGATATTCGAGATCAACTTCTAAAATATAACCTATGTCAGAATTATCGGGGATTCCTGTGATATCAATGTTAGTATCGCTCCATTCAAAGCCTCCAAATGGAAGTGATTGACTCATCGCCCACCCATATTGGTTATTAATATCAAAATATGATAAATACTTTGTTGGTTTGGCCGGATCGAAATTTTGCAGGTACTTGTTGTTGGCTACACTTTTACGTTTCGAACATTGACTTAGCCCACCTCGAATTCCGCGTTCTACAAACATAACCATGTCGATATCTGTTAAAAGTTCTAAGGAACATCCGGTATGCTTAAGCATGCAGTCCCACGTGTAGCCGGGTAGAGTGTAATAATTCGCGGGATCTAGACCGTATGATTGATGACAACTACTACGGAATTGTTCAAATACGTCCGCCAAGAGCAATATGTCCGTTCTCATATATAAATCTGTGTATTGGCCTAAATCTTTAATGTTAAACACAGACCATACACGTTGCGCATGCTCGTATTGTGCATCTGATATATCTTTATTTTCTAATTTATTGTAAAAATGCTGTTGTTCGGGTAAAGATTCTAAATTAAATTTATCGAAACTGCTCATAAAATCGTATGGATACACCCCCTTTTTCGTCAGTAAATCAAACTGTTCGCTATCCAATTCGGTAAACTGTGATTTTAGATTGGGAAACTCAGACAAGTATGAGGACAGCGTATCTAATGAGGAACTCATAAAACGAAGAGAGTCAATGAATCTGAATTTAATTAAATTTTGATCAATATGTTTAGTAAATGAAATATATTTTTCTTTGGTTACGGGAAGTAAATCGATGCGGCCCGGCACGTCATTAGCAATCTTTTCTAAAATGAAATGACTATCGTACCCGCTCAAGTTATGAAATACAACCGGTACAATCACCTCATCCTTATAATTAATATTACACGCGTTGTGAGCAGCACCTCTATAGTTATTCTCCGGACTCAGATGAAAGTGGTCTCGTACCTTGACGTCGTCTGGGCTGAAGGGTTTCTCACAGATGTGGCAGTGGGTGGCTTCGTCAAATTCAGCTTGTTGTTCAGCAGTCAATTTCATATCATGTGGACATAGAAAAACGGTTTCGACATCTTCAGCGAATTCATTCATCTGTCGAGCGAACCAAGACATACAATCCTCCCCTCGATATGAATGATAAGAGGATCGAGAATCATCATACGAACACTTTATATAATAGCCAATGGCTGCAGGTACATGTTGCTGATACTTATTGTTAGAGTTCATCGGTACAAGAATGCTCTCGAGGTCGGCATAGATGATGAAGGGGGCCTTTTCTTTATTCTTGAAATTCTTAAATCTTAACTGTTTCTGGCCCTCACGTGGTAGTCTCACTTTACAATTGTTCATTTTAATGCAGTCTGTTCTGTATGTTTATCTAGAGCTGACCGGGTGTAAAAGTAATGGAGGCATCGGTCACAGAAATATTTTTTGGTACGCATTTTACTTAATTGTTGTGAAAGAAGGCGTGAAAGGCTCTTGATCCATACATAGTGATAACGGACAGGTGTGGAAATGGTATCGTCGTCGTCATCATCAAAATACTGGTCCTGGATCATTAGAAGATTAACGTGTTTATCTTTCTTTTCCTTGGTCAAATAGGTGGGTAGAGTTATGAAATGCTTTTTAAATTTTTTTAGAATATATACATTGACTGAGATATTGTTTTGCTTCTCAAATCTAGGTATCTGCCTGCGGGTCATAGGAAACTGAATCCCAGTCAAGTTTAGAACACTTGAGTAGTGGGGATATGATGAAGTTCTGTCTGGATGATTTTGTCCATCAACAGGATAAAGAGCACTGACGACGGCCCAAGCGAAGCATGCCTCGTCACCATTCTTAACATTTATGCACGCTTCTTTTTTCTTGATAAACTTAGGTAGCTCTATGTAGGAGGAACCAATCTGAGGTGTGAATTTGTTGATATTAATCCCTAAATTGCTGATTGCTTGCAACGCCCATCCACTATCCTTCTCGAGGAATTGTTCAAGTTGCGTTAAAATTGGTAGTTGAATATTTTCCTGGAACCATTCTTCTAAATTGGTGTCACGGTAAATTGGTGTGTTCTTGGTGTTACAATATTTAAACTCCTCAATAATCCGATCGGCCTTGATTATGACAAACTTCCCACAAAAAATCGCATTGACCTTAACTGCCTCCTCTTTCTTCAGCGCGTTCTGTATACGTCTCTTGAATAAAGCGAAGCAATCCTTAAGAAATTCGCGTGGATCCTTATGTTTTAAATTGGAGATCACTCCGGTACGAATGCGGCTATCGAAAGCTGTTTCTGTGTCATCCCAATGAACGCGGCGATATGCAGTTTCTTTTCTTGTAGATGTACCAGAACCATGTTTTTGTGCATGTTTAATTTGATTTCGAAAGCTCTTGATCTGAGCCAGAGTTGTCAGTAAGCTTTGCTTTTCTCCAACGGATTTTGCTGTTTTCAGCTGTAACTTTACATTTCGTACCGCCTTGGTACACTGCCTAAGTCCATCGGCAGCAGTCTCCTCATTATATGAAGATAACAAGACACTAATTATGCTCGAGATGGTATAGCACAAATATTTTAACATTGCTTTAGCAGACATCTTGCTAGTTTGAAAGTTCAGGTTATACTAAATAAATTGTCTTTGTAACTTCTATTTAACTCGTTCAGGACGATCTGTGTCGGTGAGATGTAATCTGTAACAAGTGAGAAGCGTGATAACACACAAGTATACGACATGATAATTTTAAAATGAATTGATAACGTCTCTCTCTCACAACTATAACTTCCCATGCATGGTATAATAGTGTGTAAGCGAGATAAATAAAAGCCAAGTTTCATCTTATAGCTTCAACCAATTTCTTGTCAGTAATTATCATCAACCGAAGAAAATGTGGGGCTAGGTGCAATCGATGACATGGTAACACTTGAAGAGATTCAAAATACTAAGCTCTAAAACTTTCCAGCTGTTATGTGATTTATCTAACCTTAACCATTTTATGTAAACTTTCATATCACACCTTCATAAGACTTTAGGTCTATGGAGCTAATAATTTATTAATATAGATTCAGTAAACTGTGATTTTAGATTGGGAAATTGTGTCAAGTATGGACAAAACAAGGATAAGTGAGGATAAAAACGAGGATAATTAAGGATAAAACGAGGATAAATGAGGATAAAACGAGGGTAAATGAGGATAAAACGAGGATAATTAAGGATAAAACGAGGATAAATGAGGATAAAACGAGGGTAACTAAGGATAAAACGAGGATAATTAAGGGTAAGAAATGAGGATAAAACGAGGGTAAATAAGGGTAACTTGCTTATTTAACCTCTTACAGCGAACATGTATGCATGTAATATTTGTAGCGATACATTCTCTTGGCTCAGTGGCCTAAGCAGCCATTCTAACATTCATAAGAACATCTCTTACCGATGTGGTTTGTGTAATAAGACATTTAAAAGAAAAGATAATTTGAGGTCTCATGTACACAGAGTACACGATACACCGACATTAAAAAACGGGGAGGTTGCTGATCTGATGAGGTTTAGAGAAATGTCTGATATATCTAGAGTAAAACATACTAAAATCAACAACGAAATAGTTGAGTCATCTGCAGCTAGATCGACCCCTACTTCAAAGATAATAAGAAAAAATGAAGTATTGATGTGGGACTCTGAAACGGATCCTAATGACTTAGTTGAGGCGATAAAAATTATCAGACGTCTAGGTGGAAAAGATCTCGTATATATCAATACTTTGAGGGATATGGGAATTATCATATAAATTAATTCTCAACTATACTCTATATTCATTACCTTCCACTGCTATGAAAGTCAATGTGATTAGATTTCAAAGTGATTGGTTCAGGGTGAATTACATATACTATCTGATACATATGAAGGTATACCAACAACTTAATCACATGCTTTAATGATCAAGTGATCTCTTGAACAGTTTGAAAATATGCGTCGACAATGTTGAAATGGTCAGTATAGTGTAATGGTTATCGTAAAAGATTTTGATTTACATAATGAACGTTATCGAAAGGGTTTTGATCAGTATATAAGAATGTAATCAGTCATTATCAATCAAGCTCCCAGTTAAATACAGGCCTGTTTAAATACACGCCTGTTTAAATACAGACCTGTTTAAATACATACCTGTTTAAATACAGACCTGTTTAAATACATACCTGTTTAAATACCGACCTGTTTAAATACAGACGTGTTTAACAATGGCGTCTAATAAAATAACTTTCGAGACATAAACCGTCTAAGGTAAAACCATATGTATTGGGGAAAGATAGAGAACTTAAAGAGAAAATTAGAAAAGCAGCGAGAGCTATTAGAAAGAACTATTTAACCTTAAAATTAGGAAAAGCAGAGGAGGATGAAACCCTTAATCGTTTATTTAAACCAGTTATCGAGCCACTAAAAGAGCCAAAGTCCATTGTGAAACCAGCGAACAATGTAAATGTTAAGACATTAATAAAAATACCAGTACAACATAAAGTGGAAAATGCAGTCGAAGAAGATAAAGAATATGATGACGATTATACCCTCGAAGAAGCAACTAGTCAGGCGGATTCAAATGAATATTTTGAGCAGTATTCTCCGTTAGCTAAGCATTATATAATGGGACTCTATAACAAAAATAAGAATTTCGATACAACATATGGCGTCAGACCGGATACAGAAATGAATAAATTTTATATTGGTTCCCTGGAATTACACATTAGTCCGAACGCTGAAATAAATATTGGCAATGAAAAGTATGCAGGAAGATGAGGCTTATACGAGCTGCTATTTATGAAGAAACCCAAAGGATATGATTAACAAGATTTATATGATTATAAGAATATTCTAGAAGCGAGTAATGTTCATAGTTAAATAACGAGTGATGACCTTGTCTAACTGTAAGATGAATGAAAAACACCCGTAATCTTATCGTATTTGTAACCAATATATTACTATTAAGTTAATAAACTTGGTCTAATTAGCCGGTTCTGTAATGTAACAATAGAGTTCTTCCTCTAACTAACACTAACTTTCTGACCAAATTTCGCTACAATCAACTATTCATCTTTAACTTATTGTGCTTACAAGAAATGTGCTGGACATTTTGAAAGTTGTTCAGAATTCAATCATCAACACAGTGTTTCTCTATAAGCAATATTATTGGTTTTAGAAAATGTACCGACCGAACGCAATATGCTCTTCGTAAGATCTATAAATAAAAATCATATCTCCACTTAATCACTAAGTAGCTTTACACAGAAGACTCTAAGCGTATCAGAAGTCATTCAGGGTTCAAATCTCTACCAAATTACAAATTAGTTTTATGTAGAAGACTCCAAACACATCAGAAGCTATTCACAACATTCAACCACATCCAATCAGAGAACTTAACGAGGTAGGAGAGAGAAAGTCGTTAAATCAACTTAACATTATTATTATTATATGTAAAAGATACATCAATCCAGCTACCAATCAATTAATAAACCACATAAGCTAGCACATAAAATTTAAAGATCATACCGTTATTACTATTATGAGTAAAATATGAAGCGGTGTTACCAAGCAGACATTCAATCTAGCTAACAATTAGTTAATGAAAGGTATCAGCCACCACGTAAAAAATCTTGGGTAGACATACAATAATTAAAATAATGAACGACTGGAAACATGCAGACATCCAATCCAGCTACCTTTTGGTTAATGAACAGCATAAGCTAACACATAAAAATCTCATGGGTGGACTGTAATATAATAACTGTAATATATACGACTAAAAACAAGCGCCACAAACGCTGAAGAATATCATTGAAATATGAAAAATGTTACATGAAGATGGAAGTGCTAAAACGTTATACCAGCACCATATAGAATTCATATCAACTTAACATTTAATTGTGGGAGGCAAGCGGTCATTAATAATGGGTAGAATTAAAGACGCCTGTATAGAATATATCCATTGAAAACAAGACAGCCATATGAGCGTTTTCGGTAGCCCGAAGGCCTTTCGCGAACACGTACGGATTTAAAAAATTCGCGTGGCTGAAACCAACATTCCTAGAAAAATATCGTGCCCGTCACCGATTCAGTATAGTTCACTGGGTCTCGGTAGGCATTATCGCGACCTATACATAATACAAAGGTACATAAATAAAAATTATTGTATACTATAACATATCATGACAAGACACAATAAATACAACATAGAAAAACAGTAGCAATAAAGCCAAAACAGTACCTAATATATGACTAAGTTTCTCAGGGTGTGCTTGTCATTAAGGAATTTATAGTGTATAGGTCCCCAACGCTAAAGCATTAGGTACATACTTATTCTCGCTAACCCCCTTCTTTTTAAACATTAACAATTATCTTAAGTATGTTTTTACTTTCAATTTCCTCATTTTAGTGAAAAGTATTATTTTTGTTTCACAGCTCTCGGACTAATAGCTATAAGAAATAATATACTATAACACCGTATGAAATGCCAAAACGTTGTTGAACTGTTTCAAATATCTACTACACAAAATGTTAAAACATCATTGAAAAAGAACATTCCAAATATCTATTGTACCGCCTGTGATCATTTTATTTGTCCTAAGCGTCTAACGTGAAGAACTTAAACCTTTGGAAATAAAGTTACTAAAAATAAAATTACTTCATACTACAAAGCTAAAAACAGCATGGAAAAACAACTGAATTAAAATACCTCTAACCAGTTAATTTAAGCTAAACATCTAAACACAAAGACCGCACTTATATTCATATATTACTAAAAAGTTCTACAGTTCCAGGACTATAAATTTTATCATAAGTGGGTTTTTTACTTTTAATTTTACCATTTTAGTGAAAAGTATTATTTTTGTTTCACAGCTCTCGGACTAATAACAATTTTATCTTAAGTAAGTAAGAGATGATGTATAAATGAATTTAATAACAGTTCACACATCTGGCTGCAATTAGAAATAAAATATAGAAATATGTACTCCTTAAATAAACCGTCGTCTTTGCCTGATGCTAATATCGATACGTTATCTAGAACGTAACTGAAATGTAAGCAAACGATTATTGAATATCAGCTGGAGACAGTAAATATGAATAATTCCTTTAGATTATATTAACTCATTAGTCAAACTTCAAATTACATATCATCTACATATGATACTATACTATTTACTAGCAATATTTAGAATTTAGCAAAAATCGGTTTAAAAAGACTGTTTTCAATTATCCATAAACAAAAATATGTTGCCTACTCTATAACCAACATAAATATGTAACCTAAATGAAATTATTGGAGAAATACTTAAGAAAAGAATATATGTATAGCAGATGTCTTCAACATAAATTCTATAAAGAAATACTAAGCCAAAACTGTTGTTTGCTATACCTACAATAACTCCATAATGCCGCAAATATTGTACAAACTGAATTTTAAAAATAGCCTGCAAACGGAACTCACGTACTCCTGCAGTGTTAGGACTTTATACGTTATCCAGAACTAAATATAAATATATATATATATATATATATATATATATATATATATATATATATATATAACTAGAAAAATATATTACAATACCCTATAGTATTAGGAACCCGAGGACCCAAATTATATAACTTATTCTTTGCAAATAAAAATCTAAAATTATTTTATATTACAACACTACATGAAAAACTAAAAGCACCATAGAAAAACAGCACTACTGTACGCCTCCGATTATTTAATTGGTTCAAAACGTCTAAGTATACCTTAGTGAAAAGTACTACAGCCCACAAACTATAAATTTTACGGTAAGTGAGTTTTCCTATATTACTGAAATAGCTCAAAGGACTATAAATTTTATGTTAAGCAGTTTTTCCCTATATTAGTGAAAAGTTCTGAAGCTCCCCGGACTATATATTTTACGTAAGTAAGTTTTTTGCCTTTTTGGACATTAGCAAAAGTACAATATTGCCTAGACTAATAGCTTTAGATATCAATTTTATCTTAAGAACTGAAATTACTGAGTATAAATGAATTTAAAAACTTTAGCCACAATTAACTATATTTTTTATGAATAATTATTGTCTGCAATGGTTAACAAAAAATATGTCCCTAAACAATATCTACTGATTGTGATAGGTAACTTAAATGAAACGTGTGTAAAGTAACTAAGAATAATAATTGACATTGTCACCTATTCATAGCGAAAAGCTAAAAAATTTCAGTATGGATCGATATGAAACCAAAAGAATATTAATACCCCACACACACACACACATCAAAATCCCTAAATTATCCAGACGCCAAACTATTAAACATAATCCCCGAAAATGAAATTTAAAATTATTTACGCCTCTACAAGAAGGGCTAAAACAGGTATGTGCATCCCTGGTCACCTAAACGCAAAGCACACTTGTTTTCATATAATAGTGAAAAGTCTCCTACATCTCCCAGACAATAAATTTTATCTTAAGTAAGTAAGATATGAGACATAAACAATTAATAGCTATACGTTCTCAATTAGAAATAAAACACAAATATATTTTGTTGAATAAAACGGTGCCTTGTCTGATGTTAATACTGATCTCCAATCAAGACGTGCTTTTAATGTAAATACTCGCTATCAAATATTAGCTGGAGTGAAAATAAACACAAATGTGAATAATTCCTTAGCGCGTAGATCCCAATAACCAGAATTATTATAAACAAACGAATAATCTGCTCTGCTACAGTGTGTCCCTTTGCCGTTAAGAGTTTAAATCACCCCGAACAACCAGGATTCTATTAAAATACTTATCTGATAAATTATTGCAAGTTTATATAGGAAAAAGCCATAAAGAATTAGGAGTCAAATAATAAAGAGGTCATTGCTGCCACCCCGTAAATATGATTCACATAATTTATGATTTAAAGATCAGTTATACTATATCAAATCACAGCAAGATGATACCTTGATACCATATGTAACTAAAATGTGTACTTACATTTTATTGGTGAAGTATACACTAACTAATAATTGTTGAACTGGGTGAAAAATAACTTTGTTGATTCGCGCACACGCTAGAACCATGGAATGAGCTTCTGAGCTTTGCTCCAGGGATTTATAGCAAAACCAATTGCACAATGTTGCTCTAGTTTAATCATCAAACGCTGAGCTGGAATACGGCTGTGTGTGAGTCAGAGAAATTGTTATGTCTTAAAAAATATCAATGATGCCGCTGGGGACTTGTTGAAGCTTGTTAGTGAAAACATACCATATACGAATTAATCTTCAAAGTTTTAATTTTCTATGCTGCTTTAACTACATCCTGTATATAACGAAGAAATTTCCTTTTTCGATGTGGGGTGCTGGCGCTATATATCAATTCGTCTTTTAAAAATGTCTAATTTCTTGTGTGCCCTTTTTGGGTACATTCAGTATATAATAATAGAAATTCCATATTTCGCTTACCAGCGATATATATGCTTGGTTTGTGCTATGTTTGATTATCATTCGCCGCACCCCCCAATCCTCTATAACATAAACATCTATTCCCAAATATTTTTGCTGATTTAGATATTTATAATACAGAAACTTTTGCTAACTGGCCACCACAATATTTCGTTTTCGATTCAGTATAAAAATTTTATTATCAATGGATTGGCATAGTACGTTATTACATTTTGTGATTTTTGTGTACATACTAATAATTTATAAATTTTTGTAGTGGAAGCATTAGTCATTGTCAACTGGGCGCGGGAGCATGTCCCGCACCACTGTGTAAGCTAAAGCATAATTCATATTTTTTCGGACTATTATTTAGTTGTTGTTGTTTTAGGAAAATTTTGTGGTTATTAAAAATCACCCGCCCTCCGAGGCGGTGTTTTTGGGTGGAATTGGGCACTATAGGGTGTGGTACACCCTGGAAGAGGGTGTACCCGCCACCCCATTCATAACCCTTTGGGTAGTTGGTATGTAAACAAATATTTTTATATATAATGTAGCTATATGTCTGTTTTTTTTTTTCATGTTCCTTTATGGATTTGCTGTTGCTGTCTTTCCTACAACCCCTAATGAAATACTTTACCTGTGTGCCATTCTTTAGAATAAAAGTATCCAATGGGGTCATTGTTTTTTATTTCAATGTATCTACATAAGAATATTACATAAAATTAAAAAGCTATTGCAATTATAATAGACCAGTGCAAGAAGCATATTAGTTAATAAACGTAAAAGTTATCAATAGTTAGATAAAGGTGAGTAAATGTTTTTTGTATTCAAAGCAAATTTTCATGCATTAGATTGTTTAGTGAATTATTCATGTGCAGTTAACATTTCTAAATTTTATTTTTATATATACAAAATAATTTCACATTATTATAAATTTAAACAAAATTTATTGCATTCTCTATTTTGGTAAAAAGATATTTCTCACTTATCCATTTTTCTACTACAATTAAAATATGCGGAAAATGGTGTGTAAACATATATAAACTAAAGAAACTTATAATTTAACAAAAACTTCACTACTACAATTATCTATCTCTACAATGTTCTAATGGGGTAACTTATGAAGTGATACCTACCCTTATAAGAAGCACATAAAAGCAGAGTTATAGAAAATATTGTAATAAGGTAAGTAAACAATTTTCATACTACCATATTATAATAAATCAAAATTTTTTGTTTTTAATTTGTTTAATGATTTATTCAAGTACAAGCATTATTTATTAGACTCAAAATAATATTTCACGCAACCAGAGCAAACATTCAAGAATTTCCTATACAAGGTTCTATAGCTAATTCAAGCAGTTTTCTATATTTTTTCCCTTATCAATTTTCTACTTAAGGTATATATCTAATTACCTATAAACATATTATTGCTTGTGCTTGTTGTGGTAGCATAAGTGCGTGCTGTTGGTTGCATACACATAATACCATATTTAATACCTATTAAATCATTACTATAGAGATGTAAAGCCCTATCTTTGTTAGATATATATTATTCAGATATAAAAAGCACAGGTATTCGAAATCTGTATATATTAGGAAACATATATAAGTATAAACAGAGTACCTATATAGTTGACCTCTGTTATGATTATATATTGATACATAAAGTACATAGAAGTTTTTTATATATAGGTAATAAATGAAAAACAGCATTTTTAAATATATCTATATATTGATATTAATTATAACAATAATAATAATAATAATAGTAATACAAACAATAATAATGTTAAGTTGATATGAATTCTATGGTGCCCACTGAATTACTGTTGGACGGGTTGTTGGATGGGGGTTGGTTAGTTGGGGTTGGGTAAGTTGCGTTTCATACGATCCATACACATCGCTCTCTATCTCTACTTCTTCCTTGATATTTACAAAGCTGCAACATAGGGGATATATTAATATTATTTTATAAAAAGTTTCAAAATTAATTACCATATCTTACAGTTTGCATCCACCCATCTGTGCGGCCATTTTGTAAAAGGGTTTTCACCTCCGGTGGTGATGATGGCGGCGGCAGCTTCATAGTATTTGTGCTGCAACAAATATAAATATTTCATAACCATTATAACAACCGAAAATTTGATATGAAATATATTTTGCTCCTCCGCTTAATGATCCGATATACGAAATAAAAAAGAACGCTACCTTTGTGACTTCTCCTGTTGTAGGTAACGATCCAGCTCCACCATAGCATCATCGAAAGTTGGATTTGTGGGGGTTGGGGGTGTATAGGTGGCGGCGGGGGTGGAGGTCTCATCCGCAGTTGTGGCGGTGTTGGTTGTACTATAACAAAGAAAACAAATATCACTACAACAAACAAAAATTTATTATAAAAATATTTTTGTATTGAACCATTTATGGTTCAACACAAAATAAAAAGAATGTTACCTTTGCGGCTCCCCGTTTTGGTGCAGGTAACGATCCAGCTCCGCCATAGCATCATCGAAAGCACTATAAATAATTAATATTAATAGGTGAAATCATTAAAAATTATATATTAACTTACTTGTCCGTCAAGTATTCATCCGGATTTATGGGGGGTGTATAGCGGTTAAATATTGCACACATTTTTTCATATGGTGACGACATTGTTTAGGTATAGAAGAGATGAGTAACTAATGAACTAATGAAATGAGCTATCGCTCTATCACCCCCCTCCATATTTCAGTAATTTTATGCTGATGTTACATTTTTTTAACTACTGCGCCTTTATACCGTATCGCTTAACTGTTATGATTTTAATATGATTAGTCACAATGTTTTTCTTATATTGCGTGAGAAAATTATAATTGTTTGTATACGGGGTGGGACTGGAATTTGTATCCAACAATTTGTTTCTTCTATTATAACTATGCTATATGTAAACCTGTGGGTGTTCTTTTTAGAAGTATACCTTTGCAGTACTCACTCACAGTAAAGTGATAAGTAGGATTATAGAACTTTATGCTTTCTGTTTATTGTACCTGATGTTTTATTTTTAAACGTAATGTAGAGGTCCCCTTGGTGTATTGCGGTGAATATGGTTTATGATGTTGAAATATTTGATTACGCTAATATAGTATCCATCATTAGGTGGGTATTTTATTTTATTATATGTTCACGACTGTTTTTTATAATGGACAGAGGCTGACGTCACAGATAGAGAGTATAAAAGGTTCCTACTGCGTAGGTATGCTTTTCTATATATACCCACGATTTCTTTCCCTAATAATCCTCATGATGTCTATGATGTTCCTATAAATCGCCACTGCGCATGATTTTCTTTAACGATATTTTTTCCTAAAAGTCTCCACTGCGCAGGCTTTTCCTCTAATGATTTTCTATACATTTCTTCAGTAAACGAGCATAAGTTTAAGATTTTTTATATCTTATGCCGTTTGTTAACTCCTAGTTCTCAACCCTATTGATCTCTCTTATAAATAAGACCTTTCGATTTGTTCCACCTTGCCACCTATGGACAGGTATCTATTTTTATCGGGTTAACCGTGATTTCTTCTAAAAATGCCTCCACCTTAAGCTGTTTGATGTATGTAATAATACTTAAATAATTAATGTATGACCTATTATGACATGCTTGTATACCGGGATGGCCCCGGACTTTGTATCTGAGGCTTATATAGTGCTTTAAAATGTAGTAACTAGGTTCACATATATACATCCTGTAACTTAATTTGTAAATAATAATAAATATATCTAAAAATATCTTCCGAAGTATGAAATCTAAAATAGAATTTCTCTTAAACATTTAGCTAGAACGTAAAAATTCATTACCTTCATGTCCCCTGTATGTGAATTTCACACAGGAAAAATATATACTTTGATCTGAAGTACATACTGATAATTAATCACCTTATCGTACAGTATTTCCCACGAATACACGACCCTCCATCAGTCATTTGATTTGCTATACCACTATTGTATTATCTGATTTACCATTCTGATTTGCTATGTCTCCATACCCCAATAGACCTCTATCTATCAACCATTTCCGTTCTCTACCAATAGATCGCTATTTGTTATAGCGCCATTACTTTCCCTCCACCACCTCTACACCATCTACCTATATTCAGATTTGTTAAGTCACCATTGCTGCCACGATCTAAAACCAAACCACCATCTTTGAAACGCCATACCTATGCATCTCAGCCAATAGAAACACTATCCCCCATTAATCCTACACAACACGACCAATAGATTCTCACGACCAATAGTACACCTCAGCCAATAGGATTCTACGTTCCTGCAGCCAATAGAATCTCGACCAATAGTATCTCACGCTCCTCGATCATGTGCCCAAACACCTCGACCAATAATATCTCTTTGACCGGTAGGACCTTCCCCGAAGGCGGAGCTTAAAAAGTGGTGGGGTGTAAAATCAGACAAAAATGAGCAGAATGAACCTCCATAAGAAATAACATGGGATTTTGGCGTCGAATCCCTATAGCTATACTACTTCAGTATATGCCATCCACATTTTATAAACGTTCTGTTCAACTAACTTTAGACTTACCTAATTCTACCATTGTATATCACTTCGATGGAGACGCGGGAGAAATGTTTACAGTTAGAGACTTGTTGATTCTTGTCAGTCTGGGCTGGAGATAACTTTCAGGCGCTATGATAGAAATGAACGTCATATTTATTGTTATTTTATTTAATTTATTGCCTATTTATTACAATGCTAAACTTATAGATAGCACTACATTATTAAGAATCTAGCATATATATTGTTATATACTTTTTATTTATTGATTTATATGGTGTGGCAAATAGTGAATGGGAAAATTGAATTTGTTTTAAAATTGAAATTATACTTGCCCGGCGCCAAATTGTTTGAAACAATTAATGAAGTACCACACCTACGAGAAAATATATAACTTCCCCTTGGTCGTATAGACTCTTTCAGGGCCAAAAAGCAGGTTCAAAGATCTGAAATAAAAAACATTCACCCTGTCCAGCACAACTTCAATGAAACACCTACGTTGGTTATGAATCAAACTTTTAATTGTATTAAATTACTGGTATGGTTTTCCTGTGGAGTAAATATTTATAAGACAATAAAAAGTATTAAAAACTAATAGGCCTTTTATTTTACGTTGATCAATTTACGTTAGAGCTCTAGTTTTGAGACTTTTGATTTTAGTCAACCTGGTGTTCAAAAGTGGTAATTGTATCGACCGGTCTATCGCGTTTGCGTGCGTCTCTTCGTTCAGCTGGCAGGCAAGAATTTGGACATCTGTTCTTCTTCTTACCATTTGATTAGTTTGGTGTAATCGTCGTATCACTTTGTTTTATATTTTCGGAACATTTATTTATTAATGACGGTAAGTTAAAACTATTTCCCGCACTATAAGTTTAAAATTTACAATTTGACTGCTCTTGATTATTGTATAACAATAAAACTTTATAATTTTGTAAGAAAGCGTTTGTATAAAATAATTTTCTTGAGGTTTGTTCCACTTGGAACTGTAAAAATTTAATATTTTTCTCACTTGTGATGGGATAAACTGATTCCTTTTGGATATTTACTCATACACTGAATTTCAATCAAATTTAACTGGTAAACAACTCTAGTTTTATATTTTTGAAATTGTGAGGTTATAAAATTTTGGTAAACAGAAACGTGTTGCCACCTCTAATATTCAAACAAGACTGAGTTTAAAATATGCCCTTTTTATTGGCTCGTTTTGACATTTCTTTGGATTTCATGTCACTCGATTTTATCGAAATAAATTTTGAAATTTTCTTTTTCTTTTTTCTGTTTTATTTATGAATTTAGCAATGATATAGAGATGATTGGCTTTCTTTTGGTATGCCATAACCAAGTCTTTCTTGAAAATTAAAAATTTTCTTGTTTCAAAAATTTTTAACAATTTCTCGCTTATTTCTAATAAAAACCTAATAAAACACATACCAGTGTATAACTTATAAACTAAAGAACAATTAGCTATCAATTTTTATAGCCATAAAACATTTTACACAAAATTTATAAATATTATGTCGTTTCAGGAGTGCCTAAGCATCATTTGCTGGAACTGTTGCTAATTTGCAAAATATCCTAATACCAACTGACAGAAAACGATCAATGGGCATTTGTCCTTAAATACAACAAGAAAAACTTCAAAGAACATCTTTATTTTGGAACAAATTAACATATAACACAGTAGCTCAGTCGGCTAAGCCTCTTAGTGGCGAGCGCGCTTGGTCAGACTGCCTAACGTGTACCGGGTTGGATCCCTGGCACCAGCACTGGCAATGTTGGTGGGTAATGCATGTTGTCTGCGTTTTTTCAAATGTGTAACCCCCTTCCGGACAGCCTATGAGAGGCTTTGGATTTGGGGTTGTCTACTATGTGTGGTGTTTATGTTATTATGTTGTTTATTTGTCAAGATTTTACATTTCCCTTGACCTAATTTTGCATTTCCTATTGTTACCAATGCCTGTAGTTTGAGGCTGTAACATTTTATCTGCTCATAAGGTGAGTCTCTTTCACTTTTGTAAAGTTTTATTTATAGACGATGCACTAAATTGTTAGAATTGGGTAGATTCTCGGTTCTCGGGACTGTTTACGCTACTCAAATTATGAATGTAGCTTGTAGCACTTTTCTTACAGTGTTCATGTTAGCTATCTTATTCATAGCCTTTCTTATGACTAAATTTAACATAATTATTTATAACAGAGTTTATAACTTATTAATAACAATAAATATTTTCCTTTTTTAGGTTTTTCCATTGGTTTTGGTACCTGTTATGCACCTGTGATTTGGATCTAGCTACCATGCTATACACAAAGGTTCATCCAAAACTTAATTTTGTATTAACGATGCTTTTTAACTTAACAATAACAAATTAACATTTATTTACCACACGGTAGGAACTTATATCTAACGTTTAATAAAATTAATCAAAGTTATATCATATCCAATATAAATTTTATTTAATAAAGTATTTCCATTGACATTATGCCTTTACAGAGCTCAATATTCACCATTTCAGCTCTATAGTTTGTCTCAAAGTTATACATGATCATTTCTAGTTACTTTTTCCATTCTATTTTTAAATTCTTACATAAGTTTATACTTCAGTACTCAGTTCAATGAACGTGTAAGGTTTTGGTCATCGCAATATGTATGATTTGACAACAAATGTGATACATAATTTTATCTCAAATAAACGTAACCATCTAAAGCGCTGTAATTTATCTATGCGTCATGTAATATTAGTGCAAAGACTTTAACATTAGAAGAAAACTTATTCGCTCTAGTTTCAAACTCCAACTTAATGTCGACAATGGATGATTTCACGGCCTCCGATTGATGAGAGCAGTCGATGACAAATAGAGGATTATTCATAAAATTTCCATAAGTTAGCATTGGTTCACTCATTTCCTTGCTGTAATAACTACGTTGAAAGTCAATGTAGGCACAGTAGGCTGAACCGAATAGCTTTTTAGAGAAATCTAAATTCCATCTTTCATATGGATAAACGTTCGAGTTTAGGAGAGACGAATATCGCTGACATTGGCATTTAGAAAGGCCGTTGCATCCTTTGATCTGTTGTCTGAATTTTCAGTACTTTGAAACCCCACAATGATATAACGAGGACCTTCTAAACTTGTACTGGTTTTTATGACCCAAATATCGGATGATATTTCTCGCAAAGCGGGCAGCTCATACAGATCCCACATACGATAAGCTGTTTTAATGCGTGCAGTAGCAATCGAAGGAGATTTGTTTATGCGAGACATTAACTTAAGTTTCAATCTATCTTCGGGTACGACGTGTCGAACTTTCCATTCAGTTTTGCTAATTTCTAGAGTAGCATCTACTTCGCCCATATAATAATTCTTGAACGATCGAGCTATAGTTAATATTAGTTCCTGTTTTACATTGATAATACCTTTTGTTGTAGTCTTCGGCAAAACCCATGATATACTTATGAGGTAGTCTACCACTGAATACGTCACTGGTTGTGTCCAATATATCTTGTTTATCCGCGCCAAGTTCCCAGCCATGTGTTAATAGTACAGAATTTTGACTGTCTCCGAAGGACAGCATTGTTTTCATTGCAGAAGTTATACTTGGTTTACGAACTATTGCCACCTGCTCACCGCCCAACTCATAGCGGATTTCATCGAAGAGAAAGACGAACGCATAGTAGGTATAGCCCCCCCTCTATGCGACCCCAGACTTTGAGTCTGTCGCCTGAGGGAGGGCCCTGAGTCAGGTGAGGTGAGGCCCGCCGGATGAACGCGCGCGCAGAGGCTGGAAGGATTCATGCACGTGTACCCGTGATTTGATGAACATGTCTATGATTCGATCGTACACCTGGAGGCCGTATAGGTAGAATACATGCATACCCAACAATATTTCCGCGATATCAAAAAATTCTCGCCTAGGGTAACCTGTGAACAGGTAGAATATATACGGCACAATAGAACCTGTAAATACCAGGAAATACGTATCAGATAAATGATATATCTTTGCGTGATATCAAACTGAAAAACATGTGCTTTATTGTTACCTGAAGGTATATGTATAGGAAATTTAAAAAGAAGGCTGTTTTAGATACGTGACAGCTATAAAAGGTTACCGGGGTTACTAGAAGGCCGTCGCGCATATGTAGAGATCCGTCTTAATAATATAATCTATTTTTAGCCATGTAAATAATACCTCCTTACATGCTCTCCGTAATATTTTTGTCATTTACATCTGGTAAAATGAAATATCACATATGTAATATGCTTTACCAAAACCTCTGCTGCAGACAGGTGTGAGGATTACTACGATTACTACCTATAATATGAAAAAATTTAAAAGTACGCGACAAAATTTGTAAATGATACTTTCTTAAATGAAAACCCAACAAAGACGCGGGCCGGTTATTTAATCTTTTGAATAACAGAGCGCAATAATAAGAGGATTCAGGATATAGAAGATATGCATCAGACAAATTTAAAAAGGGGTATGAAAACATAGGGTACTAGGAAAACACCTGAAGTACCTGTACACAGGTGGAAGGGTATAATAAAAATGTGTTACCTGAAGGCGGGGATATAAGGGTTATTAGGGTATTAGGAAAACACCTGAAGTACCTGTGCATAGGTGGAAGGGTATAATAAAAAAAATGTGTTACCTGAAGGTGGGGATATAAGGGGTTATTAGGGGTATTAGGAAAACACCTGAAGTACCTGTGCATAGGTGGAAGGGTATAATAAAAATGTGTTACCTGAAGGCGGGGATATAAGGGTTATTAGGGTATTAGGAAAACACCTGAAGTACCTGTGCATAGGTGGAAGGGTATAATAAAAAATGTGTTACCTGAAGGTGGGGATATAAGGGTTATTAGGGTATTAGGAAAACACCTGAAGTACCTGTGCATAGGTGGAAGGGTATAATAAAAAATGTGTTACCTGAAGGTCGGGATATAAGGGTTATTAGGGTACTAGGAAAACACCTGAAGTACCTGTGCATAGGTGGAAGGGTATAATAAAAAATGTGTTACCTGAAGGTGGAGATATAAGGGTTATTAGGGTATTAGGAAAAGTACCTGTGCATAGGTGGAAGGGTATAATAAAAATATGTTACCTGAAGGTCAGGATATACGTATCAGATAAATTTAAAAAGCGTATGAAAACATAGGGTACTAGGAAAACACCTGAAGATTGTTACCTGTATTAGGTATGCACAATAGAATCTATTTTTAGCCTTTGTAAATAAAAAGGTACAAGGAAGACACATTCTACAGCGTTATCTGAAGGTCGGGATATAGGAAATTAAAAAGATAGAATCTATTTTTAGACGCTTGAAAATTATGGGCGTGAGCTTATGTGCTGTAAAAATCGTTGAGGTAGGTCGGGTCAGATACATCAGGGAACTACTTGGAAAAACATGCATTCAAGAATACACGAAGGGCGCTGCCTGTATATAGGTTATCGTTTCTTGATGGCAAGTAATTCGCAAGGGGTATTAGAATCTATATTTAGCATTTTGTAAATAATACGTACACACCAGCTCTCAGTAACACTATTTCATCATATGTTTGTTAAAAAGAACACGTCACTGGATTAAATTTAATAATACCAAAACTTCGTCTTTGGACAAGTAGGGTTACTACGAAAACACCTGAAGGACGCTGTTTAGTGTTAATGAAAAATTTAAAAAGTACTGACACGACAAAAGCTATTTTAACCATGTAAATAATCTACCCAAGCAGAAAAATGCAAGCCATATGTTAGCAACATGAGGGTTCAAAGACACAGCAGGCTGCTGGCCAATACGGTTTTTAATTTATACTCTTTGTTTTTATTAAGAAGATGCGCCCACTAAGTATATTATTTTTGTATACATTTTGAATATAATAATTCACAGAACGGTCAATTATGAAACCCCAAACGGTCGACGTAAACTAATTAACAAACTCGTACACAACAACCACACACCTTGGGAGGGATAAAAAATAGAGGGGTTCTTTACATAAATTTATTTTTCTCTAAAGCTTGCGATAGATAGGTGTTATGCCGGCCAGCAGGCTAACTATACGACACACCCGCAAGGAGAACTCTCAAAGACATTAAATAAAACACCTTATATATTATAAAAATATATCAAAGGATTGAAAATTAAAAATTACATTATTACGAACAAACGGTTTTATGTGGTGTGGCTCCCATAGAGCTTATAACAAGAAAAAGTTAATCTTCTCACCAAGAAACAGCGCAAAAACAATTGGCATATGTCTCGCTTACCCTGGGAGCGGAAGACCGTTCTCATACATTTAAGAAAAATTGAAAATAAATGTGGTTACAAGGGGCAGAGCCTAGAGCAGTTGTTTGTGTAGCGTGGGACCAATGCTAGAAAAGAAATCATAGAACAAGTGGGGTCGTGTTATCGGAAATCTTTCTATTATATAATATACAGTTTAAAGAAAATCTTTAGTTGAAGCAAATTTATTACGCGTATACACACGACTATGAGAGTTAAACAGGCCGTGCCCAAGGGTGTTGTTAGGTCCTTTAAGTTACAACAACATCTCAGAAAAATGCCTAATCAGGGAAAATTCGTGGACATTACCAGGCAAACAGAAAATAATTGGAGGCCTTACAACATGTCTGAAAGTTCCTGCAGCAGTGTAGAAGTTCTTAACGGTTCGTTTTCGGAAATACTACCGATAGGCGCTCCAAGAATAGCCCCACAATGCATAGCCGTTCAAAAACAAGAGACCTACCGCCCACCCACGGCCGAACAAGTAGTACCACAATTCACACCTGTTCCAATGTGTGAAGACATTTTCGAAGACGAGAACGAGGATGTGGGAAATAGTTCCAAGGACGAGTTTGTGACATCACACAGCACACCTGCCCCGATCTATGAAGATATTTCTGACAACGAGGGTGCTGGAAATAGTTCCACGGACGCGGCATTCAGCTTTGAAACAGAGGTTGTACAGGAAAGCGAGAATTGTGACTCGTTTATAAAAGAGATCCAGGGGTTTATTGAAAGAAGTGGTAAAATCCTTCTCGAGAAAACAGAAAAACTCGAGGAACTTTACAAAAAACGCAGCGAATATCAACAAAAAATAAACCACATGGAAAAAGCGATTCGTAAAATCAAGGGAGTTATAATTTTGACAACAAAAATGTCCGCTATAAATGTGGCGGCCGGTAGTGTTAGTGTAGAAAATATTGAATAGTGTTTTAAAAAGGATACATCCTCTTAATAGGATATTGCAGCCTTGGTGCAAGAGTTTAAACAAATTTATTAAACAACTAAATTTTACAACGGGATAAAAAAATAGCGTGCCGTGGCTATTTACCCGAAATTTTATATATTATAGAGGCTGAGACATGATAAGTTTTATATTCTCCAAAGGAGTTTGTCGAAAACGTAAATTGTGGGGTTTATTACAAACAAAAATATTTTGCAACTTAAAATAGCAGTTTTAAATAATTATCTATCACCTGTTTAACTATTAATGATAAATCTTTCTAATAATCAGTGTTGTATTTATTAAATAATATAGCTATATAAACAAATCTTTTTATATCATGTAAATAAATCACCAGGTTCAAAAAATATTTTAATTTCGCCAAAACGTCAACCAACACTGCCATAGTTTTAAGACGGTTTTTGTAAAGTTTTCTGTTAATGTTATATTCTGAACTACAAAGTTGTCGGTCTTATTTAATTTTGTAAACTGTAAAATAATCAATGTGTTTGTGTATTATAATATCTAATCATCTAAAATTTTAAACAGACAAACAGCCACCAAATATTTCTTTAATATTTTAACAGATATGTTACTAATGTTTTCAAATTATTACGATTACCGTATGTCAGCGCCTTAAATTAATATTTTTATCTCAATGTTCTGATATGTTATATAAACTGTGTGTATTAATAATAAAAATGTATATCTTTACAGACTGCTTATTATTTTGTGTGTACGGGTAATAAATTTGTTTCAACTCTACTTGTGATTTTTATTTCTTAACCTGTAACCTGAAGCTATTCTATTTTGATTCTTAAAAATATCAGATATTTGTGGGCTAGGTAAAAACACCTGCCTGTGTTAAAAATATCAGGGTAAAATTTCAAAACTACATATACAAATAAACTTTAAGATAATAACTATTTTACTGCTGTAACACTGAAATAGATATAAAAATAACCAAAATTTAAATAGAAGAATTTAAGTAGTGTTTAACTAAAACACTAAGAAAACATACCTAGGTAAAAGCCTCAAATTCTCTCTTATAAAAGAAGCTTTAATATAACAAAGATTTTACCCCAGGCAATGTTGAAAAGGTCATAAGTGTGAATAATCATGATTTAAATAAAATAGTTTAAGAAAGAAATACTAAACCATTAAGAAAACCTATCGTTAAAACTTTAATTTAACAGCTAGAACAATTGTTTTAAATTTAAATATCTAGGTAATAATCTCAAACTCTCTCTTATAAAAAAAAGAAACTTAAATAAAATAAATATTTGTCTGGGGTCTCTAGACAGGACTCTGAATAAGAATTAATATAAAAGAATTTAAGCAATATTTTAGCAAACCCCAACCGTTTTATATAAAGTTAGAAAGGTGGGAATGTTTAATACTAAAATAAAAACATCGTTTACAGTAGCTGTTTAAGGAAAGCTAGTAGGGTCTAGTATGAACTTTAGAAATAAATAGTATACATTATTGAAAATAAAAATTTACCTACCTATATATACAAGAATGCCCAAGGAGCACCAAGGAGCAAACAGGGGTGTTAATAGGCATCCACCAGCAGAATAGAAAAGAATTTACACTATTTTCTAATTTAATTGTGGTTGCTCAACAGGTAGGTTACCTTTCTGGCAAACAAAAATTAACACTCACTATTAATTAAGCTGCTAAACAACAGCTGTTGAAAAGCACGTAGGTTGTGTGTTGGTTAGAAATCAAATGTGAAAAATAAAAACTCTAAAATCAAGCACAACTTGTGAAAAATACATAAATGGAAATAAAACAAAAAAATTAAATATACGTATTTTTATTTTTTATATATATATATATTTATTTATTTATATATACATCCCCCGGGCTGGTGGTGGCTGCAGGGGAGCGGTGGCCGGGGTTGGCGGGGGTGTTCATCTGGAAAGAAAGTTAATTTAAATAATTTTACACAACTCAAATGTTTGAAGGTTAACCAAGATATAATTAGAGAACAAATATTTGTTACATCATGCGGGGCGAACTAAATTATAGTATTAAACCACAGTCGCCCCTACATTTCGGAATTATGAACAGGATAGCTGTTAATTATAAATAATGTACAAAATTATAGATGTGAATATTTTTATTAATTGGTGAATTTCCAAAATATTAACGAGGTTATGATGAAAATAAGTGTCGTGTGGTGCAGGCAAAAGAATACATTTCAGGCTGGATCAATACAAAAAACAATTTAACCTGTTTTAATTCGGTTATTAAAAAAAACACACTCTCTCTCTATGTAAAGCAAAAGGTGAGGGTGGTATAAATTTGCAAAGGGTTATACAACATTATTTCAGACAAAAATTCTATGAACTGCTAACAAATTAAAAAACATACTCACACAATCCTAAAATACACCACCCCCGCCACAGGGTCCACCACCGCCCGGACATGCACCCCCCACACCTCGTCGTCCCAGACGAGGTGTAGACCTGGGGGTGGGTTGGGGCCCCCACAGATGAATTCGAACTAAACAGAAAATAAAATGAAAACACGAAATAAACATAGGAAAATAAAAAGCTAGAGGAAATTACACTTACACCCTCCCCGGGGTAGAAGTCTCCCACTACATCTCTAACAAAACTGGCCACACGTAATGTTACTAAAAAATTAAAAAGCAGTTAGCGCTGTTTATATAAAAAATTAAAGAACTTACAGGCTATACTCAGGGGCGAGTCCAACAGGGCTGAAAAAACAGATGTTTAGACTTAGAAACGGTTCACAAAATCACACCTCAGGGCTTAAAACATATCAACTATTTTCCATAAACCCCCGAAATTTTACACATCTGAAGAACATACCGGTTGTTTAAAGATAATAATTATTATAAGTAAACCCCGAGGCACAAACAATTTAAATTTAAAAAACAAGCAAGAAGGGTGCATAACAGAAAATATTCACTATAAGCACTTACTTATTGTCGTTGCTGACATTTTGATACTGAGGTTTGAAACACTCTACAAAAGCTATATATATATTTTGAAACATGTATAATTACAAAACTAAAAAGGAATAATACTTTGTTGCAGGCTCAATATGCACTGCAAATGTTATGAGAATTGGATATCAAATGTATCAAGCTTTCAGGCTATGTGGTGTATGTTTATATCAAAATATTACTGGGACCACCCGCTCTACCTATAACAAACGGGCCTGTATATTGTTACGAATATTTAAAAATGTGCCCATTTAATATGTCCCCGAGCAGGCGTTAACAGCGCCATAAAGCACACCAAACCAAAAATTACAAAACCATAAGCGATAAGTTATAATACAAGGGTGTTTTATTTCACCAACTAGATTCCTAAGGAGCTCGCAGCTTAGCGTTTTTATGAAATAGGCCTGGACAGACATAACAACAATCTCGCTTTGGGGGTGTTTTATTACAAGTGTTTACAGCTCGTGCTGCTTTAAACAACCCCCGAATTAACTCTCTACCACCCTCGCCCTGTTATGAAATAACATATAAGAGGCCGCCGTGAAACAAAGTAATACATTAAATTTAACGAAAATATATAGCCTGCTACCATTATATTTCACCACCCTTAAACGGTTTAATGAATTTGTACCGAAATTTGTTTTTAAATCTAGGGCTAGTCTAAAATAAAAAAATAGCTTTACTTACCTTAGAGTTGCTTAAGCTTAATTCTCGTACACACACATATAAATATATAGTCTATAGAAATAAATAGATGGCTGTGAACGTTCGAAAATAGGGGGGTGTTTAATGTCATCGGCGTCGGCGTCGCGAACAAGTTATGACTTGTCTAGCGCGCTGTGCTCATGTTTTAGTCTTCTGCCGAAACAAAAGTCATTTGAGCACAAAAAATAGTCTTCTGCCGAAGCAGAAGTCATTTGAGCACAAAAAAAGTCTATATAAGAAAACACTTTTTCTCAGCGAGCAAGTAGTGATCGGTCCTTCAAGTAGTAATGTTCCAGCCTTCAGCAACTAATAGTCTTCTGCCGAAACAGAAGTCAGTTGAGCACAGAAGCCAACGCCAATGCTGACGAGGTCATCCCTTCCTCTTGTGTTGTAACCAGACAGTGTGTTTTATTTGAGTTTTATTGTGTTGAGTGTCAAGTGGCAATGCATACCCGGAGTGGCAAGGCAGTAGGCACTGGGGTCGAGAGCGACGTCTCCACGTCGGCCCCCCCTCACTGCGCGACGCCCCTCACAGCATCTGACCACGAAGTGCTCCGCCAACACGACGCCCTGACAAGGGGTACGGGGGTCACGCCCGACGTCTCCACGACGGTGGCCCCACACTGCACAGCAAGCAACACAGCAACCCGGCTCGGCGAGGTAAGCATGTCCTCTGATTTCTCCACAGGCACAAGTGCTACGCATGGCGTCGCGACGACGGCGCCCCACTACTGTGCGTCGCCGGGCTCAGCGCCTAGGCATAGCGAGGCAGGACTCGCCACCAACATAGGACACGACACTGGGGTCACGCATGACGTCATCACGACGGTGCCCCTTCGCTGCATGGCACGCAGCGCAGCCACCTGGCACGAAGCCCAGGCAACAAATATGGAATGGAGTAGCAACGATTCTCAGGCGATGCCCCCCTACTGCATGGAGCGCAACGCAGCATCGTGGCATGGAAACTCGGCGATGGAACAGAGAATGGGTGGTGATGATGATATGGTGATGCCCCCTCGCTGTATGGTGGACCCAACAGCATCCCGGGCCAACGACGATTCCTCGACGCTGGGAGATCGCCGCTTCGCTGGATTCGCTTCCACACATGGGGAAGCCTCCCACTCTGGCTCAGGGCTGCCCAGCGGTCAGTACACCATTGCTGCCACACCCGACTGGCCCCAACTCTTCAGCGACGCCTCGCTGACACCTCGCCGCCAGCTGGCCACCCCTCACTGCATGGTACCACCAACAGCAACCAGCCCAAGTCCAAGCACGCCGCCCAACGCACAGTACTTCGTCACGCCTACCTCGTCGGCCGGCGCCTACCACGTCACCCCGCCGTACCAGACGGCAAGACCTAGTGCTACGCCCCAAAGACAAATAGTGCTCCAAACCCAAACGACTGGAACGATCCCAGTCCCCTCTGCCGCCATAACGGACCAACCCCAACCGAGCTTGGGACTACCCACCTATGAACAATTAGCGCAACTCCTGGCTCTGACCACTTCAAACCTAGCCTCCATTACCCGGCAGCAAGAAAATTGCCGGCCACCCATTACTGCACGTAACGAATCACAGCCGTACGCCACGGAAAAGGCAAACTTACGTGGACATGGCGCCCAACGTGGGGCCAGATCTTTCCGGAGGGAAGAGGATCCACGACGACCCGACTACACAGATTCTGGGGAAATGGACCCCCAGTGGCGCCCAACACAAAACCTAGCAGAGAGCATGACAAGACTAATGGAGGGAAGCGTTCAAGCCGCAATACACGCAATACAAGGTCATCACAGGATGCCCACAAGAAGAACGAGAGCGCTGCCCACTTACTCAGGCCTGGAATGGGAGGATCCAGTCAACTTCCTGGATGAGCTCGAGGAGGCGATGCTCCATGAAGACATCCACGGCAGGGATAAAGTGAGAGTAGCTATAGAACAGCTCGAGGGTCAAGCCAGACGCACCCTGGAGATGTGGAAGTCCCACAACATCACATACGAGTTCCTGAAGGAAAAGCTCCTGCGGCAGTTCAACGACACTGCCACCCTGGGGAAGCTACGCTCCAGGTTACACGGTGAGAGACAGAAAGACGACGAACCCGCCGCCGTTTTTATACAACGCAAAATTGGACTCTGGCTGAGGGTAGAACGATATACGCCAGAAGAAGAGATGGTTATGGAGGTGCGCGAGCTCCTGCGACCGGAACTAAGATTCGCAACTAGAAATGTCCCAGTGGCCACGATGGAAAGCTTGAGCCGAGTGGCTGAAAACGCCGAGGGTGACTACAGGGAATTTCAGAGGCAACTCCGACCGCTGCCGAGGCCAGCCACCATCCCGCCTGCGAGTAATACTACCAATAGTCTACCAAAGTGCCGCAAGTGCCCGGGATTTCACTATCACCGAGACTGCCCCACCAACCAAACTCAGTCAGAGCCCCAGCAAGGCAACCCCAATTTCCGCGGACACGACTCCAACCAGCGAGCAAACCCCAATTTCCGTGGACACGACTCCAACCAACAGGGAAACCCTAACTTCCGCCAACAAAATGTCCAGACAGGGGGTAACAACTTCCGAGGGCATGGCACCAACTTAAACAACCCTAGCCAACAAGCAGGTCCAACCAATAATCCGGGCCCAGGACAGACATCCACGGCACCACCGCAGCAACGAAGTCAGGCAGCCCCCCGGCAGCAAGCTAACAGTCAGCCCCAGGCGGGAAACGAGCAGCGAGCCGGCCCAAGCCAGGGTGCCCGGCTCCAGAACTAAGTGCGTCGATAGGACTGACGGCCGGTCCCGGCCCATCATCCCACTTGTGGGTCGAGGCCAACGGATGCCGTTTACTGGCCCTGCTGGACAGCGGGGCGACTCATTCCTTCATCCACAGCAACTACGTAGAGGACCTTCCGAGGACTAATCATCCGACGATGCCCGTGCTCTTGGCTGCCGCCAAGGAGATCAAGCACACCCAAGGCAGCGTGGAAGTGCCCCTGCAGATCGGAAACTGGACAGTTTCGGTCGAAATGCATATTTTGGAGGATATGACCAAGGATATCATCCTAGGAAGAGACTTCCTAGCGAAACAGGAAGTGGTGATCGACTTTCCGCGGCACTGCATACACGCAGGGGTGTCAGAACGGCACACCCTGTTCTGGGACATGGAGGTTAGGACCGAGGACTCGGCCCGCACCGTAACAGCCAACCCGGAGCAGCTACCAGAGACGCACAGCCGTGCGTATGAGGAAGTCATCACTAAATTTTCTGATGTATTTCAAGAGACGCTCAAACAGCCTACTACACAACTCACTACCCATGAAATCCGTCTGAAAGACGACAAACCATTTAAAATACGACGTTACCAGTACTCGGCGAATAAAAAGGCAATAATCACTGAGGAAGTGAAGAAGATGCTGGCAGCTGGGGTAATTCGACGCAGTAACAGCCGTTACTGCTCACCGATCGTCATTGTGAACAAAAAGGATGGGACTTCCCGCTTTTGTGTCGATTACCGCCAGCTGAACACCCAGACGTTGGAAGAAGTGTCTCAGTTGCCGCCGATAAGGGAAACGATCCGAGAGCTAGGTGCAGCGAAGGTTTTCACTAGTTTGGACTTAAAGAGTGGATACTGGCAGGTCCCGATGCACGAGAATAGTGTACCCCTGACAGCTTTCAGTACCCCAGACGGAGCGACATTCGAGTTCCTTGTGATGCCATTCGGGCTACGCAACGCCCCCTCAACGTTCCAGAAGTTAATGACAGAAGTGCTGGCCGACTTCATAGACGTCTTCGTGAAAGTATATCTAGACGACATAATAGTATACTCTGAAGATCATCAAGACCACCTTCGTCACTTGGCTCTGGTATTAGAGCGTCTGAGGATACATGGATTGCACTGTGGACTCCCGAAGTGCCGATTTGGAGCTTCCGAGCTGGACTACCTGGGCTACAGGATTACTACTACTCAAAATCAACCCCAGGAGAAACACGTCATCCAAATAAGAGACTTTCCCACTCCTCGCACCAAGAAGGAACTCCAGGGATTCCTAGGCACCGCCAACTGGTTACGAGAGTTTGTACCCGAGTTTGCCGAGCTGACAGCCCCGCTGACAAACCTAACAGGAAAGGAGAGGTTCCAGTGGAACACAGAAGCGGAGACAGCGTTCGCACTGATCAAAGAGAAGCTATCACAGCCTTTAGCCCTTTGCAGACCGGAGCCAGGACTGCCTTTCTACCTCCAAACCGATGCAAGCAACCATGGCATGGGTGCGGCTTTGTATCAAAAAACGCCAGAGGGGGAGAAACGGATCATTTCCTGCTCCAGTGCAAAGTTTACAGGACCTGAGAAACGCTATCACATCAATGAACAGGAGACACTCGCCGTAGTATGGGCCTGTCGTCGATACCGCCACTGGCTGGAGGACCAGCACTTTACACTTGTCACGGACAGCCGAGCATTGCACTGGTTACATCAGTTCAAGGACGAGAGGGCCAAGCTCACCCGGTGGGCCTTGCAGCTGCAAGAGTACACCTTCACCGTAGAACACTGTCCAGGACGATTGAACCAGCTGCCCGACTTCCTGTCGCGTCATCCCCAAGAAGCCATGCCAGCTGATACCGGCGATGACTCCCGCTTGCTACCTCCTGACGAGGAATCCACAACCAAACAACCAACCACGCCAAGGGCCATCATCGATACCCCGACCACGGAGGAACTTCTGATGATGGAAGCCGAACCTGAGGAGCTAACCACTCTGTTCGATGAGATCAAGGCCGCCCAACTCGCGGACTACGCTATTTCTGGTTCCATCGGACATTGGGGGGACATCCAGGATCAGGAACGAGGCTTAGACCCCTGGGAAAGACGACTGAAAGAACAATTCAGGGTAGAAGATGGACGCTTATGGCATGTCACTGAAGAGAGGACCGCCCTCGTTGTGCCCGAAGCCTTGAGGCCCCGCATTCTGCACCACTACCACGACGCCCCACATGCAGGTCATCCAGGCCGCGACGAGACGTACCGGGCAGTGAACAACCGTTACTACTGGCCCCAACTCCGCAAGAACGTCACGACGCATGTGCGACTATGCATGGTATGTGCTGCAACCAAGCGAGGACCCCTTCAAGCTGCCGCTCCACTCCGCCCGAGACCACCCACCAAACCCTGGCAAGTACTCTCGTTAGACGTCATGGGACCCTACGAAGAGACACCAACCCATAACCGAGTTATCATCGTGATAACAGATCTCTGTTCCAAGTGGATCGAGGCCGAAGCTGCACCCCAAGCTGATGCCAACCACATCTTAGGGGCCTTGGAACGAGTCTGCCTCCGATGGGGATATCCCGATGAACTCATCACCGACAAGGCACCCACCTTCACCGCCAAGAAGATCCTCAACTTCTGCAAGCGGAATAAAATCAGACATTTTACATCGCCGATCTACCACCAGAGAGCCAATCCTGTGGAGAGGCGTAACCAAGAGATAAAGAAGGCCCTACGAGAAAAGCTGATGGGAAAACGACAAAACCGATGGGACGTCGTGCTGCCGCAGATCATCTTTTCCTTGCACAACAGAAAAAATGCTGCCACCGGCTACTCACCCAGCGAGCTGCTGCTTGGGACCGAGTTACCTCGCCCAGGAGACTGGCAACACCCAGAGCAACGCCGCCCGCTACCAGAACCTCGACGAGCAGCTAGGAGCAGACATGAGAAAGCGGCGCAACGACAGCAAGTCTACCAGAGGAATCTTTTCCCAGAGCCAAGGACAGCCCCGATCGAGTATCGACCCCAGCAACGAGTGATGTGCCGAGGCTTCAAGGAGCGCCGGACCAGCTTTGGACCCACATGGGAGGGACCTTTTGTTATCATTCGAGCCCTGGGTGATAACACGTACGAAATTCTCAGGAACGAGATCCCAGTGCCCATTCACATTGATGACATCAGGCCCATGCCAGGCCAGAAACCCGACAAGCGACCTCCAGTGCCTCCAGCCGTACGAGCCATCGCAGCTGATACCGACGATGACGACAGCAACGACGAGGATGACGATCCCGAGGATCCAGGACATCCAGCCCCACCAAGGCTCGCAGCTCCTACTGTCACAGGACCAGTAGCGCCCGCTGCCCCAGAGCCAGCAGCACCCGCTGCCCAACAGCCAACCACGCCTACTGTCACAGGACCAGTAGTGCCCGTTGCCCAGAAGCCAGTCACGCCTACTATCACAGGATCAGTAGTGCCCGCTGCCCAACAGCCAACCACGCCTACTGTCACAGGACCAGTAGCGCCCGTTGCCCAGAAGCCAGTCACGCCTACTATCACAGGATCAGTAGTGCCCGCTGCCCCAAAGCCAGATGCCAACGCACAAGTCTACATCCGTGGACCTGGTACCTACTTCCGTGGACATGGCGACTATCTACGTGGACATAGCACCACAGCCGCCGCTAAACCAAAATTTCCAGCCCGCCGACTGCCCCCAGTCGTGCCTGGTCCATCCACTTCAGCCAAGAGGAGACAAACAAACAAGAATGAGAAGTCCCCGGCGCTGTCAGCCGCACCGCCGCCGCCAGCAGACCCTGGGCCTTCTACGTCAAGACAAGAGCAGCCGCTCGACACGACGCCGATACTGTTCCCGATGCCGTTCTGGGCGAAGGCCGTGACCACGCCTGGCCACGACCGACAGCAGCCATCCGCCAGCCAGATGCCTGTCCCAGTCCGGACACGAGTATTCGTCAACTCGAACGCCAGCCCGAGCTCAGCCGGCTCTGGCGCACCGCTCCAGGATCCCGCTACCTTAGCACGTAGCACAGCAGGACCTAGCAGCCCCCACGAGGCGCTCCAGTATCTCACTGCCTTAGCCCGCAGTACAGCAGGACGTTGCAGCCTCAATAAATCGCTCCAGTCTCCCGTTGCCTTAGCAAGCAACACAGCAGGACGTTGCAGCCTCACAGGTTCGCTCCAGAATCCCGTTGCCTTAGCGAGCAACACAGCAGGACTTAGCAGCCCCCAATTCACAACAGGATCAGGCAGCCCCGGGCGTCGCGGAGACGACGTCCAGAAAAAACGAAACGTGCGATAATATACCATTGTAAATAATTCAACGCCACAGGGCGAAAACTTTGTTCAAACTAGAATACATTTATGATTTGTCACATAAAATACTTTAATTTTAAATATCTTGTTTTACCTAAAATATCTTAATGGACCTATTATTAGTTATTTATATAAAATATCTTACCACACTTAATCTTAGTCTATATATGTTAAAATATCTTAGTTGTTGAAATATCTTAACACTTACTCTTAGTTTATAGTTTTGAAAATATTGTATCCACTCACTCTTACATTATATAATTGAAATTATTGAACTGAAACATAACCTGTATGCCTTTATTAATGTTCAATAAAGTCACAAAAAAGGGGGGTGGTGTCATCGGCGTCGGCGTCGCGAACAAGTTATGACTTGTCTAGCGCGCTGTGCTCATGTTTTAGTCTTCTGCCGAAACAAAAGTCATTTGAGCACAAAAAATAGTCTTCTGCCGAAGCAGAAGTCATTTGAGCACAAAAAAAGTCTATATAAGAAAACACTTTTTCTCAGCGAGCAAGTAGTGATCGGTCCTTCAAGTAGTAATGTTCCAGCCTTCAGCAACTAATAGTCTTCTGCCGAAACAGAAGTCAGTTGAGCACAGAAGCCAACGCCAATGCTGACGAGGTCATCCCTTCCTCTTGTGTTGTAACCAGACAGTGTGTTTTATTTGAGTTTTATTGTGTTGAGTGTCAAGTGGCAATGCATACCCGGAGTGGCAAGGCAGTAGGCACTGGGGTCGAGAGCGACGTCTCCACGTCGGCCCCCCCTCACTGCGCGACGCCCCTCACAGCATCTGACCACGAAGTGCTCCGCCAACACGACGCCCTGACAAGGGGTACGGGGGTCACGCCCGACGTCTCCACGACGGTGGCCCCACACTGCACAGCAAGCAACACAGCAACCCGGCTCGGCGAGGTAAGCATGTCCTCTGATTTCTCCACAGGCACAAGTGCTACGCATGGCGTCGCGACGACGGCGCCCCACTACTGTGCGTCGCCGGGCTCAGCGCCTAGGCATAGCGAGGCAGGACTCGCCACCAACATAGGACACGACACTGGGGTCACGCATGACGTCATCACGACGGTGCCCCTTCGCTGCATGGCACGCAGCGCAGCCACCTGGCACGAAGCCCAGGCAACAAATATGGAATGGAGTAGCAACGATTCTCAGGCGATGCCCCCCTACTGCATGGAGCGCAACGCAGCATCGTGGCATGGAAACTCGGCGATGGAACAGAGAATGGGTGGTGATGATGATATGGTGATGCCCCCTCGCTGTATGGTGGACCCAACAGCATCCCGGGCCAACGACGATTCCTCGACGCTGGGAGATCGCCGCTTCGCTGGATTCGCTTCCACACATGGGGAAGCCTCCCACTCTGGCTCAGGGCTGCCCAGCGGTCAGTACACCGTTGCTGCCACACCCGACTGGCCCCAACTCTTCAGCGACGCCTCGCTGACACCTCGCCGCCAGCTGGCCACCCCTCACTGCATGGTACCACCAACAGCAACCAGCCCAAGTCCAAGCACGCCGCCCAACGCACAGTACTTCGTCACGCCTACCTCGTCGGCCGGCGCCTACCACGTCACCCCGCCGTACCAGACGGCAAGACCTAGTGCTACGCCCCAAAGACAAATAGTGCTCCAAACCCAAACGACTGGAACGATCCCAGTCCCCTCTGCCGCCATAGCGGACCAACCCCAACCGAGCTTGGGACTACCCACCTATGAACAATTAGCGCAACTCCTGGCTCTGACCACTTCAAACCTAGCCTCCATTACCCGGCAGCAAGAAAATTGCCGGCCACCCATTACTGCACGTAACGAATCACAGCCGTACGCCACGGAAAAGGCAAACTTACGTGGACATTAAATAATGAATGAAAAGACACATTTAAACATTTTTATTTCACAGATGACACACAATATGAACAGAACCAGTTATAATGTTAGAATAAAAATTATATAGGTAAGGTAAACAGGATTATGTTCTACAGAGAAATAAACTGGTGTTTAATGTAGGGGCTGAAAAACACGTACAAGACGCGGACTTTAAACCCCGCGCTACAATAAACAAAAAAAAAACATAATTTTTGTATTTTACAAATTATTTTAACACAGTTGAAATTATTATATAAATAGAAAATAGAAACATTTATAGACTACTCACTATCATCATTATTATTATTTAGGCGTTTTTTTCATCTGCTTATTTTTTATTGTGTGAGTTTTTGGGGTGGTTGCACACTTACGTTGTTTTAAAAGCTTGCGTTTAAGACGTATGTTGGATCTTTTAAAACCTCTTAACCGCTCCTCTTGTTTTATTCCGTCCAGCAGAAGAGTATTTAAGTCCTTTTCCTGCTCTGCATTTTTATTCAAAATTTCGATTAACTCCGTTTTACAAATATTGTTGGTATTGTTTAGACTTACAATACTTTTACTTAAATCATCATTATTGTTTTTGAAATGGTTGATGGTGTTTTCACACAAACTCTCCTTTTCCACACACTGCCCTTGGACCCTTTTTATTTCAATTTCTTTCAAAAATAGCTCACGTCTTTTATTTTCAATTAAAATGGTTTCCCTATGAAGACAATTACTGATCCTTGAGTCCAGCTGAGGTATTTCAAATTTTATTTTTTGCAGCTCAATATCACAGTGCTGCCACTTCTTATATACCTGGTTTAGTTCTTCTCTAACGTCTAACGTATTTGTTAGCGTAAAGCACAACGTCAAAAACAATAGCGTTTTGAAGAACATTTTTTTTTATTTTGATCACTATACTTGTGGTGTATTAAGAACGTTTGATCGTGCTAGAGAGTCCGGAGCTGTTAAATACTCCCGGTTTAATTGATACTATTAATTTTTATATCAGTCCTCAAATACGGGCATAGAGTATAAATATTTTCCCAGGCTAACTGTGCAACATAATGGTTTACAAAACATGCAACTACTTTGTTGCTGATTTATAAACAATTGACGACTATTACGAGTTTCTCAAACCCGCTATACAGGTTTTTATTATTAATTTGGGAGGAAAATCAAGGATTTAAATTAATATGGTTTAAACACAACGTCAAAAACATTAAGTTAGTTGGTTATATACAGGGTTCATCTACCTACAAACCTATAGGTTTTCAAATATATACGCGATAATGTAATTTAACACAAAGAATCGAAAAGTGAGTAATAAAACACTATACTAATGCATTTATGTAATAATTATATTATTGTCACAATATTTTTCAACGTACATAAAAAACGCTTCGCAGGATACGCACCAGACTTCCCGCTTGTGCTTCAATGTTTTTTTTGAAAACTGTTTTACCAAGTTGGTTATCTGGTTCTTCTAATAACCCGGATGTTGTCATGGCTATAATTCTTAATTTGCTTGAGATAAATATCTTGCCCTAAGTACAGCTTGTATGTTTCGATTACACCGCTCTCTTTGCTCTTCTTCGGCTGTCTTGGTATGGTGTTTGTTGTTTATCGAGGCTGTCTCGCATCCTTCGGAGAACTTCTCGTGCATTCTCCATACATGCTCTTTTAGGTTGTCTCGCCTTCTAAATGTTTTATTGCAAAAGTCACAGTCAAAAAGGAGATTTTTGTGAATATTGGCATGGCGACTTAGACCACTATACCATGAGAATGTTTTGTCACAATCGCTGCAGGTATACATGTTTCCGCTGTTATTGTACACAAATATATAACACATCTATAACGTGGTGTGTTCTTATATCCCCATATCCTTCTACCCTTATAACCCTCTATTCTCCTGTATATCCTTATACCTTATATTCATGTACCGATATATTCCTATACCCTTATAGCTATATCCCCGACACACCCCTCTATATATCCCTGCTATACTCCTGTATATCCTCATACCCTTATATTCATGCACCTGTATACCCCTTATAGCTATATCCCCGACATACCCCTCTATATATCCCTGCTATACTCCTGTATATCCTTATACCCTTATATTCATGCACCCGTATACCCCTATACCCCTTATAGCTATATCCCCGACATACCCCTCTATATATCCCTGCTATACTCCTGTATATCCTTATACCCTTATATTCATGCACCCGTATACCCCTATACCCTTATAGCTATATCCCCGACATACTCCTCTATATATCCCTGCTATACTCCTGTATATCCTTATACCCTTATATTCATGTACCGATATATGCCCATACCCTTATAACTCTGTATATATCCCTGCTATACAGGGGTATATCCTTGTACCCTTATATTCGTGTACCGATATATCCCCATACCCTTATAACTCTGTATATAGCCCTGTAAGGTCGTAAGACAATATGTCTCAAATGGATCCCAAGCCATATTAAACTACACATGAAATATTCCTAATACATAAATACGAGGGTAAAATAATTTGTCGCATCCAGACACAGGTGTTTTGTGAATGTAAATAACCCACACACATCGTAACAGTTAAAGTTAAAAATACAGTGTAGATATGCACAGTTTTGTTGAATTTGTAAACGGTCTATAAAAAATTTCAACAATCTTCATCCAGACCGAACCTCATATATCCCGCAGCAGGGGTTTAGCTTGAAGTTCTAAAGACCCCAGCTTGATTCAGATCTCATTACCTTTCCTTAATTTCCAAGCTCTTTCATAGATAAATCTACTGTCTGAATCCGCTCGTTATCGATACACAGTAGTATACACAGATTTTTGTTCAAACCTGTATTTCAGCGCCGTGGTCGCTAATACTATAACGTGGTAATAAACAGATTGTAGGATAAAAATAATAAAACAATCAAATCATGGCAATAAGGCGTTTTATAAACCCCCAAATTATTACATCTAAAAATTAGAAACAGAGAAATGTTAATACTTCCAAGAATACCGTTCTACGCGCACCATATTTGGAGGCTGCCTAGAAAACATTAGCCTTGTTCCCGGAATATTATTGTTTAGAATTAGCAGATTAATTTTCTGAAGTCGAATAATGTTGTTTATCAAACGGCAAATAAACTGTATCAATAATATTGCAGTAAGAAATGTTGTGCTTTAATTTAAAAAATATTTCTAACTAGAAATAACTCTTGGCTACATCATACGCTGAGAAAACTATTTAAACGGGCTAAAGCGCTTATACCAACAAAGGTTCTATATTCTATTTATGATAGTCTTATTTCAGGTTTTACGCTCTCAAGCTCCCGAAGATTCCGTCGAACTAGCTGAAATAAATATAACGGGTTAAACCAACAAAAAGTTTAAAACCTAGGTTATTTATATATCCTTACCTCTGTATATTGTTATATCGCGGTATATATACTGGAAGTTTAAACCTGTGTACCGCGTAATAATCTTGAAGCCTTTATGGTTGCATTAAAATTAGAGGAGGCCGATACTAAAATTTTTGTGTTTTTATGGAGCTAGTTGTATTTAGTTGTTTAGTATGTATTTAATTAACGTTTCAGGCTGTACTTGCATATTTCTGGTAAAGTTAACTGCTTTAATTATTTTACGAAGACAACATGCCTAGTATATAGAATTACAGCACCAGTTTGATCCATTGAAATATGTTATTACTCATTTTTATGCAACATTAACATCTGGCTACGCCTGCACTTCCTACGCGTGCCTCAAAATTTATCTGCGACTTTGTTTTTCTGTTATAAAATTACCTGTGTATACAGGGTGGTAGAAACATATAGTTTGCGTGCAGGGCATTATTTCTTATTTACGTATTCTTTAGATATATAATTCTATGATTTAAAGTTTGAATATATACAAGGGATATCATTATATGTACAGCGACCCCAAATGTTCCCACACATATACAGGGTGTCAAACGCCTGCACGTAGCACCCCGGACCGTGAGAACCGCGGTTGTGATGCTCTCCCACGATCGACCGGATGTCCTCGACAAAAATATGCGATCTAACCTGTCTAGACAAGTCTGGTCTCCAGATGTTCAACATGTGCACCCAGACCGTGAGAACCTGTCAGGACGGATATTCCCACACGTATTTGCATGATTTAGAACATCTGGTGTGCATATGCCCCTTCATCAATACTCCCCCTCCTTTTCGTTTAGGTTTATATACCTATCTGGGGACTGCTTGACCAGTTGCTCTTGCATATTCGGTTCTCGCGTCTTCTAACATTGTTAAGATGGAAAAGTTTATCCTTGCAAAAGATAGTGTTAAGAAAGTAAAACGTTTCGGTCTGACCGGTCGTACTATAGAGTTTAAGATTAAGCCCGTGCCGGCGAATGAAGAGCCTGTTAGCTGGGTGAGAACAGCCGTTAATCAAATTATTAAAAAAGCCACCGAAAACCTTCAGCCTAGTGATCAGGTCGGTTTCAGTTTCTGTAGCAAAGACTTTCAACGCGGTAGTGGTTTTGCCCGTTTTCGTCCTGCGTCTGAAGTGTCTTATGACGATATCTGGGGCGTCATTAGCAGCATTTATCAATCCAACTCTGCAGGTCTCAATACCGACACATTCTGCCTACAGGCAACGTCGGTGTGCCTACCTCATGGAAAGGGAAGAGCGCGCAAATATAATAATTTCGACGAGGAATGTCGTATGCGCGGAGGAATTGTTGCTATAAGCAACAATATGTGCCTACCGCGGGCATTAATGGTGGCTACTGCATATGTTAACAAGGACCCTATGTGGAACAAGGTGTGTAAAAATACTGGAAATCTTCAAACACAGAGAGCTTTTAATTTGTTGGAAGAGGCTGAGGTCACCATTCCCGAAGAAGGTTGTGGCATACCCGAACTGGAAAAGTTTCAGCGCGAGCTACATAATTATAAAATTGTGGTTTATACGTATGGTAACAAGGGCCGAAATGTAATGTTTGAAGGGGCTAACGAGGGAAAGAAACTTAATTTGCTTTACCATAAAGCACATTTTAACGTCATTACGTCTTTAACATCAGCCTTCTGTGCTAAATATTATTGTGAGGAGTGTCATGTGCCGTATGACCATAAAAATAAACACAGGTGTGCAGGTACGTGTCCCTCTTGCTCGCAAACGCCTAAATGCCCACAGGCGTTGAACGTAAAATGCCCTGAGTGCAAAAGATCCTTCAGAGGACAGATATGTTACAGTAATCATTTGAGGGTGGGGTCTCTAGGAAAAGGAACCGTTTGTAGTCAAATTAGGCTTTGCACCAGCTGTTTGAGAACGGTGAAAAGCGATCGGAAACATACATGCGGAGAGATATTTTGTAAAATATGTTACACACATCAGCCACAAGACCATTTGTGTTACATACAACCCGACACCGGAACCCCTAAAACCAAAGATACTCTGTTTATATTTTACGATTTTGAAACGATGCAGGAAAAAGTTTTAGAAGACGGCAGCAAGATTCACCAGCCAAACTTATGTGTCTTCAGTCAGTGCTGCGACGAGTGCATTGAAAAGGATATTAAACTTTGTAACAGGTGTGGTGTAACCCGACAGGTGTTGAGGGTGAATCCGGTCAGTAACTTTACAGAATACGTCTTTAATCAGCGGAAATTATTTAAACAAGTTATCTGTTTGGCTCACAACTTCCAGTCATTTGATGGACAGTTTATTCTTAATTACGTCCTTACCAAAACAGACCTTAAGCCTGAATTAATTATGAGAGGCTCGAAAATAATTTCGATGGAGGCAGGGTGCGTAAAATTCATTGACAGTTTAAACTATTTCCCAATGGCTCTTTCCAAACTACCAAAGGCTTTTGGTCTGGGCCGTGAACTTAAAAAAGGCTACTTCCCCCATATGTTCAACACCTTGGAAAATAAATACTACGTGGGGCCTCTACCACATATCGATTATTACAGCCCTGATACCATGAAACCAGAAGATCGTGAAAAGTTTCTAAATTGGTACGACGAACACAAAAATGATGTCTTTGATATGCAGTGTGATTTGGTGGAGTACTGTATATCTGATGTGGAAATATTGAAAAACGCCTGTTTGAAATTTCGACAACAGATGCTTGAAACCACCAACGTTTGCCCGTTTTCCGGAGCTTGCACACTACCCGGTTGTTGTAACAGGGTGTTTAGAAGAAATTTCTTGAAGCCAAACACAATAGGTATTATTCCTAAAAATGGGTACAGGTGGAGGGATAACCAAAGCAAAATAGCAGTTCAGTGGTTAGTTTGGGAAGAACGTCAGCGACAGATTAATATTATCCATTCTGCTAAACAAGAAGAGAGCATAATACAGGGTGTTAAAGTGGACGGATATTGCCCTGAAACAAAACAGGTGTTCGAGTTTCAGGGTTGTTATTATCATGGCTGCCCCATATGTTTCAAACATAACAGAGATAAGCCCACACATGATAATCCTACAGAAACTATGGATACAAGGTACGAGTCAACCGTTGTCAGAACAGGAAGACTTAGAGAATTAGGATACGAAGTAATCGAAATGTGGGAGTGCCTGTTTCGGAAAATGTTAAAGGAAAACGACGCGCTCCGAAATTATACCGAAAAACATCCTTTGGTTGCTCTTACACCGCTTAACGCGCGCGATGCTTTCTATGGCGGTAGAACAGGCAACTGTTATGAATATTACAGGTGTCAGGAGGGTGAATTGACGAGATACGTTGATATATGTAGTCTTTACCCATATGTTTGTAAATATGGAAAATTTCCTGTAGGACACCCTAAAGTCTACGTTGGAAATGACTGTGGACAGTTAGACTTAGAAAATACAGCCGGTGTTATCAAGTGTAAAATATTGCCCCCGACGAATTTGTATCATCCTGTATTGCCTTTAAAAATGAACAATAAACTGCTTTTCGCTTTATGTTATTCATGTGCGAAAGAGGTGTATAAGGGTGTGTGTACACATAATAATGAAGAAAGATCGTTAATGGGAACCTGGATTATCGACGAAGTAATGAAAGCTGTGGAAAAGGGCTATGAAATACAGGAAGTTTATGAGGTTTGGAAATATGACACTCAACAATATGACAAAGACCATACAGGCCTGTTTACGAGTATGATGGATAGGTTTATTAAAATTAAGCAACAGGCATCTGGTTGGCCGGCGGCGTGTGTTACTCAGGAGCAAAAAGACCGGTACATCGAAGATTTTTTAAATAAAGAAGGTGTGAAGCTAGAATTTGATGAGGTTGTAAATAATCCTGGACTTAGAGCTCTATCCAAACTGATTTTAAACAGCTTTTGGGGGAAGTTTGGGCAGCGGGAAAACCAGTCGAAAGCTATGATTGTCAGAGATCCTTGTGAACTGTTTAATTTATTTGTGAATGCAGGAATTTATGTTAATGCGGTGGTTCCTATAGGAGAAGAAACAGTCGTTGTGAACTATGAACATATAGAGGAGGTATACACCCCTTTATCTACAGTGAGTGTCGTGGTTGCTGCATACGTCACTGCGCAGGCGCGACTAAAACTATATTCCTATCTGGAAATGTTGGGAGAAAGAGTACTGTACTACGACACCGATAGTGTTATTTATGTGTCAAGGCCTGGTGAATACGATGTGCCGACAGGTGAATTTATCGGTGATATGACTGACGAGCTGGAATCATTCGGCTCTGGTAGCTACATTACAGAATTTGTGTCGGGAGGTCCCAAAAACTATGCCTATAAAGTGTATTCTACTCGCGATAATGACGAAAAGGTGGTTTGTAAGGTGAAAGGTGTTTGTCTGAACTATGCTGCTTCTCAGCTGGTAAATTTTGATACTATAAAAGACATGGTTCTCAACGACGCACCACCTGTATACATAGTGTCAAATAACATACGTAGAACAGAGGAACACGAAGTAATAACAAAGGTGGAGACTAAAATATATAGGCCTTGTTCTGCTAAAAGAAAATTTTCCTCTGACCATAGCTCTGTTCCTTATGGGTATAAAAAATAAAGCTTGAGAATATTTTACCGCAAATATTGCGGGTATACATATTTCCATCAAACGATAAATCTGATGCACTGGTGCTTCTATTTCCCTGCTCGCTCTTGTTTCGGCTTTAATGTAATAATAATGCCTTACTTAATTATCCTGTTCTCAACAGCTTTAACGTGGTTGTTAAAACATTATTTTTAGACCCCGCCCGTATATTGTAATGTATAGAGTATGTTGTGTGTTTAAGTACTTTCTAATAAACTTTTGTATTTTATAGTTATTGTTCTTTAGACTTGTACCTGTATATCATCTAGTGTATATTGCGTTTTAAATGCTTTCAAATAAACTTTGTGTTTGATAAAATAATTATATGTATTGTTCTTTAGACTTCTACCTGTATACCTTCTACAGTATGCTGTGTGTTTTAAATGCTTTCAAATAAACTTTGTGTTTGATAAAATAATTATATGTATTGTTCTTTAGACTTCTACCTGTATACCTTCTAGAGTATGCTGTGTGTTTTAAATGCTTTCAAATAAACTTTGTGTTTGATAAAATAATTATATGTATTTTAGAGTGTTATGAAAATTTAATAAACAATTAAACCAGCATTTGCCTTTTATTTTTTACTTGATGCCCTCCTTCAAAACAGTTTACAGTTGGTGCCGTTCATTAAACGTTGTTTTTCAATAACAGAGCGCAACGATAATAAGAAAAGGTATCAATAACCATAATTTTACTACAAAGTCTTAAAGTGTCAATAACCGGCCCGCGTCTTTGTTGGGTTTTCATTTAAGAAAGTATCATTTACAAATTTTGTCGCGTACTTTTAAATTTTTTCATATTATAGGTAGTAATCGTAGTAATCCTCACACCTGTCTGCAGCAGAGGTTTTGGTAAAGCATATTAAATATGTGATATTTCATTTTACCAGATGTAAATGACAAAAATATTACGGAGAGCATGTAAGGAGGTATTATTTACATGGCTAAAAATAGATTATATTATTAAGACGGATCTCTACATATGCGCGACGGCCTTCTAGTAACCCCGGTAACCTTTTACAGCTGTCACGTATCTAAAACAGCCTTCTTTTTAAATTTCCTATACATATACCTTCAGGTAACAATAAAGCACATGTTTTTCAGTTTGATATCACGCAAAGATATATCATTTATCTGATACGTATTTCCTGGTATTTACAGGTTCTATTGTGCCGTATATATTCTACCTGTTCACAGGTTACCCTAGGCGAGAATTTTTTTTTTGATATCGCGGAAATATTGTTGGGTATGCATGTATTCTACCTATACGGCCTCCAGGTGTACGATCGAATCATAGACGTGTTCATCAAATCACGGGTACACGTGCATGAATCCTTCCAGCCTCTGCGCGCGCGTTCATCCGGCGGGCCTCACCTCACCTGACTCAGGGCCCTCCCTCAGGCGACAGACTCAAAGTCTGGGGTCGCATAGAGGGGGGGCTATACCTACTACGCATTATTAGCCAAATAGCATCTCTTACCGGATTCAGTAGGCGTAAACTTTCCCTCGATGTATATGTAGCTCTCGGATATGTCGAGGATTAAATCTTGAAAATGAACTGGAATACTCATTTCGTCTAAGTTCCGATATGTCGGCGATCCATATGGCTTATAAGTATGTTCATGTAGACTCACAATGGAATTGTCAAAAAATGGATCATCAAACACGTTACATTTTTCCCTTGCAGTTGAAAAAGATATCGCCATTTTCGCTGTTGTTGTTAGAAAAATAATCGGCAAGCGATTGAACAAAGTTATAGTCTGCGGGTGAGAGTTGTTCATTCCCTGTTGACACTAATAGCTTTGCAGAACGACTAAAGTAGTTGTCGGATAGACTTCTTATTTTATTTTCTTCACTTGAGTGTTGTATTCTAGCGTAATTGTGATTGTCATGGTGGTGGTGGTAATAGGGATGAACAACCTGGCGGTTATAGATGAAACCCATAACAATTATGATAATTTTTTCAACTCGAGCTTTACAATGATTTTTTCACCTCGAAAGTCGATCACCGTGATCTTCTAAAATGGGGAGAGTAATGTCGATAGACTGACGTCCCTCAGGTTTGACGGTCATATAAATAATATTTCGAGGCTCTTTGGAAAGTTTATAGCCAGGTTCGACGTCAATGTCGAATTCGAAGAGCGTATGTGCCTCCTCACCATTTATATAAGCACCTGAAGTAATGTTGCAATCCACGCGTATGATTCTAACTCATAATATTGACCGGCAGCGTTGACACGTTGGTTTTATTGCGAGAATTGATTTCGCTGACGGCGACAGCATGGGTGCGTAATAACCAATGAAATGATAGTAGTTTGAAAACAGCGCACGCCATTTAAAAATTCTAAATTGTTAAGTTCGGGCGAAGAGCCATGTTGCTCGCCGCTTTTTGAATGAATATTAGGAGTATTAGGGTTGGTCCACCAGTTATAGCCACTATAAGGCAAATCTCAAATATACTGTTTTATCTAATATATTACCATGATTTATTTATTACAGAGTAAGTGTGAATGAGACAGCTTGTACATTAATATATTCAAACTTATAGGCTAGAAAGAAATAAAGATATACGTTTTGCTATGAAAAAATAATTCTGAACAGAAATACAAGTTTTACCAGTTTTAGCCACAATTTAACCATTTTTAGTCAACTCCATTCTCTATTTATAGCCACCCCGTAATTAAAACACCATCATTCTGAAAATGTTTATTTCATGTACCTCGAACATATTATATGTACGTAATCGATTAAACAGTATAAACAATTAAATATAATTGTCCATTTGCGGAACAGAAAATATGCCTCTGGAGTTTATCTTCTTTGGCGAAGGTATTATTTCCAACAAATCGTCACGAGGATACCACAAAACATCTGGCCGCTCAGGCCACTTCCAATTTGGTCCACTCCTTTCCATAGAGGAACAATGTGCCATATTTTGTTTTAGTTTCATTATTTTTGAAGGATAGTATATGAGTTTTCGTATTTTAAAATTACGTACGAGTTAACAGCAAGTGATTTTTCAGGCTGGTCTGCATTGCCCAAGTCTGTTAAATTTTCTTTATTTTCTGAGACAAGATTGGGAATGGCAGTGTCTTCTTTTCGGGCCCCTTCCATTAAACTATCTCCACCTCTTAGTTTATCCTCTTTAGATTTTTTTCCTCCTTTATTTTTCTGAATTACTTTGTTTGCTTTGTTCTGCTCACGTTTGACTTTCTTTTCATTTTTTTCTTCTTCTTTTCGTTTCTTCTCCTGCTCTTTTGCCTGTGCTATTTCTATCCACTTATCGGATGTCAGAACTGATGGTAAATGTTCTCTTTTTCTCTTGTTCTTAGAAACGTTTGGATCTGGCCACACCAGAATGTCGTTTAGAATTACATTAACTGATCGATTTTCTGGGCTTTTTATCAAAATATTTTGCACAACATTAATTTTGTTTGTTTGTGAACATTCTTTCTCAATTTGAATTTCAGGTTCCACTTCACTTTCCAGTATTTCTTTATTAATAATTTCATCTACTTCTTCCTTTTCTATGTTTCCCGTCTCAATTTGCTTAATTTCATTGTATATTTCGCATTTATTACTCTTTATTTCCTCAAAATTATTGATCTCGTCCTCTTTTATATGTTTCCTTTGCTCATGACAATTTTCCAAAACTTCCATATTTTCTTGTAAACTTTCCTGTTGTACCTCGGATGTGTCATCCCTATATTCTTCAAAACTGGGAAAATCATTGTCAAAATTAGTGAGTAAATTAAATTCAGGAAATGGAAATTCTAATATATCTTCATTTACAATAACAGGTTCAGTAACATTTAGGTTCAAATTAACTGAAGAGACAATTTCATTTGTAGTCTTAGCTAAGCTATTCTGAATGCCAAGCCAAAATTTGTATAGTTCAAGAAATGAAACATCCCCTGACCATTGTACTTTTCTCATGAAAGTTTCTTTAAACTGTCGTAACACTCCAATATTTATTTTTGATTCAATAAACTGTAGGTGGTGTGTAATTTCGTCCCTATTGGCATCGTCTGCATTTGAAAATTCTACTGATTGTGCATACCGGGATACACATTTACTATAATTTACGGCTTCCGGGTTAAATGGGTATAGACCACAAGTTCTAAAACCAGCGATAATTGTATTTTTGAAATTGTTTTCGGTAAGTATTTCGTTAAGAGCCGAGGGTACATCTTTCTTTTGCAAACTTTGTCCACTGTGCTCAAAAATCCATTTTCTATGAATTTTTTTCCAGGCCTGCTTGAGTGGAAAAAAGAAGGCAACATCTAAGGGTTGCATGATATGAGTGGTGTTTGGATACAAGCTCACCAGGATAATTTCTCTTTCTCGGCAAAATTTACTTAAGTTTAAGGAAAGATGAGAGGCGTGTCCATCTAAAAATACCACAATAGGAAACGTAGTGTTTCTCTGTTGAAGATAAGGAAAAAATACATTGGAAAAATATTCGAAGAATGTTTCGCTTTGCATCCATCCACTATCGGATTTTCCAATACCCCATCCAGGTGGGGCAGCATTTGTTACCGCAGCAGGCAAACGATCGTATTTAAATATAGTTAAAGAAGGAGCTATATCTCCCTCCGCGTTGACCGTAATTAGTGTTGTTACATTTTCTTTTTCAGATGTAGATGTTATATCATAGGTTGGTTTACCTCTTTCTGCCAAAATAAGTGATCCCTTTGGTGACAAAAACATAGCCGTTTCGTCCATATTCCAGACTCTCGCAGGGAAATTCAATATATCGATATCATCTCCAAGCAAAGTTGTGGTTTCGGAGAACCATTCGCGAATTTTTTCTTCCGTTACAGAAGCTCGGGCTTTATTAATGTACTCAGCATGTTTTTGTCGGACAATTGGATTCCGCTTTAGAAATAATTCCAACCACTTTTTTCCAGGAGTTTTATTTACAAAACACGTCTCCATATTTGCTTCTTCTACTAGTCTTTTAACTGAGTAAAGTAGGCACTCTCTATTCACTGGAAATCCCCGCGCCGCCATACCGACTATCCATTCCACCAATTTTCTTTCAACATGTTTCCCAAGTTGGCATTCGGGACCAACCCTCCTTGCATGTAAGGGCGTCCTTCCAGCTAGTTTATCCCGCAAAGTGGTGCGTGGAATTTGAAAAGTTTTGCTTGCCCTTAATACCGACATACCATCATGAATCGCTGCTAATGCATTATGTAATGATTCTGCGGAGTATTGGTAAATTTTTCACTTATTCCTCATTCGCTCCATTATATTCTATAAAAAAAATACCCACTTTACATAGGAGGTATCATAATTTTCTATAACATGGCGAAATCTAGATTTAGTTATTCTAGTTTTAGCCATCTTTAAACTAAAACTGGTGAAAGCGCATATTTAATTATCTAGTTTTAGCCACCCTAGAGTTTTAAGTATATAGACCATTTTAGGATGACGTCACGATAAGTCGGTTATTATACCTGAGGGGCAACCAAACTTTTTATTCCATTATAAGCAATAGAAGTAATCAAAGTTTTGCACGTGAAAGAAAAATAAAATGCCATCGTTTTGTGCGGTAGTAAAGTGTTCAAACAGGGCAGAAAGAGACCAAGTGCGATTTTTTAGAATTCCTGCTGTTTTAAAAGGTCGAGGTGAAAAATTTGAGGCGTTATCAAAAGAACGGCGAGAATGTTGGGTTAGGTCTTTGAAACGAGGTGATTTAAGTGAAACCTTTCTTAAAAACGCTCGAATTTGTTCAAATCACTTTCTGACAGGTGAGTTATTTTGTAAACTAAGTATATATTACATGCTAAAATATGTGCCACAAAACCATTAAATATACTTGAATCGTAGTGTGGTCTTTAGCAAGTTACCTACAATTTAACGTGACATTTCTGATCTATGATTTAATGTTTTTTTTAGGGGAGCCCGCACAACTTGATGATAAAGATAATCCTGACTGGATTCCTACTCAAAATATGGGGTATGTGTCAATTAATACAAAAGATCAAGAAGCTGTTCACAGGCATATTAGGATTGCAAAGCGAACAAATCGTCTTAGAAAGGTATATTTAAAATTTGTCTTTATTGGTAGGTGAAGGAAATATTTTATCTTACATATATCTTTTTAGGATGAACCATACACATCACAGGAAAATATAAAACCTTCTGCGACGGGGCCCTCAACGTCGATGGAGCATATCGAAGAAGAAAGTGACAATTGTGTAGCAGTGCAAAGTGATTTGGATATGGAACATATAAACAAAATTTTTAGTGATTTACATTTTGCTAATGAAAAAATCCATGGTTTACAGCAAAAATTAAGGGCAATGGATTTATCAGAAGAATCATTTTTGAATAACGATTCAAAAGCACTGTATTTTACTGGATTCCCAAAAGCTGATATGATGTTTTTGGTATTTAATAATGTAGCTTCCTCCTTTTCAACCAAAAGTATTTTGTCACCATTTAAACAATTCCTTTTAACGTTAATGAAGTTACGTCGTAATTTACCATTTAAATATTTATCTTATAGATTTTCTATATCTCCAGCAACTACATCTGATATATTTTATAAGTGTATAGATATACTTTATGCACGATATAATAGACTTATTTTCTGGCCAGATAAAGAAGTATTGCAAAAAAATATGCCAGAATGTTTTAAAGAAAACTTTGGCAACCGAGTTGTTGCTATTATAGATTGCTTTGAAATATTTACTGAAACCCCATCAGGCTTATTAAATACAGCTCATTGTTGGTCTAATTACAAACACCACGAAACAGTTAAATTTTTAATTGGAATCACTCCTCACGGTACAATTTCATACATTTCTGAAGCATGGGGTGGGAGAACCAGTGATAAGTATTTGACTGAAAATTGTGGATTTTTAAATTTAATTTTACCTGGAGATTTAATATTAGCTGACAGAGGCTTTTTAATAAAAGATTCAGTAGAAACTTTAGGAGGTCGTCTAGAAATTCCAGCATTCACAAAGGGCAAGAGTCAGCTCCATCCTACTGACTTAGAGAGTACACGGAATATTGCTAATGTAAGAATTCACGTTGAGAGAATTATTGGTCTTCTTAGAAGGAAATATAAAATTTGTCAAGGACCCATTCCAATCAGCATGCTCTCTGTATCTAGAGATGGTTTAAGTGCCGTAGATAAGATTGTGATGGTATGTAGTGCCTTTATAAACCTATGTTCCTCCCAAGTTCCCATGGAATAGATATATTTTTTATGTAACTTTTCAGTCGCATAATGCTTAAGTATTAGGCTTGTATCGCAACGTCATTGTCTATATGCGATCGTGATGGGTTACCTGTTAAAGTTCATTTTCTGAGATTAGACAGTGCAGGTAAACAAACTTGAACATGTAACAGTCACATAGACAGTTGCTTTCCAGTTTACTGTTGGCTACGACCAAGACTGTACCGATGCAGCCTTGATCATAGCGAATAGTAAACCAGAAAGCAGCTGTCTATGTGATTGTCACACGTTCAGGTTTGTTAACCCGCACTCTCCAGTCTTAGTAAATGAACTGTGTATAAAGAAATAAAAGGCAAATGTACATTTAAATGTCAAATTTTGTATATAAATACATCATATTTAATTTTCTATTACTTTATTATTATTGTAAATAAAGAATCAGATAGTTTAAACAAAGTGTTTTATTAATTTTTATTTCTAAGTTTTAAGACAATAATAAAATCAAACACCAATAGTTTTTTATTATTAGTTTATTATTTGTTTAATTTATTTATATAGAGTATACATTGAAATAAAGTAAATTTTTGTAAATAAATGTATCACCCAGTAAACACTTTTTGATACTTACATACTTAATAGTAAAATAAACTAATTACGTAATATTTATGTAATAAATATATAAAATAAAATACTCTTTATTTTAAAGTAACATTTATGTAATTCTGCGGCAAACTGGTAAATATTTTGTGACATTTACATAGCAATTATATAATATCGAAAAAACATATAAAGTAGTTATCCCAATCTTATGTAATAAATACATATATATATATATATATATATATATATATATATATATATATATATATATTGACATGATATAAAAAGGGTCAATGTAAATCAATTTTACAGCTTTACAGTCTATAAAAACCAAAAGTTAAAGTTGTGCATTTTAAAAGAATCAACTGGTGTGATTTCAAGTACTAATAAAGAAAATGAAATTGGGTATAACAAAGAAATAAATAGTTATTAAGAAATTTGTAAATTTAAAATGTATAAAAATTTGTAAATCTTACTCTATCTTGAAAAGGTAACCTTCCTTTTGTGCAAGTGCAACAGTTAAAATTAGTGTGGGAAATCCATCGTTGGCAAGTTTCGAGGTGGCACATAAACAATAATTGCTCAGGAACACTTCACGGTTAAAAGAATTCTGTAAAATGGAAAGTGCGGGTTTCCATACCTTAAAAGACAAAATTGTTAAAAATAAGCCATAGACTTGTAATTAAATCGTGAAAACTTTACAAATTATTAAATTTTAATAGGAAAAACAAACCTTATAACAAAACAAAACATTAAGAGTAGCAAGTTTAAAAGGTTTGAAACAAAGTCAAAGAAAAAAGCAAATAAAAAATGAACCTTTCAACATTACTCAAATTTCAGTGATCGCTTTTAAAATATTTAAATGTAATTACAAAGACACTTACCTAAAGTAACTTAATTAAGAGCCATCCCTGAATTTGATGTCCTAATTTAGTTTTTCATGTGAGAAATACTGGCTGAAGTAAAGTTTGTGTTAAAGCCAGGTACTTTCTAAGTTTTTTTCAAGTTTAAAGATGTATTGTTATACATATTTTGTTTCACATTTGATACCGGAATCTCTAGGGAGTTTTATGATGTCTTTTCAGGAAGTAAAGCATATTAATAGGGGCTACAAAGGTCCAGAAGTCACATGTAAATTCCTGGAAAGGAAATCATGCATAATTATATTAAATATAAACAAATAACTTTATATTGTATAGGTATAGTTAAAATAAGTAAGATAGAATGTTTAAAAGGGTAAACGAAACAAAAATTGATTGTAAAGTAGGAAATAAGGAAGATTTTAAATAATTGATAATTATCATGAAACAAAATTTCACAGGTCAACTATATGCATGAAAGTCACATATAAATGATCAGTGAGAAAAGGGGAAAACAATTTAATAGCTTAAAAAGAAATAAGAAGCAGTATAAGGAAAATATAAATTTGAAATTTTATAAAAATTAAATAAATTTCAATCAAGTGATATAAAAATGTCAGATTAAATACTTTTGAGTTGGGGTAACCAAGCAAAAAAAAAAATAAAAAAAAAAAGTAGTAAATAATTTTTGAAAACGACGTTTTTTGGGAAATTTGTCCATTAAAAACGAAAAATTTAATTAAACATTGAAGAAAACTACTCAAAACCAGTTAAAAGTAAAGAAAAAGGAAATATGCAAAATTAAATTCAAGAAAAGTGACAGTAAAACGTCAAATGAAAATCAGGCAAGTCAAATCTCCATTCATTTCCAATTTAAGACAGAAAGCATAGTTGTATGAGAGTTTGTTTCACGAAATTAATCATAATAACAAATATCCAAAAACAATAAAGCAAAAGTAGTATTGAAAATTGAAATTAATATTGGTAGTTGTTTTACCTGATAATAAAGACGTATCCAGAGGAGAAGAGCATCCACAGGCACTAAAATTTTAATATTTTTGGGAAAGAAGAACACAAATTATAATATTACTGTAAAGGTTAATTTCAAAACGTTAAATTAGCCACGAAAGAACAGCTGAGGAACACAGATAATAGCGCCATCTATTAGTGGAACTTGGAATTGCTAGCGAAGAAAAGAACATCTAGGAAACAGGTACCTTTAATCAAAATAAACATCATTTGAGTTTTATTACTTTAATTTTAAAATTTTCTTTTCATTAACAATAAATAAAAAAATTTCGATTTACAAATAAAAGAAAAGGCCTATAGTATAAGTTATTTAATAAGAATATATGTCAATTTTTCACAAAGAGTTTACCCTTGTCCAATAAATTTGTTATATTGATTTCATTTTTAATTATTTCATTAATTAAATCACATGATCTTTAAAACGACTGGCTAGTGAGTGAACTCGCACTGGGAGAGTCTTTTAAAAACATGCTCAACTGTTGTGATTGTGTGTTTATCCCTAGACAGTGGCGCCCATAAATAAATTTTTCTGTCTATCAAAAAATTTTATTCTAAAAGAAAAGGTGAGTTAAAGTAGAATAGAAATTAAGAGAAGGGATAAACGAAAAATATAAAAAAATATAAAAACATAAAAAATAAAAAAAACACAACACATTGTCGCCCAACGCGAGGCAGAGTAAATTATTGGCTACGTAACGTAGGACAAAAGTAAAAAGTCAGCTTTGTGAGAAATTTATTAATAAAAATATCAGATTAAAACAAGGGTATAAGGTTTGAAAGGCTTTGGTAATATTTTAGAATTGAATAATAATATAATTGATATTTGCAATATTGGTGTAAGTAAATGAGATTAAGGTCAGGTAAGAAAATGAACAAGGAAGACAAACAAACAGCACAGACATCCGCAACAGGAACCGAAACACGGGGACAACAAATAGAAGGACAGGTTGAACCAACAATAATGGGGGACAACGTACAAACGCCACAGGTGGTTGATAATGCTCAACCACAACTAACAATGGAAGCAAGTATGTTACAGCGAATGATGGAAATGATATCAGGACTAGGTACCAAAATGGAAGAAAACAAAGAAGACATAAACAAGAAAATGGAAGAAAACAAGGAAGACATAAACAAGAAAATGGAAGAAAACAAGGAAGACATAAACAAGAAAATGGAAGAAAACAAGGAAGACATGAACAAGAAAATGGAAGAAAACAAGGAAGACATAAACAAGAGGATGGAAGATATAAACAAAAATCTAGAACAAACCAACAGAAAATTAGAGGAATGCATGAACGATATGAAGGGAAGAGTAGCAAATGTGGAAGTAAAGTTAAATAGAATCACAGAAAACATGGTAGAAGAAATAAAGGAAAAAGTTAAGGTCGTCGGAGAAGAAATGAAATTTGAAGTACAACAGAATGTTGAAGGTCTCATTGTAAGAGGTTTAGAAGAAATTGATGGACAAATAAGTAGGCAAAACACAATGTTTGAAAATTATAAAAAAGAACAGGAGAGCATAGTCGATAAGGTCGAAAAGAATACGAAGATATTGCAGGCAAGACAGGGAGCGAATGCTAATCAGATGATCATGAACAACCATCCATGCAACAAGAACACATTCTATTTTTATGGTGATTCAAGGACACATCCGAAGATTTTTGCAACGAGATTACGACAACATATAGAATCATTGCACCCAAGTACCAATATCAAACAAGTCATACAGACAATGTTAAGAAACGAGGCAGAGATATGGTACAACGTAATCGAACAAAATTTCGAGACGTTGGATGAATTTGAAGAGCTGCTGATGAAACAGTATTGGGGAGTGTACAACCAACAAAAGGTGAGACACAATTTGTTTAATGGGAAATACATAGAAGCAAATGGAGTGTCAAGAGAGAATTATATATTACGAAAAATATATAATATAAAATACCTTGAACCAAAGTTCACCGAAGCTGAAATGGTACGCTATCTAGGAAGACATTTTCCGGATGACATCAACAGTGTTATCATCACTCAAAGGATCATCACATTGGAACAGCTGATAAATTACATCAGAGACATTGACGATCACAGGACTGGATGGAGAAGACCATTCTTACAAAACGAAAACAGAAATGAAGACAGGAACAGAAGGTATGAAATTGAAGCAAATACGAACCATGGTAACCAAAATTATGAAAATAGGTACAGAGAAAATGACAATAAACGGAAATGGAATTATGGAAGTAAGCAATATGAAGATACAAATAAAAGGTATGAAGCAGGACAAGATCGGAACTATACGAACAGGAATAACAACTACAGAAACTACAACCAAGAAAATAATGGGAATCAAAACTATCGAACAAGACAACAACAATCAAAGGAAGAAAAACCACAGGAAACAAGAACCTATGCACAAGTCACGAATACAAATGTAAGAAAAAGCACTCAACAACCTCAGGACATGAACAGGATAGAAACACAAGCACAAGTTAATCCTCGTCCGCAGGATTTTTAGAAAGGAAGATTTTAACTACAAAATACAGTCATATGCGCGAATTTATAACAATGGACAACGATAAGGATAAAATGCAACAAACAAGAAAGGGTAAGTTACCAATCATAAAGGTAAACATACAAGGTATAAATTTATCATCGTTACTGGATACTGGTTCGGAAGTATCACTGCTCAATGAGGATATATTTGACAAACACAAAGATAAGTTTGTACAAAATTTCATTAGAATATCAAAGGTAAAATTACTAAATGCGAATGGTCGAAAGTTTTCGGAAAGTAACAAAGTTTTAAATACGAGTTTCAACGTAGAAGGTCAATCTTATAAATGTGAATTATACATAGTACCAGATTTAAATTTTGATATGATATTAGGAGAAGATGTTTTATCTCAATTACGTGCCAATATTAATTTGGGAACAAGATTCCTAGAACTTGAGGGTAAAATAATACCTATATTAAATAAAAGTGAGAATATAATAAATAATGTAATAAATATAAATAAAGGCAAACGAGCCAATGCGGGACACGAAATAGGGTCAGAGAGTACCTGTGTCAAAAATAATGCGGTAAATATGAGGGAGAAGAATCCTACATATGTAATAAATAATAGTAATTATAAAATGCACGAAAATATTGAAATACAATGTCCATCTGAATATACAGAAGTTATTTATGAACTATTAAAAAGGTACAATTCACTTATAAACTATGAAGCTAGGGTAGCAACAGGGTATGTTCACAGATTACAAGTTGATGAAACAAAACCATTCAAAAGTAAAAATTATCCTATTCCATTTAAATACAGAGAGCAAGTACAATATGAAAGTCAAGATATGATACATTCTGATATAATAGAGTCAGCTAAAACAAACTACATAAAATTATCTTTCACAACAATTCGACATCCAAGATCAAATATATCAGAAAGATACATACAAGAGGTGATAAGATTCCTAAGAATCGTGGTGCAAAGAAACCATACAAAATGGGCACAAGCAACAGAAACGGTAGAAAACTATATGAATAGCATACCAAGTACAGTAACGAAATTACCTCCTAGTACAATATTATTTGGTGACAGCCCAGAAAGACCATGGGAAAACCAAAATATTAAAAATCTACAAGATATCCATGAAATAGTACGTATGAGATTAAGACGAAATGCAGAAAAATATATGATACGCGAGAATAAACGTATAAAGAAGAAAATAACATTTAAAGAAGGGGACAAAGTGGTTGTTAAGAAAATGAGAATAACAAATAAAAAGGAAAACATTTGTGCGAAATTAGCATATCCATATGAAGGACCATATGTTATAAGCAAGATACTCAATCAGAATACATATGAATTGAAATATCCAAAAGAAGACAAATTACGGGGGAAATTTCATATTGAAATGATTTATCCATACGTAACAGATGAAAATCAATTTGCAAACTATCAATATTAGTACAAATATCCTGTCAACTTAGGAAACTAAGAAATTTTTCAAAGTATTTCAAATTTTATTAGTTGGGGGGGGTAAATGACATGATATAAAAAGGGTCAATGTAAATCAATTTTACAGCTTTACAGTCTATAAAAACCAAAAGTTAAAGTTGTGCATTTTAAAAGAATCAACTGGTGTGATTTCAAGTACTAATAAAGAAAATGAAATTGGGTATAACAAAGAAATAAATAGTTATTAAGAAATTTGTAAATTTAAAATGTATAAAAATTTGTAAATCTTACTCTATCTTGAAAAGGTAACCTTCCTTTTGTGCAAGTGCAACAGTTAAAATTAGTGTGGGAAATCCATCGTTGGCAAGTTTCGAGGTGGCACATAAACAATAATTGCTCAGGAACACTTCACGGTTAAAAGAATTCTGTAAAATGGAAAGTGCGGGTTTCCATACCTTAAAAGACAAAATTGTTAAAAATAAGCCATAGACTTGTAATTAAATCGTGAAAACTTTACAAATTATTAAATTTTAATAGGAAAAACAAACCTTATAACAAAACAAAACATTAAGAGTAGCAAGTTTAAAAGGTTTGAAACAAAGTCAAAGAAAAAAGCAAATAAAAAATGAACCTTTCAACATTACTCAAATTTCAGTGATCGCTTTTAAAATATTTAAATGTAATTACAAAGACACTTACCTAAAGTAACTTAATTAAGAGCCATCCCTGAATTTGATGTCCTAATTTAGTTTTTCATGTGAGAAATACTGGCTGAAGTAAAGTTTGTGTTAAAGCCAGGTACTTTCTAAGTTTTTTTCAAGTTTAAAGATGTATTGTTATACATATTTTGTTTCACATTTGATACCGGAATCTCTAGGGAGTTTTATGATGTCTTTTCAGGAAGTAAAGCATATTAATAGGGGCTACAAAGGTCCAGAAGTCACATGTAAATTCCTGGAAAGGAAATCATGCATAATTATATTAAATATAAACAAATAACTTTATATTGTATAGGTATAGTTAAAATAAGTAAGATAGAATGTTTAAAAGGGTAAACGAAACAAAAATTGATTGTAAAGTAGGAAATAAGGAAGATTTTAAATAATTGATAATTATCATGAAACAAAATTTCACAGGTCAACTATATGCATGAAAGTCACATATAAATGATCAGTGAGAAAAGGGGAAAACAATTTAATAGCTTAAAAAGAAATAAGAAGCAGTATAAGGAAAATATAAATTTGAAATTTTATAAAAATTAAATAAATTTCAATCAAGTGATATAAAAATGTCAGATTAAATACTTTTAAGTTGGGGTAACCAAGCAAAAAAAAAATAAAAAAAAAAAGTAGTAAATAATTTTTGAAAACGACGTTTTTTGGGAAATTTGTCCATTAAAAACGAAAAATTTAATTAAACATTGAAGAAAACTACTCAAAACCAGTTAAAAGTAAAGAAAAAGGAAATATGCAAAATTAAATTCAAGAAAAGTGACAGTAAAACGTCAAATGAAAATCAGGCAAGTCAAATCTCCATTCATTTCCAATTTAAGACAGAAAGCATAGTTGTATGAGAGTTTGTTTCACGAAATTAATCATAATAACAAATATCCAAAAACAATAAAGCAAAAGTAGTATTGAAAATTGAAATTAATATTGGTAGTTGTTTTACCTGATAATAAAGACGTATCCAGAGGAGAAGAGCATCCACAGGCACTAAAATTTTAATATTTTTGGGAAAGAAGAACACAAATTATAATATTACTGTAAAGGTTAATTTCAAAACGTTAAATTAGCCACGAAAGAACAGCTGAGGAACACAGATAATAGCGCCATCTATTAGTGGAACTTGGAATTGCTAGCGAAGAAAAGAACATCTAGGAAACAGGTACCTTTAATCAAAATAAACATCATTTGAGTTTTATTACTTTAATTTTAAAATTTTCTTTTCATTAACAATAAATAAAAAAATTTCGATTTACAAATAAAAGAAAAGGCCTATAGTATAAGTTATTTAATAAGAATATATGTCAATTTTTCACAAAGAGTTTACCCTTGTCCAATAAATTTGTTATATTGATTTCATTTTTAATTATTTCATTAATTAAATCACATGATCTTTAAAACGACTGGCTAGTGAGTGAACTCGCACTGGGAGAGTCTTTTAAAAACATGCTCAACTGTTGTGATTGTGTGTTTATCCCTAGACAGTGGCGCCCATAAATAAATTTTTCTGTCTATCAAAAAATTTTATTCTAAAAGAAAAGGTGAGTTAAAGTAGAATAGAAATTAAGAGAAGGGATAAACGAAAAATATAAAAAAATATAAAAACAAAAAATAAAAAAAACACAACAATATATATATATATATATATATATATATATATATATATATATATATATATATATATATATATATATATATATATATATATATATATATATATATATATAACAAAGCACTTCATGTTATGTGTTATACAATGTTTTTATTGACATAGATTCGATATACGATATTTCTGTAGCAAAAATACATGTATCAATTCTACAATAATTTATTACATGAAATTTCAAATAATTTAATAAACAGTAAAACTCAGCTTTGGATATACAAATAAAAAATATTAAAACTAACACAAATTCAAATGATAAAAGAGTACAATAGCTCTAATAAATTAAAACTTTTATGTTTTAAATAAACTATAATTGTTCCCTAAAAGTTGTAAATCATTATCATTAAATAATTTCAAGACCAAGTACTACTACTCATGTCATCTTTAAACCAAAAAAGAGCTGGCCAAGTGAGTAATAACTAAATTATATTTTTTTAGTTATTTAAAAAAAGAAAGAAATCGTACAAATAACATCAAATCCACATTTATAAGCAGTTTGCACAAAACCAGACGTTTTCTGGGGTAGTAATAATTCCTACACATTCAAAATGATACCACTCAATTTGACACTCGTCGTTGTCACATTTTATCATTTGTCGGCCATCATCTGGTTTTTTGCAAATGCACCAAGTTTCAACACAACCTAAACCAAGTTTACTTGTAAAAAATCTTGACAATAATTCAGGCTTTACAACATATTTAAAAAATTCAAAGGCTTTTTTCATATTATCATTAACAAATTTCTCATTATACTCGATCCTTTCAATCATTAATATATCTTTGGACCAAATAACAAAATCACAAAATTTTAATTTAGTGACAAACATTTGTAGTTGCACCTGGAAAAAATATGTATGATTTTTATCAAGGTAATATGTTCCATTATTATTGCTTTTTAAGCATGAATATTTTCCTTGGACATAGTTTTCCAAGGTTAAACCTTGCAACACATATGGACATTTAATCTCCACACATCCCGAACCACAACATTGACAAATAACGATAGCATCAGGTGAAGCGCCAAACTCTGGATGTTCGAACGAAATATAAAATCCCACATTTTTTATTGATAGGTATTCGTGATGTTTTTCTACCACACTCCTATATTCTTCCAATGCTTTCTTCTCATTCACTAACCCATATGTGGTTTGTTTAGAAGAAAACATCATTTTTTTTTTATAACAAATACCCTTTAATAGAGAAAGAGGTGGATTATTTATCCGGGCTCTACATGCAGCCTTAAACTTTGAGGCAGTAATTCTACCAGCTCTATATTTAAACCATACATTGCTTTTTGCTTGCTCTCTGGTTATTATTTCTACTTGTTGAATTTCTTCCTCACTACAGGAGATTAAAAGTGAATTAGAAATTTTAAGGACCTCGTCATATGGTTTTTCCACCAAGTCCTCATTGAAAAGGGCTTCCAGAGTATTCGGCAAAGGTCTTGCAGACTTCATCATCTGCGATGCAAATGGCTCATAAACCCTTGCGATGGCTGGGGTGATTCCCATGTTCATAATATCTTGTATGAGTCCTTGTAGTTCATCGTCCCCTAGTGGCGGTGGTAATGTAGCAGGTGGTGGTACTACTTGCCTCCCTTTTTTGGCCCATTCCATGTCACGTATACGAAGCATTTCGGCACCTTTTGCTGAAGGAATTGGCCAACGAGCAAGACTTTCAGTGCATGACAATTCTGCACTACCCGTGGGGCTGCTAGTTGGACGTGCTTCCAAATAAAAAAGTATTGCCGCCACATGACTGCAAACCTCGCCCAAACCTGCCATGCAAGTACAATGTGCACTAGATACTGCTCCATCTGGTAATAAAATAAGCCACAATTGAAGCGACTTCTCTCTCATTTTTTGAGAATGCTTAACCTGAAATAGAAAACTATTGTTATTTCTATTATTAATAGTTAGCAACTAACAATAGGTGCTTTCTTTCTACCGATAATCTTAGCTAATCTAAGTAGTTTTACGTGCAAGCTGTGTCACACAAATATTTCACTCACCATCCAGGCGTGACTATACTTAGCTTAGCTCAGATTGTCAGTAGAAAGAAAGCACCTAATTATATAATAATTTAGTATGAGAGATAAGGTCTATTTTGAGTGTAAAAAAAGCTTAGGAGAAAGGTAAAGAAATCACTTTCTGGCAGAGCCTATTTTGACTACCTATACAGTACCTACATAAACATAATTAACATTTTATCACTGAAACCTAGCATTTTATTATTTAAATGTAAAACTTACCTTGCCCATAACAATGAATGCATTTGAGTTTATCTTTCTTGCACAAACCCCTTGTACAAATCTAGCCTCATAATATTTATATGCTTGCAAGGATTTGTAAGCTTTTAACTGCTGGCCTGTGTAGAAGCTGTGAGTCAACACTAAATAATTTACCATATCAATTACAGATACACGAGGTAAAATAGACAAATCTGCAGAAATGTCTCCAGTTTCCATTCTAAGGGTGTATGGGGTCAATATTGTCTATTATTTCTATTTTCTTATCATACCGACACTTTACATCACCCATAAGGGTTAAATAATATTCACTGCGTAACATTATTACAAAAACACACAAAGTTTCTCAAGAAAAACTAGAAAAAAATATATAAAACCACGCAAACTGCTTCAATCAGAATGATAAACAATGAAAGAATGAAGGTTTGGTTGCCCCTCAGGCAATATGGCCGACCTGTCAAAACCACGTGACCTAAAATGGTCTATATGTAAAATAACCTCAAAAATTTACACAAATAAGCTATTTTAAGGCATATAATTAAAAACATAAACACAATCAATGCAACTAATACAACGTGAGCAGAAGAAATAACACAGGAACTTACCACGATAGCTTAACAAATTTTATAAGAAAAGCCGAGATTCTGGACCAACACAATTACATGCACACTTAATCATATGACATGCGCACTCAACTAACTGACAGTTACAAACGAGGTTACCTTAAAATTGAAGGAATTAGGCGGGAATAATGCCCATTTGCTAATATGCGCGCGAAAGTTAATATTTGAACTTGAATTTTAAGGTGGCTATATCTAGCGCAGTGGCTAAAACAGGGGGCCCTACCCTACAAATATTATGGAAAAATAAATAATAAATCTCTAGTTTTATTGAAAACAAAAGTAGGAACGTTAGGGTACATAATAATATTATAGAAAAATAAATAAATAATAAATCCGTAGTTTTATTGAAAACAAAAGATGGTAGGGTACATAATATAAAAAAAGTAATAATAAAAATAAGTGTATGTAAACAGTTTATTTCAAAAATGTAAATGTAGGTAATGCAAAAAAAAGTTAGGATGAAATTAGTGGAATACCTCTTAAATAGTATTTTGGTATATACTGGCGATTTTTTTGGATAAGGTGAATCAGGGCAAGTGCAGACCAAAATTTAAAAAGTTATGCTTTGAGTGATTTAAAAAAATTGGTTATTACCCCTAGAATCTTGCAACCGTTACGGAGTAGATAATAAAGCCTTCTCTTTCAACTGGTATACACAGAAATATGTTATTGATTCATTTCTATTTTCTGTGATAAAAAAAATAAATGTTGTCCCAAGTGCGCACTTGCCCCTTTGAAAGTGGGTAAGTGCGTACCTGGCCTTTATTTCCTACAGTATTTACTCAACTCAGACACTGGGGCTAGAGCGTGTAACCTAATCCTCAAGAATTCTAAAGCTTCCAGAAATTTTGAAATCGGATGAAAATTTTCTGAGTTATAAAATTTTTCATCCGCAAATTCAGGAGAGGCGTTTATTGGACAAAAGAACATGTGGTTGAGAAAAATATAAAAGTGAAGGAAGTAGATATTTATTTGTTAATACATGTTTATTATATTAAGAAACAATATTTTTTTGAACTTCAGGACATTTGAATAGTAATATAATCTTAATTCATAAAACTTAAACTATAATAAAACAGTGATGAAATTAACACAGGAACAAAAAATAAATCAAGTGTTTAAAATTTTTGAAATATTTTGAGTAATTATTGCACATTGTAATTTGAAAAATTAACTCGAAAAATAATGTCCCCTCTTCTCCCTATTTCTGGGGAAGGTAGTACACGAACAATATCACTCTTGTCAACTGAACTTATATCATCCTTTGGGGGGTTTTTAAAAGTTGTGGAAGCATCATTTACAGAAATCTTCCGCGAATATTTCATTATAGGATCCCCTTCTTCAAAGTACAGAACTTCACCTACGAAGTATTTTACGGATTTTTTGCCCATAAATTTGACGAGAGCCCAGTCACCGACAACCAACTCGTCAGTAGTTTTGAAGTCCTCTTCCTGTTCCTTAGCCATGTTTTCCATGAATGAATCATAATCCTCATCTTCATCTTCAGAATTTCTGACGCTAAACTGATCCCCATCACTATCTGACGAGCTGTCAATGGGAATCTTTCTTTTCTTTGCTTCCTTAGATTCACTGGTATTCGTTTTATTTTTTACTTCCCTTTGTAGTTTTTTTAATTCCTTCTGCCTGTCTTCCTCCTCTTTCTCTTTCATTTTCTGAATTAACCTACTATATACCTCATCTGATGTGATAACTTCTGATCCACTTGCTATCTTGGTCTTTTTCTTTTTAATATCTGTTAGTTTGTGACTCCGGATAGTCTCCACTAGTAGCTGCTGAAAAGTTTTTTCATTTGCGGAGATGGAAGGTGTTGCCTCACATGAAGAACTTGAAGGACGAACTTCTAACGAGGACGTTGAAGGATGAACTTCACCTGACGATATTGGCTGACAAACTTCCACCGATAAGGAAGTTTCAGGAGTTTTAGCCGATGTTGTCAACTGTAGCGTAAGATTACTTGTTGAGGGGGTAACTGGACCATTTGAAACAGCAAGCAAAGGATTTCCAGATGTAACACAGACTGTCTCATTGTGTTCAGATCTGGAAGTGTTATTTGGAACTGAAGAGAGTATATTATTGCTTTGTTGTTGGGTATTCATAATCTTCCATAATCTGAGTGTTGTCGGATCAAACGAAGTTTCAGGGAATATGTCTCTATTGAAAGGATAAATTCCTCCTTTTCGAAACCCTGACTGAATTATAGCCGGATCCAAATTCCTCCACAACAAACTAATAAATCTTTACGAACTCTTTCTTTGGCAGCTTTTGTCCGATATGGTGCTTTTGCCACTTGACCAGTTCAGAATCCCATACAGTTTTCAACGATTTCATTACGCAAAGGTCCAGAGGTTGTAAGAGATGAGAAGAATGGGGTGGTAAAATAAGAATTGTAATATTCTCCTTCCTTGCTAACTCTACAAGTTTCAAGCTTACGTGCGTTTTGTGGCCGTCGCAAATAAGAAGTGCGGGTCTTTCATCACCAAGTGATGGCAAGAATGATTTCTGAAAAAATCTTTCAAAAATTGTTGACTCCATCCATCCATTAGTCGTAGCTGCATAAGTGATACCTGGATATGCATCTTCTTTTTTTGGCTGCCATTCATCCCAAATGTTTTTGCCTTTGAAGATAACTAATGGTGGAACTTTGGTACCATTGGCAGCTACTGTCAAGAGAACGGAAATGTTCTCTCTTCCTGGGGAGCTAGTAGTTCTTGAAGAAGGAAGACCTCTTCCTCCAACCACTTTTGTCTTTGACGGATCCCTCGCAAACCCAGTCTCGTCACAGTTGAATATCAGGCGTGGTTTATTTTCCAAACCAAGTTTTTCAATTGTAGGCTTCACTTGGTCAAAGTACCGATAAATCACAAAAGGGTCCACACACCTCTTTCTAGCAATTTCTACACTCTGGGGTTTCTTTATAGATAAATTATTTCGCTTCATAAATGAAGACAGCCAATCGTTATTTGGTCTGGAATTCTTGAAAGGAGTTTTGATTCCGTTGGAGACGACGTATTCCTCGACAAGAGCTAACACTTCCTTTCTAGAAAGCCCAAAACCATGCTTTTCCATTTCTAGTAGCCCTGAAGCGATGTTCTTCTCTACTTCCAATGGAAAAGCAGTAGGTCGTCCGTACGAGGTAGATTTACTTCCTCTTCTCCCTCTTACCCGGTCTATCAACGTATTTAGTGGTATGTTATATACTTGGGAAGCACGATAGAAGTTGCACCTTCCCGACTTCACCTCCTCCATAGCCGCTGCCAAATCTTGAGGAGAGTATTTCATTCCCCTGTTACTTTTTCTAATGTAATTTCTTACCATTATGTGTATTGGAAATGAGCCTGCAACGACAAAATATTTCAGAAATAAATTAAATATGATATAGTAGAATAAAAAAATATCAGGGGCAAGTGCGGACCATGGTCTGCACTAGCCCCACTGTGTACATCCGCACTTGCCCCAACACGCAACTTTTGTGGGGAAAGTGCAGACTAGGGTGTTATTCTTGAAATTTCAAAGATGGAACAATAATCAAATAATCTATGTGTAAATTGACTTAAAAGACTGCTACTTACCAGAAAAAAATGATAAAGAAGACGCACATAAAGCGGACGAACCACGATAACTTTTAAACCACTTAACTTTGCACACCAAGTGACATCAACATGACATCATTTGTCAATTTCTTTGAAGGTTATGTTTAACATTAACGTACTTTAATGGCTGGCACTTGAAAGTAACGGTTATTATCTGTATTTTCTATAGATGGCAGCACGAAACAACTATTTCGGTGAAAGTTAACATGCACCTACGCACTTACCCCAAAAATGCACTTGCCCCGGTTCACCTTAATATATGTTTATATACTTTTTTTTGCTTGAAACCTGAGTATTTTTGCGCGGTCAGCCTCCTACATTACTCTTTCGTCCTGAAAGAGGGGTTCTTCGACGACTTATGGCTGTTGGTTGCACCGGAATTGTGCCTCGGCGATTTCTCCTGCGATAGTCTAAAAGATTAAAGTTAAAAACAGAGTAACTACAAAATGGAGTCGTTTACCTGATGCAAAACTTGAACAAGCCGATGTAAAAGCTCATACAGTCCGGATTTTTCTCATATTTTCTAACAGTTTTTCTAATGCAGCCCCTACATAATTGGCAGATTTCTCTATATAAGATGATGCACATATGCTATTAAATTCTTTAAATATTTCTTTGGCTTTTTCATTCGTTATTTTAATTAATTCTGGGTCTTTAGTTTCATTAACTGCTTGTACATCATTGCCATGTGTAAAAGTTTCTATCGTAGGACCAGGATAACTAGTTGTCGGCGTTTGACTATCATCACACAGTGGTAAAAACCCATTATCTGGAGGATTACTTCCTGTAGCGATGTAATAAATTTTTGTCTGTATTTGTACATTGTCAATATGAAGGCTATAATTGACAGATGGGTTTACAGTGGCTGCCCAGTGTATGTGTTTACACATTTTGCCAGTAATTCCTTCAAAATAATATATACCAAATCTTTTCTCGATTCACTGGGTGTACCACCAACTGCTGCCCCCAGCAGGTTAGGAAGTTGAGGTTGCCCGGTTCTCGTTTTGTTGGTGGAGACTGGGTCAGAACAGAACAGAACAGAAAAAAATGTTATTTTAGGTTAGGCGCCAGTAGTCATATAAAAAAGCATCTACAACGTACTTGTCTAACTGTACGACTGTGACTACTCAGAGATAATTAATATGTCATAGATACTCATAAAATTCTCAACACTATGTTAAATATATCTGGTTTATTGACTCTATTACAAATTTTTAAATGATTTAATTTTGATTTTACATCTTATGGATCGGATGTAGCTACTTCCTTACAGAAAGTTTATATATTTAATAAATAAGTATGATGAGGTTGAAGACCAAAAAAATTACAGAATATGACAATTTATCGTTAAGCTGTGATTAAATAATTAAATGGAAAAAAATTAATAAAGAGCTGAAGGCAATATATAACATAAAACAATGGTAAAAATTTAGAACTGTTTGAAAGTTTATCGAAAGTTGAATAATGTAGTTGAATGTTGAAAGTTGAATGTTGAAAAGAAATTCAGTTGATACTATATTACCACCGGTTGCGTTCTGCAGTCACCAACCCTGGTCCTCGTCTCACTGAATCTTCCCTGTGTATCACCACCACTCGATCATTGACTTCTAGCGGGGATCCCAAGACTTTTCAGAATTTAGACGTCTGTGAACGGTTACCAAACCCAACAACTTGGTGCTCTCATCCAGCGGGAACTATTCTATACCAAGACACTCCCAACTTGGATTACAAAGACTCCTTCTTGGCAAATAATCTGGTTCTCCTGGATTAATAGCAGCAACCCAATTTTGTCTGGCACACGGTTAAGCCAAATTTATGGTAAAATTCCCAATTTTAAGGGTTAACTTAACATCCAATCTTAAGGGTCAACTTAACACCTCATTCCTACAAGAGTTATCATCTGTTACTACACTTGAAATTACTTGCTTACTAGTGGGCACTCTTAGTGCGTTTGATAAAATCCCCACGTTAATGCATTACTGGTGTCTCTCTAAATAAATTACATTAACATGCCCTTCTCGCCCCTACTAATATCGAGTTAAATTCCTTTGAGTTTTAATTATTCGATAAGGTTATGAAAACGTAATTTACTAAATTCGAACTGTCTTTAAACCCTTATTAAACCTCAATTATTCATTAATAAAATTTACTTCTAAATATATTTTAATACCGAGTTAAGCACATGTGTCGAAATACCCCGTTCATACATTAACTTGACCGCGTGGTCTCCATCTTACAAGCTACGCGTCGCGAATCAGGTAATTTGTGATCAACAAACATCGCGTTTAATTATGATAAATTCAACAATTAAATTACAAATACATATACAACAAATACTACAGAAGGCAACTATATACATATTATAAAGTATCTATTAACGTACCATCCAGATGAGGTGTTACACGGTCAGAAACACGTTTGTATCGCTACGAAATAGCCAGGAAAATGGACTTGACCTGTTCCCGTGTACGATCTAAAAATTTAGTTACCCATAATTACGCGAGGTGTCGCTGACACTGGTAACGTAAATTACTCTACTGTATCATTTATATGAATTCATGAGTTCTAATTTAATCAGAATTATCGATTTATAATTTTGTTTATTGATTTGGGATTTATTCACTTAATATAGATTTCTTCTTTTAAATATTTGTTGTACCAGATGACTTGTAGGTGTATTGCAAGAGAAGTAACAGATGGCGCTAGTATGCTAATTTCTAATTTAAAGTTGGGTTGATGAACACAAATTCAATTCAGTATTGAACTGAAAAATTAATTAATAAGTTTAGTGAATTGTAGTTTCAGACTACAAAAACTTATTGCTATTAAAATAAAAATTAACAAGTGGCATTCAGGTAATTTTGAATGTCACATGGGAACTGCAACAATATTGTCCGACAGCACAGTAATACGTTCGAGTAAACCTGTTGGGGGTAGTTTTACAGTACATTTCATCAGAGAAGGTTTTTTATGACGATTGGTAGCAGCATCTAACAAACGAATTTCATAATAATTAACAAATTTAATTAATATAAAATCAACTAGTTGTACAACGTTAAATGCTTTTACACGGTTAAAAATTTTATCTTTAAGAATTCTCATTGCTGCTTTAGAAATGTTGTTAGTGTTATTTCCTCTTGTCAACAGTGAATTTCTATAACACAATGCCCATAGCTTCTTTCTTTGCCAATATTTTTCTTCTAAGTATTTTAGGTAATTTACATGCACTATCTTAGATTTCGTTATTTTATAATTATCGTTACACTCTGTCACAGTTTTACTATATAAAATGGTTTTAAAATCTTTAAAATAAACATATCGTTTATCTTTCGGTATATTGTTTTTTCCTTTCACCTGCCATCTCCATATTGATTGTAAAACATTGAAAATGCATAGCAGGCATTTTGAGTTTGTCCACACCTTCTTTATGGCAGATTGTTCAGCTTCTGAATCATATGTAAGGAACATTTTTGGCCTATCTGGATAACCCCCAAATATTATATTTCCTAGCATATCTTTTAGAGTCTGAAATCCAGTTTGTATGATATTAGCACGTTCCGATGACGTTATGATAACTCCAAGTGGCAAACCACCTGCTTCACTGTGTGTTAATAATTCAAAAATTCTGCTCCCATCGTGATAACATATTCCAGAAGAGGCATACAGCATTGCACGTCACCATGAACTTATAGGAAACGACTTTATGATGTCTTGCATTTGTTCTTTTTCGCTGCACTTCGCTTATTTGTATACTGCTGAATAATAAGGCGTTCTTGGCATTTATATCTAATTTGTAGAATCTGGAAAACATATGTTCTCTATCTATGATGCTGATCTTCTCCCCACATTTCAGTCTGCAATTTTCTTTGCATAGCACTCCTAATTTAGGAACTTTCTCTGGCACTTCCTTCCCATTATATGAAATGTAAGCCTTTCCCTTTTCTCTCGCTATAGCCGCCTATTTTTTCTTCCATTCTTTTTCGTTTCTTGGCCTTTTTCGTGTTCTTTCTTTTAAAGTAAATATTTTTTCCTTTTTTTTTTCTACAATTTCTGTCAAATCATTTATTTCTACATTCGAAGTTTCTGCAGTAATGTGGTCAGCCCTATTATTATTTTCTCCTTGATGGCTGTCAACGTTACTATACTGGCTGCATAGTGAACCTGTTTCAGAAATTTTTTCACTGGTACTTGCCTTAGCTTGGGACTTCTTGGACTTTAATGCATTAACATTCTTTCTGAATTTTTTGTCGCATTCCACTGAAGTATTAGATTCTTCACTGGAACTTGGTAGGTACACATCACTATCACCATCTGTAAAAATAAGACTGTATTTCGCCTACATATTAAAAAATAATTATAATTAATTTCAGTAAGATTTCAAAAACACCGCTTAGTAATGATGAGATTTTCTTAAAACATCAGATTCAGTTTTCTATCAGTATAATTGGAATTCTAAATTAGAATTCTACATCTCAACCACAAGAGAAGATAAACCGAAAAATAATATGCCACCAATAAACAACCTTAGTTAAATTTTTGAATAAAGCGAAAATTAAAAATTATGTAGCCTCAACTTTGGTAATCAAATGAAATTAACTGAATAAAATCTAATACTCGTGTATTACTGTACTATTCTCACAGAAAAATTACATCTGATAATTAGTCAAAATAAGCTGAGAAAAATATTATTGTATTCTACTTACCATTATAATTTCGATTAAACCTATAATATATACTCTCATTCGAATTTTCTAGGTTAGAATAAGCTTCACTTGTATTTTCCTTATTAGGGTCACTATTTGAAGAATTATTTGACTGAAGTGCTTTTAAAACCATTAACTTTCCCCTTGAGGGCCACATTATTAATAATTTATGTAATTATTACCCTTATTACAAGGTACACACACTGAAGAAGCCACAACACTAGTGAGGATACTGTCATTTGCTCTGTAATGGATAAAGGTGTCATGTACACTTGACATATTATATTTGAGAGGTTATGTTCCACTTTATGCCGAATGAAGGTGTTATGTGCACTTGACACCATCATCCACTATTATTATACTTAAGACCAGTGTATATAACACCTTCATACATTAGTATCTTGAAAAATATAGCTAATAGGAAGATGAATGATGGAGGTATGATAGAAGAGACTCATACCACCTTCTTCCAACTGAAAATCTCAAAACTTCAAAAAATGTCACATAACACCTTCATCCACTTGCCCCTTCAATTATCAGCGCAATGAAGATTTTGCATTATGTATGAGAACCTATTCCTACAAATTGCATTGTAAACTAGTTTATTGCCAGAATCCGAGGAATTTTCCCAATATATTGTTTTTCTGGGCATTGAGTTGTAACCAGTTAGTAACAAGACTCCAATGAAGAACATTATTTCATCGCATGTTATATCTGCAGCATGTCCTTTTTGGAAGCATATAAATTAGTATATCTGGTTATCATATTTATAATTTCACTATCAAAAAATTGAGTGAAATAATCAACTGGTGACAGATTATTTTTGGGACCATACGGCATTGGAAATTCCGGAAATTTATCTGATTTTATGTCCATTTTTTTCCAAGTATATGTTTTCTTCCTTTTAGCGGATGCAGACTTATTTTTAGTAGATCTCACAAAGGACAACAAAGGTAGGTTACCTTCTTCATCAAACTCCGAATCTTCATCAATGTCATTTGCTCGCACAATTTCAGCTTCAGCTCTAAGATGACTACCAGGCAGGTTGTGAACATTGACTTCATCCTCATTTCGTGAATCTTCATCCATAATTTCGGCAGTTGCATTCTCGGGAGGCAATAGTACTATGTCATCAGGTATATCGGAAACATTGTTCAAATTTTCGAAATCTCTTTTAATATCCCATGCAATGTTAAGGGTCGTTTATGATAACTGAAAACAAAAAAATTTATTGGTAAAAACAAATATTTCATTATAGGAATTCAATCGTAGCGTAAAATACCACAGTCCTTTATAAAGGACGACAACATTGATGTCAGTATTACACGGGCGCGAAACACTTTACGCGACAAACTGCATTTTGAGGTTATTACTCGTGTTATTTGCCAATAAGTTCATGTCGTACGAAAACAATAACATATAGAATATGTAAAAATGCTTACCTCCAATTATCCATAATCGACTTTTAAAAGTAACACTCTACAGTTGATTAACTTATTTTCACTAACTCAATAAAAACCAAGATTTCTCTTTAAAGAACATGTGAATATACATTCTATTAAGGTATGCACATAGCGACATCTATGTTTAGGAAACCAAACACGTCGATTTATGGATTTCTGTAATTATCCTTTTAAAAGGACCCTGGTCGTATTAATTGCCTGGTTAATTACTAAATTTAAAAGTTGTTCGTGCCGAGTATTTTTATCAAAACCTCGCCACATATTGAAAAACTCTCTTCGCGACAATGTATGTCCTGATTAAAAATATTGGTTATCGCAAAATATCGAGAAATCGAGAAGAATGCAAAACACAGTTAAAAACTAGAGACTTTATCCTTTAACATAAGCCAAAAAACAGTATGGAAGCTCTTGGAAGTGATAAAATTTCAGCATGCGAACTTTTAGAACTTTGTTATTTTGCTAAAAAAATATCACCCTATTTTAAGGCCTATAGTTTAACTTTATATGAAAGATTTACAAACGGTAATATCTCAGACATAGTAGACTCTTACCTATAGTTGTAACATCCATAACACAAATTGTCACTAGAATATTATATCACAAAATAACTTTGAACACATGCACCTCTCGCAACGGTTGCAAATGAAATGAAAACAGATACGAAAAATTTAAGGGCAATTTGACTACCTGCTGTTTCATAAGTACTTATAGCAGGTAGATAATTCCTCGAATATACTTTAGTTAATGTGTTCTTAATAAGGCTACCAGATTTTTTGTATGATATTTTGACCTGAGTTTTGTCCACTTAGAATGGCCATACGGCCCGCAGTGCGTCCGCTGAAAGTTGCCGGGTTTTGCCCGATCCGCCAAATCCAATGGCCAATGCCATGACTTCTATTTCTGCTCATCTCCTATCATTCTCTCTCTCTATAAAATCTGCAGCAGTCAATGTTTCTGCAAATCTGAATCTACTTCGTCTTTGTTGTACTGCTGTGCTTTCTTGGGGTCTTAATACGGACATTAGTGACAATTTCAACTTTTTAGTGGAGTAATGTCTTCTCATTTCTGAAACTTGTGGAGGATGATGGTGAGGATTGACTACATCGTACAAAATCAGGTTCTGGTGTATCGTTTTCGTTCTTTACGAATGATGTGGCGGGTTACGTTTGGTTTTCTGAAAAACTAAACAATGTTGAAGACATAGACTTTTGTAATATTCTGTCTTTACTTAAGGGATAAATAGTAGACCCTTCAAATCCACCTATCGCATTAATTCTTGAAAAAATATTCAGTTTCTTGAGGTTTTTTTAAAAGAATTAGAAATATTATCTTGTCCACGACTTTGAACCCAGTTTGTTGGTAAAAACTTTTTAGATTATTACGTCACCCTGTTTTCATCAATTTAAAACCCAACGCCTGTAGGACATGCGACGTATGTGACGGCAAACACAGGAGTTCAATATTATGCTCAATAGCCATGTCATTAAGAGGCAGTGTTATGTGGGAATTGTGGCCATCAAATATTAGTCGTTTCGGTCCGTCTAAAACGGCAGTAGTTTTAACAAAGATATTTTTAACCCAATCTGCAAACTGCCGTGCGTCGATCCATCCAGATGAAGAACAGTTGTACACATTATTATCTGCATTTCCTATCCATTTTGGCACTATGTTGCATATAATTCATAAATAAGGGCAGCCATTCATCTATAACACTACAACCTACTGGTACTGTGTAAGTGTCCTATATTACGCTACCCACAATTTTATGCGGATTGTGTGAACCTACCAGCGTCAGTTTGAAAGCCACGATTCATCACAATTGAAAATAATTCGCGGTATATTCGACAAATCCAGTCTTTTAATTGTACTTTGCAACTTATGAAAATCATTCAGTGCCTGTAAAGAACACGCCTCTGCCCTATTTTTAGTTTGATTTTGTGCAACTCTGTTACGGATTTCTCTTTTCCAACGATTTTCAAATGAATAATCCAATCCGTGCCTGGAAATCCAAGTTTAAATGGATTTCGCCGATCCATGCGTTTTAGATAATCATATACCTATACTTATACGTAATTTAAACCGATTCAGGCCGAAGCCCCATTCAGTTAACACTATCGAGGAATTCTCCAACAGTTTTTCTTCTTGTAGATTCACAGGCCTGCAAAAAATTTTTTTGTTCTGGTTTTAAGTTTGTAAGGTAGTTTTTACTAACTTTCAAATGCTAAATCTAAATCTTCTATGGAATTTCCGGTATCACGTAAGAATCTCGAACCAATGACGACACAGGTTAAATTTGAAATACAGGGTGTAATCAGTTTCATGTCATTAAAAAAAACTGGTAATGGGGACCGACTAGACAAACAAAAAACCTTTGACTTTTCCCTCTAGGGGCACTTTGAAAAACACTGATCTAGGTTAACATATTTAATATTATGGTAGATAACTATTGAGAACCACTGCTTTTCTTGGTCGATGGACTTTTCCTTACCAATTGTACAACTTTTAAATTGTCATAAAAAAGTGCTGGCCGGCACACGCGGTGTCAAAGGATCATCGACCGTCTTTCATGTACCGCCTCAACTGAACTGAGACAAGTATAAAGAGATAAATAATTCGTTCTCTCTTCGTGCACAATTGCAAGCAAATAATGGCCATAGAGGTTTAAACAGAGCATTTCTTTACATGTGTGTTTTTTAATTTGGAACAAAATATTGGATTGTTTATAATTTAGAAAATTTAAATGTGGTTTATTGACATTTGTAACATAAATGAGTGTCCTGGGTTAAAAGCTTACTACCTAGCTAAATGATTCAAAATCTCTGCATCTGTATCAATACACAGTTCGGTACGCCGAATTAAGTACATACGCACTTCGTTCAACACTAAACTATCAACTAACGTTGTCAATAAAGAAAAATAAAATAAAAACTTGGTACAAAAGCCAAAAAGGAATACAAAAAGAACGAACAAGTAAGTTGTGTCTGTACGTAATCAAGAATTTGACAACTTGAACGGTAAGTCAATAAAATAAATCTTAACTATAAATACACAATGACGTGAAATTCAAAAATAACAAACACAACGAACGGCGGGTTGGACGTGTGTACATAACGAAACACCGACATGACAGTAACTAAAATATTGCACAAGGGAGAGTTAGAGTATAGTTTTCTTCAGATCAGATCTAGATCTAAACCTACCTCAATATTCCAGCGGTTCTAAAAAAAATTTATTGAAAATTTGATTTTTTTTCTCCAAAACTATGATCTTTAGACCCCATGTTATATCAGGTTTTTTTTGTTTGTTTTGTCATTCCCTACCACCAGTTTTTTTTAATGACATGAAACTAATTACACCCTGTATATGTATTTATTGTTACAAGTGTTAGTTACTTAGCTGCAATCTTCTTTCGCGAGGCATGGATGTTTCTTTGTGCAGCAACGATGGCCGTCCGAGCAGCATCTCGTAACTTATCACCAATGCGAGCGACCGTTTTCTCTGCTCTTTCATGCTTCACTCTTTCAATTAATTGGCCGAGGTCGCTGAAGATATCCCTGTCACCGGCCTGAGGAAAAATCTCTTGTTCTTCATCTGAAGAGTCACTTAAATTAACATACGGGGAACGACGAATGCTGAGCTGCGGTCTGATTGAAGGTTTCTGATTCACACCTTCTTTTACCAGCTCCTTGCTTTTTTTGTAATTTTAGACTTTTTGTCCACAATAGGACTAAGAGGAGCTGGTGCATATTTCTGCTCTTCTAACATGTCCCTTAGAATGCTAGAATTATCGCCCATCTTGGATTTTGCAGCCTTAGTCTTTTTAGAAATACATTGTTTTGAGGTCGAAGGTTTCGCATCGACCACAGTCTAGGGTTCCGCCTCGACCACAAAACCATTCTTCGTATCAGCAGGCGTGGAAATCCTAGAAGGGCCTGGTGAATTTTTAAACTTCTTGGCTGGTTGAAATTCATCCCCGGAATCTTCGCCAACGTCCGCACTACTCTTTACAGCGAATGCAGGGAGGGGCAAATCAGCCGTCTCTTTCAACCGACCTTCTCCTCTGACGGCGCCGACATTGGGGTCCGTTTCTTGAAGTGGTGCAGCAGCTCCTTCTACCACATTACGTTCCACCTCATCCAGGATACGATACAACTCCGGATTGTATTCTTCAATCACATCCTCGGAGAGGTGGTAATTCGCTTTGTTGTCGTTAAATTCGGTAACTCTAGCATCCACATCGATGTCGTCGAAGTCGGTAAGGTTGTTGTTCACAGCACTATCCACACTCACACTAGGTCCATTATTGAGCGTGGGTGACGCCACGCCACACCATCACCATTGTTTGTACGCACGGCGTCCTCCTGCGATGGCCTAAAATTCGACACATAGGCCAACGCCGTCAAAACTAGCGAATCAGCTCTCTTGCTGCTACCACCAGCCATCTGCAAACAGCTACTGCCTTCCATTTTTTATTTACTCACTGCACACAACAACTAACACAAAGAAAAAGTGTTTAAGTGTTTTAACGACACGTCAGCACTTAAGGACAGCTGAAGACGAAAAGAATCTTGTTAGCGTCACTAACGCTAACGTAGAGGAGTTCACCCCTACTATTCCTCCCCACCCATTATTCTGATTGATTTAAATTCATCCACATCATCAACGCATCTGCTCATTTCAAGCCCCCACTTTTCTCCCACTCACTCTCATTTAACTAACGCTGTCGGTACATATGCGTATATACTTTTGCTGTGCGAGATTAGATGGCGCTGGATGTCGTAGCAGAATTAGTTTCCTGCATAAACGCATATACGTTTTAGCTGTGTGAGAATAGGTGTCACTGGATGTCGTAGAATTGAATTGACAACCATTCAAATCCACCCGTGGGCAGTGAATTTGACATACAAAATCCATATAGGTTTGTCGAGTCGAGATATGTAATAAATGATGAAGGTTCTGTAGCGTCATTATTAGGTAGGAATTTATTGTTTGCATATGCTTCCTTTCTGAGCACTGACTTATCCCACCACGTATACCCCTTTTAAACAAGTGAATCATGTCAATTTCTCTTAATAGTTCTAGTTCTACTTGTGTTCATTTTGACATTGCATCCCAAGGTTAGCTTGGAGCTGTATAATATTGAACTGGATTCAATTTATATTATTCAGACAAAGGTCGCGAAAATTCTCAAATACATCACATTAAACAAGCACGACTATAGTTAGTTACACGTCTGAATAGCATCCCAAACTCTTACACTCAAACAATCTCCACGCATTTTGAGATCTTTCGTAATCTTCATCTGATGATATATGTGTTTCATTCAGGCTATCATAAAATTCCTCTTTCGAAGTATCCACGAAGCTATATGGAAATACACCTTTTCGCCGCATTAAATTAAATTTTACGCCACCACCACAAAAGTTTCTAATCAGCCATTTGATTGTCAGATAAATTGTCTCCTAAATGCTGTAGTGACGCTGACATAAATTTGAAACTATCAATGAATCGTAATTTGAAACATTCTTACTTGCATTTGCTTTTCAAAATTTTCAAATTTTAATGTATTTTCCGGTACCTGTTCTCTGTATTTATCAAGACGAAATTTTGTCGATGGTGTTGTTGTATAAACATAATAATAATATAATAATAATAATAATGTTTATTTGAGATAATAATATAAATATAAGACAACACTTACATCTAAATACAAATAAACATGAAAAGAAATCACAGAAGGTTCAATTTAATCTTGAATGTGACTGTAACAAGGGGCATAGAAAAATTTTTTTTTACAAATTATGCAATAATTAAAAAGGGATTAATATACATTTAAGATATCCTATTTGGGAAATAAAATAATAAGAATGCAGAGTATAGACAATCATACTCTGTTTCATATTTTAGGTACTGTTTAATTTTTCAATTTCTAACAATTTTGTAGCATTTTTTTTTTTATTTGCAGTTTTATGTTCGAAGTATATGGTCGGTTGATAGGGCATATAGTTTTTTAAAATTTGGTAAGTATCACATTTATTTAGCTTTTTTTTAAAGTGTTTTTTAAGTCTAGTAATTTGCGTATTTCAATTCTGGGAGTTTCTGTTATAAATTTTTTCACATATTTCTTAAATATTTTTTTATTTAATAATTTTTTTAATGTTTCAGGTATAAAATTAAGCGCCTTAGGTGCTAAGAATACATGGTATCGTTGTCCAATTGTTTTGTATATTTGTTTAACAGGTATTAGGTTGCCTCTATGTCTGGTGTTATATTCATGTTGTAGAATATTTTTACTTTCAGAGTACTGAACAACGGTCAGACTGAAGAAGAATAGCTGACGTGGATCCATGATTGACATTTCTCTATATAAATTATCAGTGGAATAGGTATGATCTTTGTTGTACATAATTTTAAGGATTCTTTTTTGTGTCATTTCTAACTTGTTTAAATGTACATTCATTACGCCTCCCCATCCTATTATGCCATATTTAATGTGTGGCTCTACAAGGGCCGTGTAATAAATTTAAAAAGATGGATATGTATTCTTAGTTTCTCTGTAACATAGTTTACTTGTTTGTCCCATCTTAGATGACAGTCGATAATTAATCCTAGGTATTTATGATATGTTTGAGAAGATATTAAAAACATATTCTGTTGATCATCTTTTATTTCTAGGGATTTGAAGTGTGGTAGGAAGCAACTATACGAGGTAAAAGGTACAAACACTGTTTTTTTCAAAATTCAGCGAGAGAAGCTTATTATCGAACCATGCTTTTATATTTTCAAAGTCATTCTGCACCTTTTCCCGCATGTTGTTCCAGGTATCACATTCATAGAAAATTGCTGTATCATCAGCAAAGCTGATGATGGTACCCTCCGAGCTAATTTCAAACAAATTGTTAAGGTAAATGATGAACAAAATGGGGCCCAATATGGTTCCTTGTGGTACACCAAATTCAATTGTTGTGAAATTACTTCTATAGTTACCGATTTCTACACATTGTCTCCTATTTGATAGGTAACTATGCATTAATTTGAGTGCTGTACCTCTAATACCGATGTCATCTAAGTTTTGCAGTAATAGCGTGTGGCTAATTGTATCGAATGCCTTCGCTAAGTCTAAGAATAAACATAGCGAAGGTTTAGAGTTATCAATAGCTTCGTAAATTTTTTTTGTAAGTAGGGTGATTGCATGTTCAGTCGACTTACCTTCTCTAAAACCAAACTGTTGTGCTGACAAAATATTGTGTTTATTTAAAAATTTTATAATTCTTGTTTTCAATGTCATTTCAAATATTTTTGCTATAGCTGTTATTAGCGATATATGTCTGTAATTCAAAGGCATCAACTTGTCTCCTGCCTTATAAATAGGTTTTACAATAGACACTTTAAAAATTTCCGGACAAGTACCCGAACTAATCGATTTATTTATTAGATATGTTAGTGGCTTAGCAATATATTCTGATATTTCTTTAAGAGTTTCAGATTTAATTTTGTCAAATCCTGGCGCCTTTTTATTTTTCAGTTTAGATATATAATCTCTTATTTCGGGACAGGTACAGGGATAGAGAAATATGGAATGCAAATTTATTTTCTTTTTTTCTATATAATTTTCCTTTTTTTAAATTTTATTGGCGAGCAATTTTCCTACATTTATGAAATTATTATTAAATGTATTACACATTTCAAGTTTATTTGTTATAATTTTATTTTGTATATCTTTAATTTGTGTTATGTTTTTATCTTGTTTGTTGGAATTTTTTATTTTATAATTTACTGTGTCCCACAATGTTCTCATGTTATCTTTACTTCTTTGTATTTGAGTTTTGTAGAAATTATACTTGTTTTTTTTTATTAGCTGTGTTAATTTATTTCTATATGCATTGTATTCCTGTTTTAAGTTGTAGTTAGTTGGATTATGTTTTACCTTTTTATGCAAATAGTCTCTTTTTTTAATAGATGTTATGATACCTTTGGTGATCCACTCTTTCCTTTTCCCTCCCTTTTTTAAAAATGTTTTCGTGTGTTTATTTATTAGTGTTGTTAATTTATTAACAAAATTGTTTGTTTCATTATCTAAATCCTCACCAGTAATTACGCCATTCCAGTTATAATGGCTTAGCTCTTGTTTTAGTGTTTTATAATTTATATATTTAATAAATTTGTTTTCATTATTTTGTGTTTTGATTTCATTTATTACTAATTGTAAGCTCGTCGGATAATGATCTGTTAAACCTGATTCAATTATTAAAGGTAGTATCTTCTCTTCTACGTCAGGGTGTTTAGAATATATAAAAATATGATCAATGCATGATTTAGACACACCGTCTATTCTAGTATATTTATTTATTGCCGATTTGTATTCATATTCACTTAAGATGTTCAAAAACTCACTTGAGATATCGTTCTCTTTCATAATATCGATATTGAGATCACCCAGTAATATTTTATAATCTGAAACATGATTACAATCATTTTTCTGATGAAGCAGTAACTGACGCTCATTACTAAAATATAGCAAACACCCGTCACAGATTTTTTTTTGTCCGTGAGCAGAAACTTGATGTATGTGAGAAAGTTGGAAAACAACTCTTTCACCTAAGGTACTCTGTGTTTTCCTCTTTACCTTGATAAATCTGAAATGAAAGCATATAACCCACAGAGGAACAAGCTAAAACCCAAATTTTAAAACCACGTTTGGTTGGTTTCATGGGCATATATTGCTTCATTGAACATCTGCCCCTGAAACCAACCATACTCTCGTCAATCGATTACTGGCAATTCGTACAGTGATTAGCTCTGCAGAATAATACTATTCTCTACATCGTCGGTAAAAATTGGTATTGCCCAATTAATCGACGGTTGTTCAATCAAATATTAATATCGCATCAATTGCACGAATTTCTCGGGAAAATCTAAATTCTACGAGACATGTCCGTGAAATAATTCAAAGTACAAAATAATATGCCAACAGCTGGCTGGTAACAAATTATGGAGTGCTTTTAAACTAGGTGAATTGCTCTGAAGAAAATTAATTCAGCGAGACTTGTCCACCAGGTCTTTCAAAATTTATTGACCCAATCTGTACCTTTTCTAGAGTACGCATACCAGAAATTTACCCGAAAATGGTGACGTAGCATTCCCGCAATACGTCGTTTTGGTACTGTTCACACGAACGCAGTGTCCACCTGTGTTTATGTTTTCGTAGAAAGTTTATGTTGCAGCAATTAATTCGAGAGCTTTGTATCTTCTTATCTCCGCTCTCACTGGCTTCACCCGATATGTGTGATTTTAGAGACTTTTAAAAACTGTACGAATTGTATGAATTTGAGGATTTAACATGTTACCACACGAATATATTATTAGGTAGTTACCGGTCGATATCTGGTTTCGTACCAATTTATTAGAAATTTTAGAAATATGTAAATTTGGATAGATTGACGCGGGAATAAATTTAAAAAATGTAGTTTATCGGGTGGTCCGCTTTAACCTTCATAGGGCCAAGCTCAAAAAATAATGTATCGGTCTGACCGGGGTGCACTGGCACCCCACCTATAATATTGTGTGATAAGAAAAATTCGAATGTAACAGTGTTTTATTTAATTTATTGCAACATAATTAACACAATATAAATTCATTTTTAGATCATTAACACAAAAAAAACTTTAATTCTCAAGTAGTGATTTAGGATACATTTTCTCCAGCACACTTATCACACTGCACTTTTCTTGGATTCGAGTGCTCTGCACAGACAAATTTCTTGCAACTTAGGCAATATTTTCTCGATTTTCGGTCCCGAGATCTTGGGCAGAGGAAGCAACGACCTTGAGAGGCAACAACTTCTTCGGCTCCTCCCACTTCATTTTCCACTGCTAAATCGGGAAAAGTGCTTAGTATGTGCTTCTGGATTGTTGAATGCAACCCAATTCGGTTTCTATAGCGGGCGGCTACATGATCTCGGATAAGGTCTTTGCCAAGGTGTAATAAAAACTTTCTACGACGATCTAATTGTTTTACCTTCCACTCCGGATTTTTGATAGTCCACAACTTGAGCGCATTTATGCCAGCTATATCCACTAAATGCTGAAAAATTGCCATGGGCCACCGATTAGTTTTCCTCTGACACGAGTACTGTTTTGCCATTTTATCTACAGTATCCACGGTTCCTTTCGTACTGTTGTAGTGTAGAATTATATCAGGCTTATAGTTATGTTCCTCCCCAGACATTTGGTCGTCGGTGTGTTCACTGGAGAACATAATAACTGCCCGGTTCTTTTTCGGAACATAAGATACTAAAGTACGATTTTTCCTAAACGCAAACATGCTGGAAAATATAGGCTTATAGGACCTAGGAAGAAGTTCCGTTGGAATATATTTCTTATCTTTCCTAAGAGTTCCTACTAAAGTAATATTTTTTTCCCACAGCTTGTCTGCTAAAGGTAAACTGGTAAAGAAATTGTCTGTCGTGAGACCATATCCTCTTCCCAAGTGGCTGGTTAAATCTAATACCACTCGTTGCCCTTGGCCCACTTCGGCCATTTTGTTTTCCTACAATAAATAAGGATAAATATAATTATTTAAAAAAAATCAATTAATTCTTACCTAAATAGACTTGCATATTCAGCGTATAAGCCGACTTGCAATCAGCAAGTGCCCAGATCTTGATTCCGTATTTGTCTGGTTTTGACTTCATGTAAACACGAAACAGAGCTCTTCCTCTAAACGGAACCAGTTGCTCATCAATGCAAATGTGGGTGCCAGGATTGTATGCTTTCTTACAATTTGAAACAAATATGTCGAATACTTCCCTTATAGGGGCAAGCTTATCGGTGACTCTACGTTCCGGCCTTGTTTCAAAATTATCGAACCGCAAAAAGCATGTTAGGATCTTATATCTATTTCTTGACATACACGCTGGAATAATTGGTCGGCAATAAGCGGTGTCAGTTGACCACAAGATGTCAATTGCTTCTTTAGAAGCCTGAAGGGCTCCCATTGTTATCAGAAGCCAATGTAAGCTCTTATCTCAGTTGCGTTCGTTGGAACAAACCGTTTCACATTTTTCGGATGTTCACTGTTATGTTTGTTCTAGTAGTCATGTGCCTTGCGATTAGTTTCAGTTACGATTGATTACTTCGGGAGTAAAAAACAAGAGAAATGCATCTGAAAATGTTTCAAATTGTGAACCATAACCGGTAAGACCCTCTGGCGTGTTCAGTATGTTTGCATGTGAACGTCGCACCTTTATATTCAGGGGAACTTTGGACCATTTGATGTTTTTATCTTTGGTATTATATTCTAGTATACCTTCGCTGGCGTCGTCATCACCATCATTAGAATTTGCATCGTTTCGACCTCTTCCTCTTCGGACAAGTGTACAGATTCCTCATCATCGCTATCTTCTAATTCCAATATGTCATCCTCTTCAAGCAACCTCGCTAACTCTGTATCTGATAAAGCTTTAAGATTTTCAGCAAAAGCCATTGCGTACCAAAAGTTATTGCTATTCAGTAATAAAAAACGCCCGTGCAAGCCAACACGCTCTTGCAATCGACTTATCTCAACCAGCACTGACACACAACTACATGACCGCCCGACCGCCGCGCGCCGACAGGAAACATTCTTAGTTCTCGGAGATTTGTCATCGACGCACGCACTCAATATCCCCACTCACAATAATTAAAAATCCGAAAGAAATGCAAGAAATCAACAGCAACAAATAAATCAGAAAAGGCCGACCGGGGTGCAGGTGCACCCTAACTAAATAATTAATTTTTTTATCGACAGATGAAGTTCTGCCAATTCTAATATTTTGTCAGATTATGTAAGGACGAATAATAAGAAGCTACTAAAATTGTCGGTACCCAAAAAAATTTTTTCAAAAAAATACAAAGAAAAATATAGGCCTGGGGTGCATTTGCACCCCCCTTGGCCCTATGAAGGTTAATATAAAAGTGGTTTGTTTCTAACATATGTGATATAGCTTCACGTATAGATTTACAAATAAAATTATTAAAGTTAAATAACAAGTCTGTATACATATAGCTAACATTTTTATATTGATGATTTGTTTCCAAAAAGTTTAATATAAACTCATCGTCGAATGTTTTAATCAATGACTAAAATGTAAGAATAAGTCGGGGCCGACAGAAACTATTTTGCTTGCACTCAGGTTTAAAGGGCACCCCTTCTCCTGGAATGGCCTTAGTCTTCCTCTCGCAGGTTTCTAATCTAAATATGATTCAAGTTGCCATGGTAGAATTTTGTGAAAAGTAAAAATATGTGTAACTGTTTAAGCCCGTGCCTATATCAATGTTATTTTTATAAATAATTTTTAAAACACGATAAACTGGTACAATCTCTATGATTAATCACCTTAAGTTCTTTGCTGCACTACGAAAATGTGTGAATGATTTAAACGTTGCTTACACCCACATCACTTTTTTTAAACACGAAAAACTTGTACAATCTGCACGAATAGTCACCTTAAGTTTATTGCTGCGCTATCTATTTTAATATTTTTTGAAGTTCTTTTTCATGAAGCTTACGTAGTCGTTCTCGTTCTGCAAGTCGAAACTTCTTGGTTTTTTTAGACTTTCCTATTACCGAAAATGCACTCCTCAAAACATTCATTATTTTTACATCCTGTAAGGGATTGTAGCTTGGGAAATCGTCGTTATCACAGGATTCACAACTCGTATCGTTTGAATACATATTTTACCGCGCTTCTTGTTGCTTACATCCACATCGCTTTTTTTAAACACGAAAGACTTTTAAAATCTCCACGAATAGTCACCTTAAGTTCATTGCTGCACATTGCTCTTTCAATTTATTTTTTCTGAAGTTGTTCTTTTTCGTGAAGTTTACGTAGTCGTTCTTGTTCTGCAAGTCGGAACTTCTTGGCTTTTTTAGACTTTCCTATTACCGAAAATGCACTCCTCAAAACATTCATTATTTTGGGAAATCTTGGGAAATCGTCGTCGTTATCCCAGGATTCACAACTCATATCGTTTGAATACATATTTTACCGCACTTCTTGTAAACTTATTGAACACCTGTTGATATTGAATACTATTTTTAAGTACCAAAAAATTCCATCAGATTTTTACGTCATTAGACTTTCACATGCCAAGGGTTTTATCATAGGTCATTGGACCTCCCAAAAGCCGCTGGGGGTCTGCTGGGTATTTCCAAAAGCCGCGGGTTTTTTCCGATCCGCTGGGTATTTTCAAATCCGTGGAGTTAAAGACCTAAGAAGGTTAATGACCTCATTATACTAATTACCTCATTAACTTTAAAGACCTAATAACCTTTCACTTTTTAAGGTCAGTGCCGCTTTATACCGGGTGTCAACGGAATGATTAGACAAGCCATAGTTTCCAGAGTTCTCAACATATAATAAGTCTTAAATTTGGCAGGGGTAATATGTACCAAAACGGCAAATTTTTCAAAATTTGACACTTTCATCAATTCTGGACTCCTACTTTGAGATTTTAAATGGAACGCCCTGTATATTTCTATATTTTATTAATTCCGGAGACGATTTTAAGTCCGACTGGGTAGTTTTGAGGCTACTTGATTTTTTTACGTCTTATTATTTTTGCATGTACAGTGGATGCACTTAAATTAATCAAATGGACGAAAACGATACGAGAAAAATATAACCGTGAGATTTTTTTAAATTGGTTTAGTAGCTATGACAAACCGAAATATTCGAAATCGCTAATTTATAATCATGTCAACTTTTTCAAAAGGCAACATTTTTTATTAAATACCCAGTAAAAGAGATAAAAAGAGAAAAAAATAGCATTGTTATTGAAAATATATTTTATTACTACCTTATGTTTAAAGGAGAAATGAGCAACATTGTGTGTGAATGCGGGCGAGCCATAGCCTACCACCTCTATAAACTTGCTTAGTTGAAATCAAAGAAATAATAAAAAAACATGTGGTTAACTAACTGTTGTATTAACCCAATAACGCCGAGAATATTTTTTTCTCAAAATCCAGAATATTTTTCAAATAAGTCAAGTGCAGGGGCTTAATTAAATGATGTTGAAACGTTTTTAAATTTTTTTATTCATTAATATATATAATTTGAAGTGGTCCCACCGTTAGGCGGTAGCACCGATAACCAAGAAGTATTACAGGCATATATAACAATATTTATTACAATACATTTTAATGTGTACGAAACTTTTTAAAACACTCAGTGTAAAGTCCCACTTCACACTTGCAACACATTGTTCTTCCTCGACTTGAGCAATTGCTGGCTGCACACCTTCGTCGTTTACCCTCTGGTATGGGTATTACATAATGGTGTAAACCATCAAACTGCACGTTATTGCTCACTCGGAAGTCACTTCCCGCTGCCTTAGGAGTCCTTTTGCAGGTGTTTTAAAATTTGTCAAATACGTCTAGAATAAATATAAAACCTATAATAATATAGCTAGGAACAAAAAGCTATTAACATGTTTACCTGTGCTATGCTCCTTTTAAATTCTAACTGGGTTATTTTTCGACCACATTTTTTATATAAAATCCATGCATTTTGAATTGAAACATCAATGAGGTAAGTGAAAATGGGCCAGTATCACTTCTTAGAGCGAATTCCAATGCGGTAACTAAAATATTAGACGATAAATATATGCCAATATTAAAAATATTATTATCACGAGACGTTATTATCCACCTGATCGGTACCACCCACATTTTTATTGTACTGGAGAACTAAATTTGGACGGACTACATGTATAGTTTTGCTATATTTGCGAGAATATCATTCCACCGACTTTACTGGAGTCACCCCAAAGTAGGTGCTAGCCATTGTGACTACGTTGTTATCCATTCACCTAACGTACAAAATCCCAGATTCCTTTTCTAATGCATAATAATAGTCGTCTCTTGTTTTCTTTTCCATTTCTTTTTTCTCGAAAAGTGGGCAATCTTTTACCAGCCTATTTGCCCTTACAGTTCATGTTGCTCCATAGCCATTTTCCCGTAAAGTACAAAGAAGGTTAGCACTCGTGAACAAATTATCGAAAAAAAAAAAAGAAAAGAAATTATAGCGAAATGTCCGTTTATGGCCAATTTCTTCGATCATTTGTACCAAAGGACCCGAGGCTTTACCGAATAGCTTTTGAAATTCGGTATTTGCCCTTGGATTTTGTCCTTGATAAATTTCAAAATTTATTAGATATCCACTAGGTGTGTTAAGACACTAGAATTATAACCAAACCGGACTGATTTGCCACCAATGAATTGCATCCGTGACGACCGAAGTAGCGAATCATTGATTCATCGTACGACAGATTTTGTTCGGGGATGAAATGCTTCAGGGGCTTTTCTTTTAACATATCAGTTACAGGCCGTAATTTGTACATTTTATCTGAACCATCAATCGCATTGTTATCAGCAAAGTGAATAAAGCGACAAATTATTAAGAACCTGTCCCTCCTCATAGCTTCTGATATTAATGTATTACTTCCACATCCACGTAGTGGATTGGAAGTATAGTAATCGCAAAAAAATTTTCAAAAATTTTTATTCGTGAAATAGGTTTAGAATGTCATGAAACGTCGAGATTTTAAATTTGAGCGAAAAAAAATTTTCTGTCTGTCGGTCTGTCTGTCGGTCTGTCTGTAACTTTTTTTGTCCGCACGCTTTCTCCGGAACGGTTTAAGATATTGACCTGAAATTTTGTACACGTATATATTATAACGAGATCTGGAACTGGATTGTTTTTTGAGGAAATCCGGTGAAGGGTTGGGGGTTAAATAGGGGTAAATAGGGGGAAATAAGTAAAGCAAGCTTGTAAGAGTACAGAAACTTGAAATTCGGTGTATGTACTAGAAGCCAAAGCGTCAGATTTTTTAATAATATTTTTCAACCCCCACCACCCCCCGTACTCCAATTTGAAAAGGGTTGATAAAATAAAATTGAGATATTCATTTGAAATTTTCTACACGTATGTATCTGGAACTAGATTATATTTTGAGATAATTCCGTTGAAGGGTTGGGGGTTAAATAGGGGTAAATAGGGGAAAATAAATAAAGCAAGCTGGTAAGACTACAGAAACTTGAAATTCGGTGTATGCACTAGAAGCCAAGGTCTCAGATTATTTATAATATTTTTCAACCCCCACCACCCCTACTTCATTATTAAAAGGGTTGATAAAATAAAATCGAGGTATTCATTTGAAATTTGGTACACGTATGAATTATAACGACATCTGGAACTAGATTTTACTTTGAGATGATTCCGTTGAAGGATTGGGGGTTATTTAGGGGTCAATAGGGGGAAATAAGTAAAGCAAGCTGGTATGAGTACAGAAACTTGAAATTCGGTGTATTTACAAGAAGTTAAGGCCTCAGATTTTTTTATAATATTTTTCAACCCCCCCCCCCCCCCCACCACCCCTACCCCATTAATGGGGTCGACAAAATAAAGTTGAGATATTCATTTGAAATTTCGTACACGTATGTATTATACCGACGTCTGGAATTAGTTTATATTTTGAGATGATTCCGTTGAAGGGTTGGGGGTTAATTTGGGGTAAATAGAGGAATATAAGTAAAAAGTTGGTAAGACAACAGAAACTTGAAATTCGGTGTATGTACTAGAAGCCACAGCGTCAGATTTTCTTATAATATTTTTCAACCCAACCACCCCTACTCCAATATGAAAAGGGTTGATAAAATAAAATTGAGATATTCATTTGAAATTTGGTACACGTATGTATTATAACGACGTCTGAAACTAGATCATAATTTGAGATGATGCCGTTGAAGGGTTGGGGGTTAAATAGGGGCAAATAGGGGAAAATCAGTAAAGCAAGCTGGTAAGACTACAGAAATTTGGGATTCGGTGTATATACTAGAAACCAAGGCCTCAGATTTCTTTCTAATATTTTTCAAACTCTACCACCTCCGCTTCATTATTAATGGGATTGATAACATCAAATTGAGATGATATTCACTTGAAAGTTCATACACGTATGTATTGTAGTGACATCTGATTGAGATGACTCCATTGAGGTGGTAGGTTGTAAATAGTGGAAAATAAGTACGGTAAACTAGAAACTTCATTTTTAACGTATATGGTAGAAACCAACTCCTCAAACTTTTCTATGACATCTACCCCAAATATTATTAAAATTCTATGACCAATAATTTCCACATACTAGAGTGCAAATATAGTCAAGATGTTTCCTTTAAAGTGACTTGAACGAATAATCTGGATGTGGAAGTAGTGATTCCTTAGGCAGCGGTTTTTTCATGTCTGTTGCATTTTCCCAATAACTTCGCTTTGTTGGAAGGTTGTTGTATCCACTTAACACCAAAATACCAATAAATACTTTTATTTCTTCTAGAGAAATATTTGGATCGGGTTTATTTTTGAATAACGCATAGTTTTTTGTCTGCTGCATCAAATGATCGAGTAGCTCATTACAAAAAAATAATTCAAATATCTCAACACAACTCATAGTAGAATATTTGGAATAATCACCTTGTGTAAATTGTAAATCTGGATTTAGGAGGTTCTAAGTCCCCGTCCTTACAAAATCTGAATTCTGATGGTGTAGTGGTTACTGCAAGTGAAGTAATTTGGGGACCTTCAACAAGGTACTCGTACTAGACTGTGGTTGGATATATCCCAAATCAAGTTCTTCTGCAACCCCACCCAATCTCCTTTTGTCAGCAAAAACAATTTCTGCAACAGAAGATAGCTGTCTGGCGCTAAGGTTTTCAGCTAGTCCTGCCTCATCCTCGTCTGTAAGTACATGGATCTCAGACACTTCCTGATTACTTTCATACGCGATGTCAAGTGCTTGGTTTTCGTTGATTGTAGGGAATTTTCGTTGATCACAGAATGGCTGAGATATGTTCCAAAGTTTCACTATCGGTACTTTCATCTTCACAATCGTTGCTCTCTGAATCCGACCGCAGAGTCAAATTCACTGACGTCTTCATTTTCACAGGATTGGTTTAAACCCATGTAAAGAAAAGAAATGGTGTCAACTTTCAGTTATTTGAATTCTAAATTTAAAATAGTATTTTATTTTTAATGTTTCACACAAAGAAAGAATTCCAGATTTTCCATTTTGGAGAAATAATTTTTTTCTCCGAAAATCACGTTTTTGAGGCAAAGTTGTTCTTTCAAAAACTGAAACTTTAAACATTTTATAACTATTGAATATTCTACGGAGCCTAACACATTGCACCTCATTTCAGTGTTCAATTGTCATATACGAGGCACCTAATTTGAGAAAATATACAACGTAACCCATTTTGAATGGAAATACCTCTGTAAAAAATGTTTCTATTAACTGATTTTAACGGGGCTTTTTCTAAAGGATAGGCCCATGGAGAGCTCTACTTTATGAGAGAAATTTAGAGATAAATTTCAATTTTCAAGACCTACTATGATTTTTTTTCAATGTCAAAAATGGATAAATTTGATTAGCGATTTTTTATAAAATCTAACTATACCACTGGATTCAGAAATATCTCAAATGGGTAAATCCAAAATTTCGTGAAAAAATGGTAAATAATCACAGAGTTATGACAAAATTAATGTAGATAATATTTTATAATAACATTTACATGTTTTCTTCTAAAAATCGAAGTAGTCCATGAAAAATAAAGAATAGAAAGGTAAATTAAGCGGATAGTTTTAATAAAATAAACTTAATCATATTTGACTGAAAAGACATGTATGAACAATTGAAAATAATAATAATTAGGTATCTAATAAACAAAATAACAGCACATTACAACATTACACTAAAGCTAAAACACGATAATACAATTCATCTTAAATTTTTGTAGCCTCTACAAGGCCGCCGTTTATTTCGATGCACTTGTCGAATCGTTTTTTAATATTCTTTACGACATTCTGTAATTGTTGCCGGGTAACTTCTGCACTGTCTTATTCTTTCACACAAATTTTCTGTATTACTCGGGCGTGACGTGTAAACTTTAGATTTTATTAAACCCCATAAAAAGAAGTCCACGAAAAGATGTCCATCGGTGTTATGTTAAGTCCAGGGTTCGGGGTGGCCATCCAATTAACGGGCTACCTCGACCTATCCATCGATTAGGAAAGTTAGCATTAAGCAATCTGGTAACCACTCTGGCATTATGGACAGGGCTGCCATCCAATTGAAAGTGTAGATTTATTCTTTCTTGTATTGAAGTTCATGTAGCATATTCCAAAATTCGTTTGAGTAGCCCACAGCAAACATTAACTTTTTGGGAATATTGTCCTTTTACAATTAATCCTGGTATAGTTAGATTTTATTTAAAGAATCGCTAATCAAATTCCATTTTTGACATTCGAAAAAAATCATAGTAGGTCTTGAAAATTGAAATTCATCTGTAAATTTTTGTCATAAAGTAGAGCTTTCGATGCCCTATCTTTAAAAAAAGCACCGTTAAAATCAGATAATCGACACATTTTTTACAGGGGTGTTTCCATTCAAAATGGGTCACTGTTGTACTTATAATGTACATGTACAGTTACATTTTTTTGTTAAAATATATATTAATTTTTATTAATTTTATATTAACTTTCCTTAAAATATTGAAAGGTTTTATTTTACCTTCATTGTCATCCACCTCCATTCTGTGTAGTTGGGAGGTACAGTCGATAATTCAGTTACAGAAGTCATTTTGTTCTTATTTTTAAAACAAATTAGACTTTTCAAAGTTGTTTTTACACGTGGTAAAAATATACTTTTTAAATTATTTGTTTATTCTAAACTCATAAAACCGATAATTTTTAAAGGAACTAAATTCTTATATGTTATTTAGTTATGACTCAATCTTTCGTTTGAGTACTACCTAAATAATATATAAATACTTCTGTACTAAGCAATGAAATAAATAATATTATTTCTAGAAATTAAGTTCGTTTCAATTTACCTTTATTTTCACCTTCATTCTCAGAAAATGGTGATGTCAATATATTACCTACCCGGTACTAAATACCCGTTACTGGACAAAGTGCCTATTACCTGGTAGCCAGTATAAAAAGTATCTCAGAATGGACGAGGCCTGTTTCAAAAAGTTATTAAAATTAGTCAAACCGTATCTACAAAGAAAGAATACAGCAATGAGGAAATCAATTACTGCCGAAGAAAAATTGATAGTGACGTTAAGATTTCTGGCCACTGGACGTACATTTGAGGACCTGAAATTTTCTGCCATTCTTTCTCCACAAGCTCTGGGTAAACTTATACCAGAAACTTGTGAATACATTTTTAAGGCTCTAAAAAGGAGTATCTAAAGGTAAGTTTACAATAAAACCTATTTTTCTCTAATTCTTTGGGACTTGTTGCTACATATATTTTTTCTCTTTTACCGGTGCTCGAGGTATCTACAAAATATCACAATTAACCAGTATATTGCTGGGAAATAACCTCTACGCCTGTAACTTTTACGTCAAAGAATCAGACAAATAACACAAATAAATATAAAAATTGAAATGAAATATTTCGCCGACGTTTCGAAAATCTAATCTGTTTCCTTTTTCAAGGCTTTTTTAAGAATTCTTTTTTTGCTGTGTATGATAAATACACAGCTCTAAGAATGTTTGTTATATTCAATATCCATAGATACTTACTATTTACACAGAACTGTTGATATAGCTAACAGTTTTTTTAATTTTACACAATGTTTTACAACAGATTAAATTTCCGAAACGTCGGCGAAATATTTAATTTCAATTTTACTTCCACATCCACGTAGTGGATTGGAAGTATAGTAATCGCAAAAAAATTTTCAAAAATTTTTATTCGCGAAATAGGTTTAGAATGTCATGAAACATCGAGATTTTAAATTTGAGCGAAAAAAAATTTTCTGTCTGTCTGTCGGTCTGTCTGTAACTTTTTTTGTCCGCACGCTTTCTCCGGAACGGTTTAAGATATTGACCTGAAATTTTGTACACGTATATATTAGAACGAGATCTGGAACTGGATTGTTTTTTGAGGAAATGCGGTGAAGGGTTGGGGGTTAAATAGGGGTAAATAGGGGGAAATAAGTAAAGCAAGCTTGTAAGAGTACAGAAACTTGAAATTCGGTGTATGTACTAGAAGTTAAGGCCTCAGATTTTTTATTATATTTTTCAACCCCCCACCACCCCTACCCCATTAAAGGGGTTGAAAAAATAAAGTTGAGATATTCATTTGAAATTTCGTACACGTACAGGGTGTCCCAGATTTAAAGTGACATAGACCGATGAGAGATAGAGCACACTTTTCTGAGTTCAAAACACCCCCACACTAACCCTTGAAAGTGAATGGTTTTCGAGATACAGGGTATTTTATGATTCTTGACTGAAATTAAAATTCACCATATATTTGGAATGGGTGGACGTATTTGGATTAAAGTTGGTACACATATAGTGCACTCTTAGTCCAATTAACAGCATAATTTAGTTTGTAAAAATTCCAGGACAGGACTCAATTTTTATTATTTTGCATTTTAGGGTCAATTACATCACCCTGTATATCAGTTTTTTGTAAATGGCGGATAACTATTGAAATGTCTATGGATTATTGTGCAAAACACTGTCATAATATTCGATGGCACGTTTATGGTTACTTCCTAGCAAATTTTCGAAGATAATGGTGAATGATATTTAAATTCTACAAAATACGCAAACAACCAGTTAACGTCGCTATTTTATTAATTTTACTTAAACACTTGTTTAATAATTATTTAATGTATTATTGATACTTAAATTTGATTCTAATTGCACTTAAAATTCATACGGCCATATGCAATATTCCATAGAAAAACAGTCTGCTTAAAAATAAAAGTAGGCGTGTGTCAATTCTGACATTTATAGTTTAATACATAGTAATGTAAGTCACTTTTAGAAATTAAGTCTATTCAAAGAAGTCGTTTGAGTCATTAAAATAAGGTTTTATATTAACAAATCTACTATAATAATTTTAAGATGCCATTCCAATTTACAACTGAAGAAAATGCAGATATGATTTATGTGTATGATTTTTGCGACGGAAATGGAAGAGCTGCAGAGAGAGAATATGAAAGACGTTTTAGAAATCGTCGTACACCAAATCATACAACATTTTCAGAGGTGTATCAATTTAGTAAGGAACACGGGCAATTTCCCTCACAGGCAAAACATGAACATGTTCTCAGAGATTTTCAACAGCGAGAGGAAGTATTACAGATTGTTCATATGAATCCAACTGTAAGCGTCAGGAAAATCAGTCATCAATTAGAAATTCCCAGAACAAGAGTATGGCGAACTTTAAAAAAAGAAAATTTATATCCTTTTCATGTTCAAGTAGTTCAACGACTTGAAGACGGTGACAGCGTTCCACGTTTAACATTTTGTAGGTGGGTAGTTGCGCACCGACGAACAATTTCTAGAATTCTGTTCACGGACGAAGCTCAATTCACGCGTGATGGAATAAACAACACCAGAAATCAACACCTTTGGGCAACTGAAAATCCACATGCTACGCTTCAGAAAAATTCCCAACACAGATTCAATATAAATGTCTGGTGTGGAATATACAATAGTCATCTAATAGGACCATACATTTTTGAAGGGAGGCTAACGGGTGAAGTTTATTTAAATTTCTTAATAGATGTGTTACCAAATTTATTAGAAAACATCAATGTCAGAGGCATGTGGTTTCAACACTATGGTGCTGGACCCCATTTTTCTGTACCGGTGAGGGAGTATCTTAATCAACGTTACACCAACAGATGGATTGGTAGAGGGGGTGCAGTTAACTGGCCACCAAGATCTCCTGATCTCACCCCCATGGATTATTTTTTATGGGGCCACCTAAAGTCACAGGTGTACAGTGAAAATATTAATACCCGTGAACAATTACAACAAAAAATTTTTAATGTATGTGACAATATTAGACACAATCCGGCTATGATCGATAAATCGGTGAAAACGCTTTTTAAACGTTCACAAAAATGTATTCATGCTGGGGGTGTTCATTTCGAAAATTTATTATAGTTTTAATTAATTGTAGCAGTGTATAAAATAATTAGTGTCTTTTTAAAATTTGTGCTGTAAATTATGATTAAGCAAACTGTTTTTCTTTATTTTTTCCTTTTTTCTGTTTTTCGTTTTTCTTTTTAAGTAACAATAATACATTAAATAATTATTAAACAAGTGTTTAAGTAAAATTAATAAAATAGTGACGTTAACTGGTTGTTTGCGTATTTTATAGAATTTAAATACCATTCACCATTATTTTCGAAAATTTGCTAGGAAGTAACCATAAACGTGCCATCGAATATTATGACAGTGTTTTGCACAATAATCCATAGACATTTCAATAGTTATCTGCCATATACAAAAAACTGATATACAGGGTGATATAATTGACCCTAAATGCAAAATAATAAAAATTGAGTCCTGTCCTGGAATTTTTACAAACTAAATTATGCTATTAATTGGACTAAGAGTGCACTATATGTGTACCAACTTTAATCCAAATACGTTCACCCATTTCAAATATATGGTGAATTTTAGTTTCAGTCAAGAATCATAAAATACCCTGTATCTTGAAAACCATTCACTTTCAAGGGTAAGTGTGGGGGTGTTTTGAACTCAGAAAAGTGTGCTCTATCTCTCATCGGTCTATGTCACTTTAAATCTGGGACACCCTGTATGTATTATAACGATGTCTAGAATTAGATTATATTTTGGGATGATTCCGTTGAAGTGTTGGGGGTTAATTTGGGGTAAATAGAGGAATATAAGTAAAACAAGTTGGTAAGAGTACAGAAACTTGAAATTCGGTGTATGTACTAGAAGCCAAAGCGTCAGATTTTTTAATAATAATTTTCAACCCCCACCACTCCTACTCCAATTTGAAAAGGGTTGATAAAATAAAATTGAGATATTCATTTGAAATTTTCTACACGTATGTATCTGGAACTAGATTATATTTTGAGATAATTCCGTTGAAGGGTTGGGGGTTAAATAGGGGTAAATAGGGGAAAATAAATAAAGCAAGCTGGTAAGACTACAGAAACTTGAAATTCGGTGTATGTACTAGAAGCCAAGGTCTCAGATTATTTATAATATTTTTCAACCCCCACCACCCCTATTTCATTATTAAAAGGGTTGATAAAATAAAATCGAGATATTCATTTAAAATTTGGTACACGTATGAATTTTAACGACATCTGGAACTAGATTATACTTTGAGATGATTCCGTTGAAGGGTTGGGGGTTATTTAGGGGTCAATAGGGGGAAATAAGTAAAGCAAGCTGGTATGAGTACAGAAACTTGAAATTCGGTGTATGTACTAGAAGCCACAGCGTCAGATTTTCTTATAATATTTTTCAACCCAACCACCCCTACTCCAATATGAAAAGGGTTTGTAAAATAAAATTTGAGATATTCATTTGAAATTTGGTACACGTATGTATTATAACGACGTCTGAAACTAGATCATAATTTGAGATGATGCCGTTGAAGGGTTGGGGGTTAAATAGGGGCAAATAGGGGAAAATCAGTAAAGCAAGCTGGTAAGACTACAGAAATTTGGGATTCGGTGTATATACTAGAAACCAAGGCCTCAGATTTCTTTCTAATATTTTTCAAACTCTACCACCTCCGCTTCATTATTAATGGAATTGATAACATCAAATTGAGATATTCACTTGAAAGTTAGTACACGTATGTATTGTAGTGACATCTGATTGAGATGACTCCATTGAGGTGGTAGGTTGTAAATAGTGGAAAATAAGTACGGTAAACTAGAAACTTCATTTTTAACGTATATGGTAGAAACCAACTCCTCAAACTTTTCTATGACATCTACCCCAAATATTATTAAAATTCTATGACCAATAATTTCCACATACTAGAGTGCAAATACAGTCAAGATGTTTCCTTTAAAGTGACTTGGACGAATAATCTGGATGTGGAAGTAGTGATTCCTTAGGCAGCGGTTTTTATACTTATTTGTGTTATTTGTCAAAAAAAGCAACCTCTAACTGATCCTTTGGCGTAAAAGTCACAGGCGTAGAGGTAATTTCCCAGTAATATACTGGTTAATTGTGATATTTTGTAGATTCCTCGAGCTCCAGTAAAAGAGAAAAAATACATGTGGCAGGAAGTCCCAAAGAATTAGAGAAATATTTAAGATAATGCCACAAATAACATTTAGACAATATTTAATAAAAACTGTTTTATTAAGTAACTATCAAAAATACAAAACAAATATTTCATATATTTGAAATATTTACGGGAACCCCATTAAACATCACAAAACAGAAAATAATAATGTGAGTGAATTAAGTTCGGTTATTTGTTTTTAAAAACTCACAATTCGTGCAAAGATTCGACTACATCAGTTCTACTACTGCTTTTATTCTGTCCATCTGTAGTTTCTAAATAAGTGTAAGTACTCGTATTTTCATTTTCTGCACACGTGGACTGTGTAGAAGGAAAATTTTGTGCTTGCCTATTGTAAATAGGTGTACATGTAGATTGTGCAGGAGGAAAACTTTGTGATATGCTATTATAGTTGTGTGGAAAATTATAGTAATTCCTTGAATCATTTAAATATTCATTGCGTGGAACTCCGACACCAGAATTGAGAGTTGCTTGAGATTCATTACATAGTTTTGTTTGAATTCCATATAAGAGAATATTATTAATTAGGAATTCCGCGTAAAGCCGTTGGTCAACATCCATTTTTCGTAATTTGTACGCAACATTCGTCCCAACTGCGTCATATTCATCATCTTTTTGTTTTAAAGCTTTGCAAGTTCTATCGATTGCTTCATCTTGTTTTGACCGTTTTCGTTTTCCAGAATCAATTGTGGTTCTTGAGGGTGTCCGCGAAGGTGGTTGTAGTGATTCCAGGTGATTGTAGCGAATCTTCATTGATGGTTGACTCCGCATGAAACTGATGATTATCCTCTTGATCGCCTTCCTAATGAAAATAACAGTCATGTAAATAAAATATAAATGAGCGAAAATGTTTAAATTATATTATTGTTTTAGTTTCCGAAAACATCAGCTGAGTGGCAAGAAATAGCTTACAATATTGAAACTCGATGGAATTTTCCCAATTGTCGAGAATCTATTGACGGTAAACATACAGGGTTGGGCAAATGTGTGGAAACACTTGATTTCCGGCTAAACTATAAGTGCGATTGAAAAATACCCTTAACAAAAGTTTTTGTAGTATTTTTATTCTATTCAGTGATGTACTTTGATTTTCAACAGCTATCCTATTTTTCGAGATGTGACGTCATCGACAGTTTTTTTAAATGGATAACCCTGTATATTTTTACATTTTCAGATAGACAATTTTTCATCAATTATAGTGAAATAGGGTTTGGTGGGTGTGCGGCTTGCGGTTTTTTAAATATTAAATAAAATAATGAAATAAAGTGTAATAAATATTTATTAGTTAATGATAATTAAATTTCTTATTACAAAATATTGAGCACTTTAATATTGAGAAACGAAGAAAATATTCATAATAAATGTTCAAATTGGAAACCTTCAGCAGCCTGACAATATCCTATTCGATCAACGAAAGCTCTTAAAGAGTTTTGAATAGCATGCTGTGATATTTCTTGAACAGCCATCCTAATTCGATCTTCCAACTCTTCTAACGACTGAGGCTTGGTTCTATAGACAACGGATTTTAAATGACCCCAAAGAAAATAGTCTAAAGGACTTAAATCTGGCGATCGCGGTGGCCATTCAATATGTCCTCTTCGACCTACCCATCTCTGTGGAAATATTTCATTAAGGTATTGACGCACGTCAACTCCATAATGAGGCGGAGCTCCATCTTGCTGATACCAAATTTCATCTGAGAGTCGTTCAGGATTTGCCTGGTTTGGAAATAAACGATTTAATACTGGAATAATTTGCTCGCGTAAAAGTTGTAAATAAAGATTGGAGTTTAAATTTTCTCTAAAAAAGAATGGTCCGATGATGTGTCCTCTGATTATCCCCGCCCATACGTTTAATTTTTGAGGGTATTGGGTGTGACTTTCTTCCATCCAATGAGGATTCTGATCAGCCCAGTAGCGACAGTTATGTCGATTTACAAAATCACTCAGGCAAAATGTCGCTTCATCGGAAAAGACTATATTATTGAAAAAGTTACCATTAATTTCAATTGTATCCATCATTTCCTGACAAAACTGCATCCTTCTATCAGGATCATCTTCATTTAATTCTTGTACTAAATGTACTTTATACGGATGCAATTTATTTTTGGACAATATCCTTCTTACTGATCTCTCGCTAATATTGTGATGTGAGGCTAGTTTTGGTACTGAAGTTTTTGGTTCTTCTTGTAGGCTAAGAAGAACATCAAGTGAAATATCTTCATTTGTAGCCGATTTACTTCGACCGGATTTTGGCCGATTTTTAACACTTCCCGTTTCGTGAAACTTTTGCACAACCTTTGAAACTGTTGATTTTGAAATATGAGAATTTCTATCAGGGAATGTTACATTAAAAATATCGCATGCATCTTGTAGAGATCTCTGCTTGTCTCCAAAACCAACCATCATTAACAACGTAATTCTTTCACGTTCAGTTAGTTCAGCCATAATTAAAAATAATGGTAATATTTCACACCGAAACTCTAACAGTATTGACTGCAATTGATAGTAATACGAATGATTTGAGTTCGGTTAAAGAAAGTTTGCAAAAAGCATGGCAAGAAAAAAACGAATATTTTTTTATCAGATAGTCCTGTTGACAATAATTAAAATGTAAACAGCCGTGTCTTTGCTTTACTATTTTATTTAATATTTAAACAACCACAAGCCGCACACCCACCAAACCCTATATCACTATAATTGATGAAAAATTGTCTATCTGAAAATGTAAAAATATACAAGGTTATCCATTTAAAAAAACTGTCGATGACGTCACATCTCAAAAAATAGGATAGCTGTTGAAAATCAAAGTACATCACTGAATAGAATGAAAATACTACAAAAACTTTTGTTAAGGGTATTTTTTAATCGCACTTGTAGTTTAGCCAGAAATCAGGTGTTTCCACACATTTGCCCAACCCTGTATAAGAATTGTAAAACCAACCAATAGCGGATCATATTTTTATAATTATAAGGATTATCATAGTATAGTTCTCATCGCACTTGTTAATGGTGATTATGAATTTGTATATGTTAATGTTGGCTGTAATGGTCGGGCTTCTGATGGGGGAGTAATAGAATACACCAAATTTTATGATTAACTTCTGGAAAAGAAACTAAACTTGCCTTCTACTGAGGAAACAAAGAAAAATATGAACTTTCCCTTTGTGGCAGACGATGCATTCACATTATATGAAAATATTTTGAAGCCCTTTCCTGGAACACATTTAACACAAGAGGAAACAATTTTTAATTACAGACTCAGCAGAGTTCGCCGCACTGCTGAAAACGTCTTCGGAATTCTAGCCAATCGATTTAGAGTTTTTCATACTGCAATTGACATGCAACCTGATAAGATTGATAAAATTGTACTGGCTACTTGTGCTTTGCATAATTTTCTAAGACGGTATTCAAAAATTTCTTATGTAACAAGGAATTGTGTTGATACCGAAGTTATTGACACTGGAGATATAATAAGAGGTGACTGGAGAACAGGAATAACATTAGATCATTTAAAATGAGGATATGGACGTAATGCATCACATGAAGCCAAAGAAAACAGGGAAAAGTATAAAAATTACTTCAATACAAGTGGAAAAGTTTCATGGCAAAAAAATTTAATTTAATCGGTATTCATTCACTGCAAATATCAACAATATTTTATATTGAACGCATTCATTTCGATTGTTCAACTACGAAATGTAAATTCAGGACATTAAAAAATAAAAAATAAGTAAAGTATCAGCTTTTTAAACCTACCCCATTGCTCATATCCTTATCCGTTTCTATAAAATTATCTTCATTCGAGATCGCCTCCCTAGGTTCTTCTTGTGAAGCAGTAAATAATAATAACTTATAATACCAAAGTGTTGGTTCATATATGTCATCTGTTGACGATTCACTTCGTTTTGATTTTAACACTTTTTTGTGCTCCCTGCGGAATGCACTTCGTATATTATTGATTTTTTTCTTTACTTTTATTATAATTTTTCGATTTTATGTTCTACAGGCTAGGTAACTGCCTATAAATGTTAATAAAGCCAGTAATAAACGATGGCTGTGCAGATTCTCTCATTTTTAATAAGGACTGAAACCAAATTTTTCACAGCAATGAAAGTTTATGCCGAAAGACTCGGACTGAAGATAAACGAACACACACACGCAGTTCTTTTACAGTTTAGACGATCTGCAGGCACAGACCTGCCAGCGAACTGTATGTGTATGGCGACATTTGAACTGACGGCGGGATCTGTCACAGTCCGGGACTGCAGTCCGCCTGTGTACGTAAATGGTCACTTTAATAAATGAACTGACAGATGAGGAACTATAGGAACAATGGTATATCTAATATCCAAATCGGTATTTGTATTAGTACGAGTGTGCGCGTGCGGGTATCCGACAACTTTGGATATTGTAAATGTAATGCCGGCGGCCGGCTACAAACATTGATTATAATTAAGAAATGTTAGTTTATTTACATGATTCGTTTTAAGTCTATTGCGCCGTACGGTAATAATCTGGCCAGCTTTCGAAAAAACACGCTCACTGGGAACGGATGTGGCTACTGTGCATAAATATTTTTTCGCTAATACAGAAAGCTAGGGATAAAGCAGTCCACTGGTTTTCCACCATATAAGTGAATTTTCTTTCGTTACTATATTTGAATCCTCCAGATACATTCGTATTTCTGCTATTGCAGTAGCCATTGGACTCGGTTTTTGAGTCGAAGTCATCACTAACAAATTGAATTCCTGCCAAATTAAGTTTTCTGAAGCCTTTTTTGTTTCAGTAACAACTGTGTTCATGTCACTGTCATCATCTTTGGTTGCAGCGGCTGGAACAATTTCGCTATTCTTCCTTATAAGTTCAACCGTCTCGTCATGTAATTTATCTTTTGCCTTCTTACGTTCTTGTTCATCTGAAAATGCCTTTCATTTAAGTCGGGGATCTAAAAGTATAGTTTTGCCAAACTAGTATTGTACTCACATTTATCAAAGCGTGCAGAACACGATGTTAGCAAATTTGTAATCAACTTTTTGGTAATATCACAAGACATTTCTCTCTCTTTTTTAAAATCGATACTAATCCGCGAATTATTATAATAATTTTGGAAACAGTCACACATGTTTCGGAGCTCATTTCGACTGTTACTTGTTCAAACGGTTTTAGTACCTGGCAAATTTCTCTTAAAATTGTCCACACATCTTCAGATAATAATTGCACTGGATTATACAATAATCCGACGGTTAGAGTAAGAGCCTCTTCTAGTTTTAGAAAACGCTCAAACATGTAGCATGTTGAATTCCATCGCGTGGGACAGCATTTTTTAATTTCAATGGTACACAGTTTGCATCCATCCTGGTCATGGTTGATAATAACTTGGAATTTGCCCGTGAGCTTCTATGGAAATGCCCCACAACTGCCTTAACTTTAGCCCGTTTATCTTCAATTTCTTGAAGTCCTTGCTGCACAATTAAGTTCAGTGTATGGGCAAAACAAGGAATATGTGCCCAACTGCGAGTACCTAATTTTACTGCTCCCACTATATTAGCAGCATTATCCGTAACTAAAGAACCTTTTCTCGTATGCCCCATTGCTGAAGTATTTCATTAATTTGTTCTTAAAGATTCTGTGCTGTGTCTTTCAGTATGGTTAAAGTAACTCAACAAATATGAAAAAATCCCATTTTTTTTTGTTATAAAATGAGCCGTTACATATATATAACTTTCATTTAAGAAAGATGTCCAACTGTCAGTTGTAACGATAATGAATTGGGCTTCTCCTATAATAGATTTTAAAATGGCTTCAATACGTGTATACTTTTCCTCTAATAGTGACGTAATAAAAATGTTTTGATTTGGCTTTATATAGTTGGGTTCAAGTTCTCTTAAGAATTCTAAAAAGCCTGTGTCTTGAGCAATGGAAAATGGCTGTAAATCTTTGATAATCATATTCTGGATAAGGTCATTAGTTTTTTTCTGGCGTGACAGCCTGATTGGATGTGACACAAACGTTGATAAATTTGCTTGATGATGTCGTTTTTTGGGAGGAATAATAGGTTGTGCTAAGTTACCACTTGCACAAAAATCTTGCGCTGATGATGTTGACGGGGTTGGTTCATCCGCTAAAAATAGATGTCATTTATGTTATATTAAAAATTCACAGTACGACACTGACCACTATCACTGTGTTTCACCAAAAGATGCAAGGCCTAAAGAATAAAATTCCTGAATTAGAAATCTTTCTCAGTGAAACTACAAAGCCAGAAATCTTATGCTTAACCGAACATTGGTTCACTGAATCCGAGCTAGATCTAATGAACATTGACAACTTTACGAGGATATCTTCATACGCAAGAACGAAGATGATGTATGGTGGCTCAACTATATTCATACAGGACCATCTAGAAGCTGAAGAAGTCAAGGAAATCATGGAACAGCTTGTTGCGGGGCACATTGAGTGCTCGTCAATGATAAGTAAGCCTCTGAAAATAATTGTTATTTGCATATACAGATCGCCGCTCGGCGATACTACTTACAAACTTACAAACACATTAGCTTATATCTTAAATTTGTCTTTAAATCTATTTAAAACTATAAAATCGTGTTGTGTGAAGATTTCAATATCAATCTTGGAAAGGATACAGAGCATACAAACATTTTCAGAGATTTAATACAAAGTTTTAACTTGAATCAAACCATCCATGAACCTACAAGGTTCACTAAAAATTCTATATCTCTGATTGACAATATATTTATTAACGAAGTATGTGAAAAACAGGGTCAAGTTATCGATGCATTATTAGATCACGAAGGTCAACTCTTACAGGTCACGGTGCTGCGTGGGCTGAAGAATGGTGCTATATCGTATAAAAGGCGTATTTTTTCTATAGCAAAATTACAACAATTTAAATATGATCTCCAACAAGTAAACATGAAGTATATAGTGAAAATAGCGTAAATAAACCATATACAAACTTTTCCAATAAAATATCTTATAAATGTTATCTTTCCTCTCAAGATAGTTAAACAGATTGAAATAGGTAGGTAAGTCATATGAAATGAAACGAACCCATTAGTAATGCAATAGTTAATATTTATTTTACCAGTTGTGTGGCAATGATCTCTCACCTTTACGTCACCTTCTTCAAAGGGCTTCTCACATATACCGCAAACGGTTGCATTTTAAAACTTTTCTCTCTCCGATGATGTCAGAGGGGACATTGGTATTATATCTTTCAAATGTGTATTATTTTCTCTTACATCAGGTTCTATGCGTGATACAAAAAATTAGCTGCATCAGATCCTCTATATAGTTCAAATTTGGAAATGGAATCATCAAGAGAACATTTTATGAAATATGCGGAAGAATATAAGCTCATGATAATACAAAAATATGGCGTAATCTCAACACGTTGAAGCTATATCTCTACGCTACAGTGTCTATAACATATTTCTCAAACTTTTTCGATTGCAGGACAGTAGGAATACAAAGTCACTACGGGACCACTTCCGTCAGTAGAATAGCTGTGCGAACTTAAAGATGGCGTGTGTCCATCAGAAGAGACCAAGAGCTGGGGTGGGGTCTGAAGAGGTGTCCAGAGGTTGGTGAAGAAGTGCCCAGAGGCTGCTGAAGAAGTGATCGACGGCAATGAGCAGAAGATGATGGGGTTGGTACTAAAAGTTACTAGGGAAAAAGTTACTAAATCTGGAGGTTGGTACACCTGTGTATAATGAGGGGGTGCGGAGGCGTAGCGGTGACGTACTGTAGACCTGATAGATTGAGGGGGGCGGGGATTGTGACGTACCACAGAGATGATTGGTGGGGGCCGGGGATATAGTAGTCTGAAACGTAAACAAGAGCAACCTGAGCAAAATGGCTGCGACGGAAAAAAGATGGCGAGTGGATGATGATGGTAGTACTTTGTTATAGGAGAGGGAGAGTGAGTGAGAGAGAGAGAGAGAGAGAGAAATAAAACAAGATGGTTAACGTTACAACAACAAAATAATTTATTAAATAAAAAAAATGTATTAAAATAATGAATTAGGTAATAATAATAATAATAATAATACTTAAAAAATCAATGATGACTGGTCCAACATATCACAGTGGGTCGAATAACCTCAGCCGCCAGATCCTCATCCTCGTCATCGGATATTAACTCAATAACGTCTAAGTTTCCAACGCTATAAAAATAATTATAATTAAAAAAATGAATCAAATTATTTTTTTTAACTTACGTAAGCTGGAGGCGTTGGAGAATAGCAAGGAGAGCTGCTCTCTGAAGTTGACGTCCGAGGGGAGATGTCACTCAATGGAATGAGGGGCAGCGATAGATCGTCGTCCAAATCCTCCACGTCGCTCCAATTAAAATCACTGTAAAATAATTATAATTGAAAAATTGAATCGAAATAATTTTATTTTAACTTACCAGTAAGCTGAAGGCGTAGGTGAATAGCTAGGAGCGGCATCAATGTAGGTGCTCTCTGGTGCTGTACGTGAACTCAATGGAATGAGGGGTGGCGGTAGATCATCGTCTACGTTCACGTCATTCAAATTAAAATCACTGTAAATATAATTATAATTGAAACAATGAACCGAAAATAAAAAATGATTAACTTACTTTTCTCTGAAATATGCTTCAGAATCCGAGGGAGATGTATAGCGGTTAGTCGTTTGAGCTAAATGTAGCCAATAATTGTCATTGTCAACTTCACTAAAGAAATAAAAGTATAATGTAAATTACGTTAAATAAAAAAAAATAATAAACTTACTTATCGAAACGCACTTCGAAACCATTCAATAACTGGGAGTGCAACATCATGCTCGCGTAAGATTTGAAGTTAAAATAAAGAAGGATTTCATGGGGCGCGGCTGCGGATTAATTTTACGAAACTTTTATAATTGTCTCGTGAGGACTGGTCTAATAAACGTCATCGACTATTGTCGGGTAGTCGTGGTAGAAAACAAACACTTAGTAATTTTAAAATCACTGTATTGAAAATCCTGTTACTCGAATATACAAACAGTTGTGCAAGATAATTTTATAATTTAGAATTTAGTAGGTTGATGCGTTCGAAATGGTGGACAAAATATATCTCTTCAATTTGGGGTGACTTTCTTGGTTTTGTTAGACACGTTGGTCCCCCGCTTCGCAACATAGCGTCAGTAATTTAGACCAATCGCGGAACTACAAAACATACAATTTAACCAATGAACAAGGAGTAAAAGAAATGCATATTCTTGCTTAATAAACATAATTCGCGTAGTTACTAAAGGGCTTTGAACTTCTAGAACTAACCAACTAGTTGCGAAAACCAAGAGAGTCAGCAGAAATGGTATTAACAAGAAACATGATGTAATACATATAAAATGATATGAAACAATGCGATAGTAATACATACAAAATGATATAAAACATTGCGATAAAACTCAAAGGCAAGGATAAAAGAAATATTATATAAAAATTAAATAAAGTTATACACAGGGTGTTGGCTACACAACACCTCCCCCCTATTTTTGAAAAATGTACCGAGGGATTGAGGTGCAATTTTCGCCAATTCGGGAAGTAGAAATCGAAGCAGAGTTACTACTACAAGCAGATTCCTCCTGGGATGGCTTAGTTTCACTAGAATCTTTATCTTTTTTCTTAAAAATGTTTTGAATAATCTTACTCTTGAATATAAAGTACAATATTAGTATAACCACAATGACAGATATAAATGAATATGAAAGTATATTATGAATATTTATATTTAATATTTTGTGAACATTAGAATTTTCATCTTTTTGAAGTAGTTGTATATCTTGACCTAATTTTGACAAAGTTTTTAAATCATTAGTGCCAATTATTAAGGGTGTATTTAACAGTGACAACTCATGTGCTTTATAAGCAGATATGTTGAAATTTATTACACTTTTTAGATCTAAAGGTGGAATGTAATTGATTAAAATATTACTGCTAAATTGTCTGTGTGGTTTGAGAATCATGGACCTAGTATATGCAGTACAATTTGGATTTACATTTAGAACTCCAGTGTTGTTTAATTTAAGTGATATTCTTTGAGATATTAGTTTACAATTTATATCTATAATTTCTTCTGAAGGAATGACGTATAGCCATGAGTTTTCATTTGCTAGTTGTATGAATACTGAGTGATTTAATTTCATTATTCTTTTCTCACAAGATTCTGGAATTGTTGTAGTAGGACTGAAAAGATTTGCTTCACAGCCACCGTGCAGGTGCACTAAATAAATTGGTTTAAATTAGTACAGGTAAACTGGACACTTTTAAAATATAATACATACGTGGATCAATTAAAGGAATTAAAATTACAAAAGATATCTTACCATTAAAATAGTATATATTTGTTTTTACTAAGTTATACAGGATGTGCATATTTTCAACTACAGGATTTATTGGAAAGCTTAATCCATCTAGGTAAGCTTGTAATTTTGAAAACTCGTTAACTAAATTTACAGGACTTATAACTAATGGATGCAAGATTCCTCTCTCTGCATATAGAATTATGTCTAGTAGATTAGACTGATTGAATTTGAAGGACATTAATATTATATTTAGTATTGAAACTAATTCATCTATTTTTACTATAAGTTCCTCCTTTTCTTTAAAATCGGTTTGATTCTTACTTAACCTATTTAATGTGGAAACAATTTCATTTATCTTAATACTAAAATTACCTAAATACTTTGATGCCATTACGTTATTCGTGGAATTTAGAAGATGAACAGTATTTTGAAGGATTGAAGTCTGTTGTTTTAATAAATTTGCCAAATGATTTTGATCTAATTTCAATTTCTCAATCTGATCGTCATAATATTTTGCATCGTTAGCATCTAATGTGCCAAATAAAGTTTTTGAAATGCTGCCTATAGCATTAATTAGCGCTCTTTTCTCACGAATCGAATGTTTATCAATTCCTAACATATCTAAAATTAAATTGTCTTGAAAACGAATATTTTGAATTGAATTTGTAATAGTTTTATTGAAAGAATCGCACTCAGCTGAAACTAGGGTTCATGATTTCTCGAGCTTTTCAATTTCTCGGGTCTCGAGAATTCTCGAGGCTTCTCGGGTTGCCGAGAAATTTACATTTACGTACGTTTTCTCATATTATTTGGTTCCAATAACGTCAACAAATTCAGTGGTTTTCCTCTCAAATAAAAGTATCAAATTAATTATAAAACTTTTATTGATTATATTCAAAAACATTAATCTTATGAATAAGCTAATTAACTTTAAAAAAAAATACAGAAATAATATTATTCAGACTCATAATTATAATGACAGCACCATTTTTGGCTGGTTATTTAGAACTTATAAACAAAAGTAGCTTCTATTAAACTAAACAAAAAATCAACATGAAAGAAAACATTAATATCTTAACTTATAATTAAATTACAATCACAGCACCATTTTTGGCTGGTTATTTAGAAAAAAAATCAACTTAAAACTTATAAACAAAAATAGCTTCTATAAAACAAAAAAAATAACATGAAAGAAAACGTTAATATCTTAAATTCAGGTAGAAAATAAATGTAAATTATAATTAAATTACAATCACAGCACCATTTATGGCATGTTAATTAGAATAAAAACAAATGAAAACTTTGCAAGATCAATGGAACATCTCACGCTGAGGAGCTGAACATACAGACAGACAGATACATAACAATTAGGTCAGCTTACTCTGTCTGATGAAATATGCCTTTAGAAAAACTAAAGCATTTATAGCTTTATCAGACAGCCGGTTTCTTATTTTATTAACTATATTTCCTGAAATTGAAAACACTCTTTCATTTTCAGTTGAAGTAGGCTTAACTGAAAGCAATGCCTTGTACATCGATTCTAAATTTGGTGACCTCTTCCCAGTCTGTTCAATTAGTAAGAACTCTTTCTTTACTATAGATTTTGACAGTGCCACTGCACTTGCCTCCTCATTTGTTGAAATGCCTTTAATTGCTTTTTCTAATTGAATTTCGAAGCTTTCGGGTTCAGGTTCTGATGGGCTTACTTCTTCTACCACTCCCGACTCATTTTCGGTCAAAGTTGTGATGGCAGGGTATAAACGATTATATTCTCTTTCAGCGTATCCAATCAAAAATGTCTTATTGTTATCAATGAAGTAGTTACTTTTATTGTGCATGAAATTGTCAGGGCTGTTCAAGTATTTTAGCAGCGATATTAGAGACGTATTACGGCGCTCTGATATTTTCAACTTAAGTGAATCTACTAATTTGAGGGCCAAAGGATCATTGATACTGTCAAGAGCAGAAAATTCTCATTCATGTTTTAAATAACTTATATTAAAAATTCCAAATCTTTCATTCATATTTTAGAAATAATTTATATTAAAAGAAACAAATCTAAATATCACTTTGTATATTCAATCAGTATAAAATTATTTGCTTATTCTAAACATAAATTGAAATATAAAACACTAACTATTACAAATAACAAATAATTGCTGACTATTTAGAATAGTTCGAACAGTGAATAGGATTTTATAATTGAGGAAAGGCAATTCAGCAATATTGCAAAGACTGCACTATTGCTATGCCTATGAACTTTAGGTCATTCGATTTTTAGTCTTGGTGAGGTGCAGTAGTGAGATATCTCTTTCACAAATGGGTCCCAAACAATTGAGTATAATGTAAGTACAACTTTGTTAAATTTCATTCACCACCTTTATATTGTTACTAGTTAAAAATAAATGTTTTATTTTTCTAAATCACTATTTTTCTACCCTCTGATGCTACACCCCTAGTTCGTATGTGGTTTTGGCAAACCATGTATGCAACATATGGTGGAGGTTGCCGGATTTTGCTGGATAAATTCTTCATAATTTATCAACTTTTTTAATTTTTTTTGAGTAAATGTTCGTTTAAAATTTAGTGTGTGCATGGGGTTATTGTACTTTTTTTCGTGAACAAGTACGGGTTGTTATATTGCTATCAGTACATATAACTTCACAAGCACGTTCTCAAAATAAAGTCTGAGGACCTATTGAAAATTTGTACAATAACTCGGGTGAATTGACGACTGTAAAACAAAATTTAATGAGAAAACAGGGGTAGCACAGCCGGTAAAAAATAACAAAACTAGAGTCTTGAAAATAGAAGTTACAATTATTAGTCAATTTTATTATTAATCTTTTTTAAAGTAAAAGTTTGAGATGTCATTCAAAACTAGTAAAAACACAATATAAAGGAGGTTGTACAATATTTTTTTTTGTTTCACTAAATTATTACAGGACAAAAATTGTTTCCAAACATCTGAAGCCAGGAATGCCATAGAAGTACATCGAGTATTACAGATTTAATTTTTTTTTTACAGATTGGCTTGATTTCTTTTCTTTCAGGTGCTTGTATTACTCGTATTACAGCATTTAATTTTTCTTTTACAGCATCTAATTATTTTTACATTTAATTTTTTTTTATATATGTTGTGATAAATTTTGTGGGGGTTAGTGTAGGGCTCCGTGTGACTTCAAAGAAACGCTCTTAGGAGAAAATTGCGGTCATATGAGTGGTTCCGAGAAAAAAACAGTTACCCGGTCTGCTTTGAAGCTGCAGGTAAAAGAGAATCAGATTCCTGCGAACTTTAAACCACAGCACAGGAGCACCGAGGTACTTGGCAGTCCTAAGTTAGAGACAGACCCATTTGCACGTTCTCCCAAAGTAAGCAGATCACCAGACAGACATAGACTACTAGCAACCACAACTGATAGCGATAGTGAAGATAATAGGCCCACTGCATCAACAAGGTCAAAATTAGACAGATTAACGAAGCCAACAAGTTCTGAGCGGACAGAAGAACGGCAAAAGGATATCCCGAGTGATACACCAGTGAGCGCACACAGAGAGGAAGCTAATAACCCAGGAACTCTAGAGAGACAGGAGAAGAATCAAAATATTGAAAGAGTTACAGCAGAAAGTAACGGTCCGTCTCCAACAAGAAACTCAGCTACGATGGACGTCACAATTTCGGAAAGCATGGCCACACCAAAAACACCAGCCGTCCCAAAATTCCTGTGTCCTCCAACGTTTGACCCATGTACGGGAAACGTTGTTAATTTTGTAAAAAATTATGAACGGACCGCAGTAGCAAATAGTTGGGACAATAACCTGAAAATAACATATTTGGGCACGTTCTTGGAAGGGGCAGCACATTTATGGTTTAACCGCTACACATCGGATGCTATTAATTACAACAAGAAATGGGCAGATGTCAAGGACGATTTGTTAAAAGAATTTGGTGGTAGTGATGTGAAAAGGCTACTGGAGAAAAAATTGTATGAAACGAAACAACGCCCTAACCAGTCTATTAGAGCCTACTTCTTCGAGCTCCAGACCATATTTGCAGATTACGATCCAGCATTCAAAGTAGAGGAATTTAAAAAATTCTTCGAAAATGGAATGAACAAGGATTTATATAGAAGTTATAGGCTAATTCTGGAGGATGATTTGGACTGGGATAAATTCAAAAAAATTATAAGGAAACTCGAAGATATCTCCACACCCGGTGAAGAGCGTATTTCATTAGATTCACTAAGGATTAGTGAAAACAATAATTGTCACCACTGCCACCACATATGTGGCCAACGAAACGAAGGTCAACACAATGACGGAAATGAGAGACAACAAGCGGCACCACAAACAAGTGGCAGGAACAGGTACTTTCAAAACAACAATAATTATCAAAGAAACGCTACAGGCAGATATCAAGGCAATTGGGGCAGAACAGGACCATCTACAGGCCGCAGATACGAATCAGGTCAACAGAACCAGGGCGGTCAACAACATAGCGATAGTAGGAACAACACACGTCAGCAAAGATTTCCCCCCAATACCAGGAATCACGACGGAAGACCAAGGTGCTTCCAGTGCAATCGAGTGGGCCATTTTGCCATTTCATGTCCTGGAAATAGACGCCAACACCCAAACGCCAACGGACGACGAGAGTAAGCCCCAGCGTCGTCCTTGCCAATAAAGGGGCCACTCCTAGCATATACAATTACGATATAATAACTGTTCCTTGCTACGTAAATGGGTACAAGGTGAGAGCCATCCTGGATACGGGGGCCGAAAAAAATGTTATTACTTCTAACATTCTAAGGTACTTTAAGAGGACCCAGAATAGAAACTTAATTGTAGCTGGGGGAGGAAGAATCCCCATACTAGGAGATACCAAATTCAAGCTTGGTATAGGGGGACTTAACATAACCTGTAGAGCGAATGTCATCGACAGTTTACCGTATCCGCTACTACTCGGGATGGAATTTCTCAAAAGCTGCGGGGCGATAATAAATCTCATAGAAGGAGTGATAACATTATCTGTTGGTAACAAATCTACAAAAGTTTACCTAAACAGTTCTCGAAAAATGGAAGTACCATTCCACCAAAATAACACCATTACAAGGGAAAAGACGGCAAAGGAACAATCGACAAATGGAAGGAAAGAAAAACCAAGGCGAAAGATAGGTAACGTAAAGCAACCACACTCAGAAGCTAAGCGAAATGAAGGAAATAGATATGCTCCTAGATCCACACCACTGAAAGAATCTACGTCAGGCGAGTCAAGAATTCAAAATAGTTCTAATAAAAACGACAAGAGGGTCACACAAAAAATTAGTGAGAAGCAGAAGAAAAGGAGAGAATTTGAGGAGTTCTTAAAGTCAAACTGGGACTATGAAAGCGTCATATCCAAAGCAATGATAGAGGAAAAGACGCAGAACCTGTTTTCAACCGATAATTCTTACGCTTTAGCTCACTGTGTATCTGCCGACCTGAAAATGAGCAAGGGAATTGCCAAAGCATTCAAGAAAAGATTTGGGGGTGTGAAGGAATTAAGGAAGAGAAAACCAGTAGTGGGACAAGCCTTAACAATAAATCAAAATGGGAGAACTATATATTATCTAATCACTAAGCGATTTTTCTGGCAAAAACCAACACTGCTAGCAGTCTGGAACTCACTGATGGATATGAGAACACATATGCTGAAAAACAACGTGAAACGACTAGCCATGCCAAGAATAGGCTGCGGCCTAGATAAACTAGACTGGACCGTGGTGAAAAATATGATTGGACATATTTTTCATAACATGGAAGTAGATTTGGTTATTTGCAATTTACCTTTTAAAGAACAAGAGGTTTTACATCAGACACCTATTATTCACCTTAATTATACTCAAGGCTATAAAGAAGAAGAGCACATGTACCGTCCACGTAAAGCTCAAATGGAAGAAGATATCGTCTTGGAACCACAAATCCCCAAAACAATATTAATAAAAATGAGTAACCCTCTAAATGAGGCAGAACTAGAGCACGCGGAATTCTATGAAAATGAGAATTTCCTAGTGCCCAGGAGATTGTTATGCATGGAACCAACAATAGTCTCTAATGAGAAAATTTCCATTAAAATTATGAATAAGGGACATAATAAAATTAAAATATTTAGGAACTCCACAATTGGATTTATAGTTTGCAACCCAACCATTGAAGAAGATGCCCTACTTCTGTACATCGAAAATGTCCAGGACTCTGACGACTCTGTCACAATCAAAGATCATAACCTGGAACACTTGGAACGAGGGAAATTTAAAAATAATTTGGAAAAGCTACTCAGCAAATATAACGACGTCTTTTCAAAATCCACTAAAACTATGGGACTTACGAACCTAACCGAACACAAGATTGACGTTGGCAATGCAGACCCAATTAAATGTAGACCCTACAGGGTCTCACAAAAAGAACGTGAGGTCATCGATAGGCAAATAAAGGAGATGCTGGAAAGCGATGTAATAAGGCCCTGCCATTCCCCGTGGTCAAGTCCAGTGGTTCTTGTTAAAAAGAAGGATGGCGAAACAAGATTTTGTGTGGACTATAGAAAATTAAACAATGTTACGAAAAAATCCACATATCCCATCCCCAACATAGATGATATCCTAACTTACCTAGGAGATTCAAAATATTTTACTACACTGGACATGTTCAGTGGATATTGGCAGGTAAAAATCGAAGAAAAATCGAAACAATACACAGCGTTCGTAGCTCAGGGACATGGGTCATATGAATTCAATGTTTTAAGTTTTGGTTTATGCAATGCCCCCGCTACTTTCCAAGAGTTGGCCGACAAAGTATTCAATGGAATGAAGTGGAAAGATGTCCTAATCTACCTCGACGACATAATTGTGTTTTCAAATACACTAGAGGAACATCTCCTAAAATTAGAAAAGGTCTTTCAACGCCTTAGGCAAGCTGGTTTAACGCTAAAACCCAGCAAATGCGTGTATGTCAAAACGGAAGTGAAAATCTTAGGACACATAGTAAGCAGCAACGGAGTAGCTCCAGATGAAGAAAAATTAATGGCTATTAAGAATTTCCCGGAACCAAAGTCGGTAAAGAATGTACAGAGCTTTATCGGTCTGTGTAATTATTACAGAAAATTTATAAAGAATTTTTCCATAATAGCTAGACCCTTACATCTGGTTGCAAAAAAGGATAGTGGATTCATCTGGGAAAAGTCACAGCAGGAGGCTTTCGAGACATTAAAGGAAAAACTATTGTCAGCACCAGTTCTACAGCACTTTAATCCAAACATAGGCTGCGAACTCAGAGTAGATGGTAGCACAGTAGGAATTGGTGGAATACTTCTGCAAGAAGATGAAAACGGACAAGCCCACCCCATCGCCTATATTAGCAGAAGCCTTTCTAAAGCCGAGAAGAATTATACCATTACGGAACTAGAAGGATTAGCTGCTATCTGGGCCTTAGGCTACCTGAGGCATCTAATTTACGGAAGGCCTGTAAAAATTGTCAGCGATCACCATGCCTTGTGCTGGATTAGGTCATTAAAAGACCCAACAGGCAGGCTAGCACGATGGTCACTGAGGCTGTCGGAGTTCGATTACACCATTGTGCATAAAAATGGCGCTGCACATGCAGACGCCGATTCGTTGTCACGGAACCCCGTCCTCAAAGCTGATGAAAGCTTAGAAAATATAGATGACATACCCACTTTCCTTCTCCTGCCTGAAGATGTATCCAAAGAACAGCGATCAGATCCTTCGCTGAAAGAATTAATCGCCGCAGTGGAAGATCCAAGGTCCGCTCCGATAGGTCTAGCAAGACGGGCAAAGAATTATCGGATTGTCAATGGGGTCCTCTATAAGGCCAATTCATTAGCAGAAGGGCGTGAAAATTTACTGGTCATCCCTAGACATCTACGAGAGGAAATCTTGTATTCCCACCATTCAGAGCCTCTCGCAGGCCATCTAGGCATTGCTAAAACACTGCATAAAATTAAAACCAGATACTACTGGGAGAACCTGCAAAAGGATGTGGAAAAATTCGTAAAGGGTTGTCCAGACTGCCAAGCCAGGAAGGGTGCACAAAACAAGAAACCTGTTGGGCTGCTACAGCCAATATCAGTGGGGACACCATTCGAAAGAGTAGGGATTGATATCCTAGGTCCATTTCGACGGAGTCGAAATGGCAAAACAGTAATAGTAGTAGCAACCGATTATGCGACCCGTTGGGTAGAAACGGAGGCTTTACCCTCAGGGAAGGCCAAGCCAGTTGCGAAATTTATCTTGGAAAAAATTATTGCACGACATGGATCCCCAAGATACCTACTTAGCGATCGAGGAAAAACCTTTCGGTCTGAACTAGTAAGAGAGTTGGTAAAATGCATGGGAACGTATAATCAATATACGACAGCGTACCACCCCAGTTGCAACGGGTTAACCGAGAGGTTTAACAAAACGTTAGCGAATATGTTGTCAATGTATACGAACACACAACATACGGACTGGGACGAGTATCTTCCCCACGTAACTTTTGCTTATAATACAACTCGACAGGACACCACTCAATTTTCCCCGTTTATGTTGGTCTATGCTAGAGAGGCAATACAGCCGACAGAAGCCAACTTGCTGGAGACATGCAATACTACGGATGCTTGCCAGATGAGAGAGCGAGCCTTGGCTGTGAGAAACCAGGCCGTAGAAAATATCAAAAAAAGGCAGGGAGCCGATAAAATACGATATGACAGCAAGCATCGGCACCTGGAATTCGAGAAGGGGGACCAAGTGAAGGTTTTCACCCCAGTACGAAAAGTAGGAAGGAGCGAGAAGCTGCTACTTCGTTGGTTTGGGCCGTACTATATAGTAAAGAAGAAAAGCGATGTAGACTATCTTGTGCAGAAGGGCCCAACCAAGAAGTCCAAGTCGGAAGTGGTACATGTCAGTCGGATCCTACCTTACCATGACCCTTGGACTCCAATTCCGGTGCCAATGAGGGACAAAAAGTAAAAAGTTTTTTTATTATAATTTTCCAATTAAACATTTAAGTTAGGTATAGAGGTGTAAAAGATTAATAGGTACTAATGAAGTTTTTTTATGAAAATAGGTTAACCATAATCGGGATGTGCAAATTCCATGATGGGGGCGCGCACCACATGGAGGTCACAGCAGGAGGATTTTGGAGGAAGCTGCCGTCCACTGTGACATATGAAGCTACGATTCCGCTACTCTACGAAACTGCATGGATAGAGAAAGAGGTAAGAGGGAATTCAGAATTTAAGGGAGCCTGCCAAAATCTCAGCAATAAGAACCCACAGTGTGTAATTTTGAATAGCTTAAATCTGCTAAAAGTTAGTTTTGAAAACGAATTTAACTCGCTCGCTCGTAGCTGGAGTCCGTCATATTTAAAAAATTGCTCCGAGCCAACAAGGCGCAGTAGAAGGGCACTTGATTTTTTGGGAGAAGGGTTATCGTGGTGTTGTGGGGTTGCTACCCAACAAAAGTTAGATTCCTTGACGATGAGCGAACAAAATTTAAAATTACAATTGTCCAAATTAACAAGCGGGATGTCAGAAACTTTTTCAGCCATATCTCAAAATTCCAAAAAATTTTTAGAGTTCGAGAAATCTATTAGTAATACGTTCAAATCTACGGAAGATAGGATTCACAAATTAGAATCCTATACCGAACAGGTAATGAATAACGTTAAAGAATTTGAAAAAGAAGAAAGTTATTTCCTTTTGTCCATATTAAATAATCAGTTTACAAATTTGCGGCATATCATAGAAATTACACGGGCAATCAAACGTCAAGGGGTCATAAATTCGTGTAGGCAACACCAGATTCCTATTTCAGTTCTGGACCCAGCTGTGTTACGACATGATTTGGAAAAATTAGAGGGCGAATTAGTGAAGTTAGGACAAAATTTGGCCATCCCACTTCATGATTTATCGAAGTTATACCAAGTCCCTATATGTGACTGTGGTTTTAACGAAGATAAACTCCACATTAACATTCGTATTCCTATCACAAAAAAGAAACAAACATGGGAGTTGTTTGAGCTTATAACAACCCCATTTGCTTGGGAAAATCAAACTTGCATAATACAACATGAACCACTATTTTTAGCAGTCTCAAGATCCCCTCTAAGTTCCAAATCACACGTAAGGCAAATATCAGGGTCAGGGTTGAGACACTGTCAGCCGTTTAACGATCGATTATGTTACTTGCCACGGTTCTCAGCAGACATGATGCAAGGACCAGCATGTGCCAAAAAATTGTATAACGGAGCCTCTGTTGAGGAAATAAGTCACCACTGTCCAATGAGCTGCCATAAGTCAATCACCACGGTTGTTTCCGAGATTGCCGAGGAGACTTACGTCATCACTCATCCTAAAAATGAAACAAAATTAGTATGTCAAAATTTAACCCAAGCATTAGATAAGTCAGCCTACGTAATGCCAGGCTCAATCAAAGTATATTTACCATGTCAGTGTGAGTTATCCATGGAAGGGGAAATTTTAATTCCAAGAAGATTTCCATGCCTCGAGTCATTACCATTGGAATCCACTGTGACTCATATAATCCCAGCAGCCTGGTCCACATTGAAATCTTTCGTCCTAAAGCCATATAATCAGGATAACTTGCCGAAATTCCTAAAACCAGAAGATGGCCTTAACAAAAATTGGACGTTAGAAATTCCTCACCTTAATCTAACATCCCCGAAAGCAAACATAAAAGATATTTTGGACAGTGTTGATGCGAAAGTTAGGTTTTCATATGCAGACATGTATGGTCAGCATGGAGACACGCTATTTTTTATATGGAATTGCATTTTATCGATAGGCCTATGTTACATGTTTTTCGGTAGGCGGCATAACTTAGCAGTTATACCTACTCTAGCAGCCCCAGCACGAGGCGAGAGCGAGGGACGTATTGAACACGATCTTTTTTTTGTATTGTTATGCGTGGGACTTATCCTGTTTATTGTTTACTTCGCAATAAAAATGTTTTTATTGGTGAGACACGGCAAGGCAAAGGCGAGAGAAAATCCAATACCAGCAAAGAGGCGAGCACCTCCCCTAAGTGAACCCCTTCCCTCAGGAAATAAATTCCTACTTCAACTAACCAGTAACGTGGACCTCAATTCAATTGAACCAGGGCATAGCGTAGAATGTGTCCTGCAGGGAATCGAGGATCCCCCATTTGAAGGCACTAGTGACGAGTCGGGTGTATAAAAAATTTTTTTTTTTGGCCCTTTTAAATTGGATCAGAGCAGTCGATCAGGTCATGAAGTGAGGTTGCTAGGCGATTTAAGCTAGTGGCTAATTCGAGGTCATTAGATAAATGGCAGAGCAAATAGCCGATTACCTGACACCGCCCTTATCCAAACAAAATTAATATTGATAATACAACCAGACATGTCGACCCACAATACACTGAAGTTAAACCACCCACCGTGCACTAAAGGGAGCCTATTATAAATGGTTAAAGCTGTAGCAAACATTGAAGTAAGGAAAGTTAAGACTTCGAGCAGTAAAAGTAAAATTTAAGAAATATGCTTAATCTAATAATTTTTTTATTTAAACCAAAAAATAGTTTTATTATTTCTGAGAGAAGTTCTTTAATAAACAATTTTTAATTGGGGCAATAAACATAAAAGTAAACACATAAAGACAATTTGGAAATCTATTTAGCTGGTTAACTTCATTCTTAGCTAAATTTTTCTTTCAAGTATACATATAAAGACCGAAACGTCTATTTGGCTCGATAATAGGTGGCAGTACTATAATATTATAATATATACAGATGTTTTATTAAAATAAAACTTAGATTTCCAGCCCAATGAAGAATTTTCACATTTAGTGTTATATCAAAGATGGGCCAAAATTCAATATTTCTAGAAGATTTTTTTTTTTCATAACTTAGGCCATTGTGACCTAGTGGGCTTGATAGCACAAAAGTTAAGAAAATAATAATTACACATTAGATCATGGATATGGCTGTATATTGCAGTCAATTTTTTCTCTCAATTTTTGGTGGCCCGCAGATCACCTACGTCTAAAACGTAGGACCGTAGGTATCAAAGATGATATCCTTAACTTGTGTAAAAGTATTAAGTTATATATAATATTGTTATTCATGGGAGAATATTAAACATTAGTAAAGATATAGAGGATAACAAATAGGTAATTTGATTACTTGTACTTTTTTTTAATAAAAGATTGACTATTCTTTCTATTTAAAGTTTGTCAGTAAATAAATAGAGATTGTTAGGAAGGGTAAAATAGGATAGTAAGATATTGAAACAATTGGGGCTGCAACAAGAAAAACAGGGGTCATTAGGTAATAGAAAAGCAACGAATCAAAGGGTTAGGGTCAACTCTTACATTTAGAATAGGAATTAGAGGCCAGATATTTTAGAAGGTATTTCGTTATGTGACACTACATTCAAAATTTGTAGTTTTATCAGGAGAATTAAATATTAAAATCGAAAAAATTGTCATTTATATTTATTTTTCATACTCATGCGTTACCATAACCTAAAAAATATCCGACCTCTCTTAATAAACTAGACATTAGGTAATATGTAGATACTTACAGTTTTCTGTTTCGATTTTTATTTCTTTTTCATGTATGCCGAGCACACCCATGGAGGGCAAATGGCACGAGTTGGGTTCCCCAGAGCAAACGACAAGAGACGACACCCAGGCAAAATGGAGCACAACGGCATACCAGGATAAGTACATGCTGTGACATTCACGAACCATTCTGTAACCTTATGGGGCCAGGCATTTATTATCAACACCCTTGTATGAACATTTCTGTGTGAAGAGATTCAACATACTACCAGCATCAAACAAGCTGTCAACATCTTTGTTTCCACACCTAAAAAACACAAAGGATACATGAACCACACAAACAACAGGAGGCTAATAACAAAAAACCTACCTTAACAGTGTTTCCTCTACTTAATACTTATTAAGGGAACAACGCTAAAAATACCACACAGACGCTGATGTCTCCCACAATTTTGTAAATCTGCTTCGTCAACAAGTCCAAGTATGAAGTATGGCGGATCCAAGGGGAAATGTTCCAAATAGCACAAAATCAACATTAATCGCCGCCCACAGGAATGCCACATTTGCAATTTACGAATTCACGGAAAAGCTGTAACTGTAATCCGTAACTAAGGTTATGTTATGTTCGTGCGTCCCATTTGCCGTTTGACAGTTTAAGCGTATCGACCGTAAGCCAGTGCCGACTTAGCCCACAGACATTAGTGCCGGATCCAGCCCAAAGACAACTTCATGTGTGCTCGAGGAAAATTTTGTATTTTTTTGTTGTTGTTTTGTTTTGTGTAAAAATGTTAATGTAGTTAATAATATCATTTGCATTCATAAGGCTAGATTACAATTTTCTTGTTGCAGATTAGGTTACTAATTTTTTTTTTTTCCTTTTTTCATTGTTTTTCAAGAATGTAACTGTATGTATTATCAAATAGGGCAGTTTTAGAGATATTCAACTTTTTTAATGATTGGTAGTTATTAGATTTTTTTTTCTGTTTGTTTTTCAGTCAAAACAAATTTTAAGTGAACTTGTTCGTCCATTTAGGAACCCATTATTCAAAAGCTGGGGTCCAGCTTTCGCGAGGTGAGAGAGATATGTCAAGAGCAGAAAATTCTCATTCATGTTTTAAATAACTTATATTAAAAATTCCAAATCTTTCATTCATATTTTAGAAATAATTTATATTAAAAGAAACAAATCTAAATATCACTTTGTATATTCAATCAGTATAAAATTATTTGCTTATTCTAAACATAAATTGAAATATAAAACACTAACTATTACAAATAACAAATAATTGCTGACTATTTAGAATAGTTCGAACAGTGAATAGGATTTTATAATTGAGGAAAGGCAATTCAGCAATATTGCAAAGACTGCACTATTGCTATGCCTATGAACTTTAGGTCATTCGATTTTTAGTCTTGGTGAGGTGCAGTAGTGAGATATCTCTTTCACAAATGGGTCCCAAACAATTGAGTATAATGTAAGTACAACTTTGTTAAATTTCATTCACCACCTTTATATTGTTACTAGTTAAAAATAAATGTTTTATTTTTCTAAATCACTATTTTTCTACCCTCTGATGCTACACCCCTAGTTCGTATGTGGTTTTGGCAAACCATGTATGCAACATAGTAGAGGACTTTAGCCGAAGTTGGGTCTCCCCCCACCACTTTTTGTGACCTTGACCGTGAACATGTATGCCGCTGTGGCGTGACCTTGAGCCGTAGCCGGTGCGTACCCTTGAAGCCGGGTTGCATTTGACCTTGAAAAGTCCTCATGACCTTGGTCGTGAACGTGGAGGCCGCTCCGTGGCCTTGAGCTGTAGCCGGTGCGTGTCCTTGAAGTCGAGTTGCATTTGACCTTGAAAAGTACATTCGTTCTTTAAATAAACGGTAAAGTGGGGTGACTCTTTCCGTTTTGTGACGTAACAACTCTTCTCTATAAAAGAGAATAGGCTATCAGGGCAAGTATCATACTTAGTCTGATTCGGCTACAGTTAATAAGTGAGTGCTGTGATCTTGAGTATTCCAAGTGAGTTAAATTCTGTAATATAATTATTTGTCATTCTTTCACTATACATAACCGTTCAAATATGAATACCAATATCAATTTATCAGCCCTTAATGAACGTATAATTGAAGACGTAGAGGTTTTAGAACAAAAACCCATTTCATCATTAACTTTAAATAAGATTTACGTCATAAAGAAAATGATGGTGGTTAATACACGGTTTGGTAAATCGATTTTAGTACATTTGTTTGATGAAGGTTCAAATAATACCTTCAAATCATTTTTACCTAAACGTATTGTAGAACTTTTAAGTGTACCTATTATAGATGAAATAAATTCAGTTGATGGTAAATACGCGTTGATTTATTTAGGTCAGAGTTCTCCCATATATATCGGTGCCAAATCGAGAACACTACTAAAATTCGAACTTATTTTTTAAATATGTTATCGAAGTTTCAAAACATTATCTAGTTAGTAAATAGAATATAGTAAAAGAATGGCTGTGGTAGAAATATTACAAAATATAATCTTTTTTAGATTACTCATTATCTCACATCAAATCAGGCTTAGTTCTAGTAGGGTCTTGCCATCAAAGACTTGTACCACAAGTACTTCGATTCAATTTATTTACTTTCCATCAATAGCATCCATGTAAGTAATTTTATAATTAAAAAATATATATATTTCTAAATTTATTTATGTAATTTCCAGCTTTACTACAACCAACAAATATGTGGATGCAATATTCGGCACAAAGGTGGACAAAGGAGGAAGATATTAATTCGGCCATTGATAGACTAGATCCGCATGTATAAATTTTGTCACATCTTTGCTTCTATCATCGGAATGACTATTGTTTTGAAATCCAATAATTATGTATCGAGGTCTCTCAAGACTGTTAGTGGTTTTAACGGCCCAGACATCTGAAGCAGTATCGCGCAGAGTAGGTAGCTCATAGAGATCCCACATACGGTAAGCCATCTTAACTCTAGCATTATTACTACTTTTATTAATTCTGTTTAATAATTTAAGCTTTTGTCTATCCTCAGGCACAATATGCCTAATCTTCCATTCAATTTTGTTAATTTCCAAATCTGCATCAACTTCCCCAATGTAGGAATCTTTAAAGGAACGAGCTATTATTTAAATTAATTCCTGCTTCACATTTAAAATACCTTTGGTGTAGTCTTCTGCAAAACCCATAAGGTATTTAAGGGGTAGTCTACCACTAAACACATGGCTAGTACTATCTAAAATATCTTGTTTCTGTTCGCTGAGGCCCCAACCAGTAGTTAATAGTGATCGCAGATGTGTTTGCCCATATGATACCATAGTCTTCATTGTGGTAGTGATGCCAGGCTTCCTAACGACGGCCACTTGCTCGTCGAACACTTCGAGTTTTTCACTAGATGTAGTAACTGTCATTATTAGTTAATTTTCTCTCAGTTTTAATCCAATAGATTGAAGAAATGCACGGTCCTTTGCCGACAATCTATGTCTTAACTGTTTAAGAGGTATACGCTGAATGAATCGATTTCTACAATCACCCTTCTTTTTATCGTTAAACACTTTATATCGGTAATGTGCTAATCTTTCCTGATTATATCGAAAACCCATTTCTTTTTATCCCAGACCATATCGACAGCTCATATCTAGTTCAATCGGGGGATAAAACTCTGCACTGAGCACGCTTGAGCGGCTTGATAAAGTGAAAGTGCGTGACATGACTGATGTTTTTGGAGATTGTGTGTGCCTTTATTGCGATTTGCAGCAGTAGTTGTGTATTAATCTTCTTTTTTTGGGCGGTGATGGAGATAGATTCATATCATTATTTGACGCCACGTTCACCCCGTCCACTTTACAGTAGCAGCAAAATATTTTTCGAGGGGACGGACCATCGTTAACATCAACATTATTTTCGCCTTCAGGAGAATAATGTTCTTGACAGTACTGGTATTTTAAAATATCAATGTCATCCTGAAGATGTTTGGGTAGTTTATCCCACACTAATGCAATTTCATAAGGGGCGCATGCAATCATTACTTCTTTAGGCATATCTGAAAGTTGCTGTTTACTCATCTTCAACAAGCTGCGTAGTCTAGAGAAAGCAATCAATGAGTGGCCCATCCGTGTGGCCCACTGTGTTGAAATTTTGTTGACGCTCATAATTATAGTAGATTTTATCCGTAAACGTTGAACCATTGCGCAAGTACAGAATTAATTCTCTTGGTGGGGGTAAATCGCCAAAACTATCGAAATATGTGACCAAACTACCACGTTTTTTATATGCCACCCAATGTGTTCCCGGGCCATCTATAGTATCCAAATTTATGATGGCGGATTCATTACGATTTGGCTCTGAATTTGGTAAAGTATCGCGCATAAATATACCCCAAAAATATGGCACCTTCATCTTCTCAGCATAATATTTAAGATCGATGTTGGTGAGAGGTTTTCGAGGCAGTGTGTCTAGTAGTTTTTTGAACTTTGTGATTTTAGATAGAGGCCCAATCCCTTACGATATGGTTTCAAATATAGTCCCTTGCCACTTTTCCCAACAGCAATTGCCTCCATATGTCTATTATGGCGGTTTGTTTCTGCCAATTCCTCTCTGCCTTTTTTCACGTCATTTATAGCCTTGGCTAAGCCTACTGCAGAGCCTGCTAAACTACCCAACGCCGATAAACCAGCAAAAATAGGTATTAAGGGTATAATTCCACCAACTTTCGGAATCGGTATTATGCTAGGTGTACGGATATTGCGTTTTCCTCCAGCTGATCTCATGTGTCGTCGTGCAGCTTGAAGCGCTACTTGCATAACTTTTCTAGTATCCTTAGCTACAGATCGATTACCACCGGCTTTACGCAGATCATCACGTACCTTGCGTACTATTCCAGCCCCGAATGCTACCTTTCTAACATTATTCTTCCTGCTTTTATTCTTCTTTTTATTTCTTTTTGTAGCACGAGATGTGGTTGATTTACATCCCATACCAAGACGTTGTTTTCCCTTCATTATAGTCGTAACCAACCACGCGGCAGCCTTTTCTTTTAAACGTGCCTCTTTGGATTTAACTCGATTCCACGCAGCTTGTTCAAGTTGATAGTCTGCTCTATGTCGGGCTGATAAATCGTTCGAGTTTTGATCGTATGCAATATCGTGCTGCTTGCATGCAGCGTCGAGTTTATTTATACCTGGATCGCCTCGTGCTAATCTTTTTTTTAATTTAGTACCTGGACCACAGTACTGGTAACCGCCGGGTAAATGTAGTTCAAATGGAAACTTATTTATTAGAGAATTAACTACCCCCTTACCGACCTTTAAAAATCGGCTGTTCTTACTTGTGCGCTGCTTGACTAACAACATTTAAATAACAATTGTAATGCATACATCTATTTATATCGTCTTCAACCGTGCTACGATGCGCATTGTGAAGCAGAGCCAGAATTTCCCTATAGAAAATTTAGATGAAAAAGTTGGATGTGGATTGCAAATTGAATCGTGTCATGGGCCATTACTTCCATCAACTGTTCGTGGACTACTTATCGGCCCGAGTAACTGTGGCAAGACGAACTTGATGATATCTTTGCTTACTCACCCCCTTGGATTACGTTTTGAAAATGTATACTTATATTCAAAGTCCTTATATCAACCCAAGTATGAGTTCTTACGCACCATACTATCACCGATTAAAGGATTAGGGTTTTATACATTCAGTAATAATGCGGAAATAGTACAACCGTCTGATGCCAAGCTCAATTCTATTTTTATATTCGATGACGTTATATGTGAAAAGCAAGATGTAATTCGTGCATTTTTCTCAATGGGCCGCCATAGAAATGTAGACTGTTTTTATCTCGCACAGACATATTCTCGTATAAATAAACAAATCGTAAGAGACAATAGTAATTTTTTAGCTGTATTCAAACAGGACGAAATGAATTTGCATCACGTTTTCTCTGATCATGTCTCACCAGATGTATCTTTTAAGCAATTTCAAGAAATGTGTGCACAGTGTTGGAACGACAAGTATGGTTTTCTTGTAATTGACAAAGATAGAGATGTGAATGAGGGGAGATATAGGAAAGGACTTGATAGTTTCATATATCCATAAAGTATAACAATTAAAGTTTCAATCGACCTGTGGACGGCGTCGGGACTACTTCGTTGAGGTTAGACATTGGAAAAGAAAATGAAAGACCATAGCAATATCGATGGAGACATGGCAAGGGAAGTAAACCTCAAACGGCAACTAGTTGAAGCTACTGATTCTGTACGTAAAAAATTTAATTCACTGAAGAGTAGAAATGTTGAGAGTCAGTTAGCACTTGAGAAGATCTATGAGCCCATAACAAAACCTTTAAAAGTTATGTCATCTGCCTCACAGATAAAATCACATAACCAGGCACCACCAACACCGACACAATCTCGAGATAGTAATAAAGCTACGACCAGTATGTTTAAAGCGACACCTGAAACCAGTAGCGACGATGGCGAGAATAATGCAGCATATTATATGGAAACACCACCAAGATCGTCGTTAATGAGTACCCCAGGCTCAGAAAGATCCATTGGCAGTGTAGAAGAGAAATGTGCTGTAATCAAACATCTAGAAAATGTAAAGTCCGGCAACTATAAATATGACACTGTATACGGTGTTCGTCTAGACCCCCATACAGGCAAACTACATATGGGTAATGTCGAGGTGCGGTTTTCTAGTGGGGATATTACGTTGTGGAATGGTAATAAGTCTCTAGGAACGTATTCTGGCAGTCCTAAGTTGTACGATGTAATATTTTTGAAGTATCCATTAGTTCTACGCAACGATGAAGTATCTCTTTTTGACGAGGAGTATCAAATATATGGCGAAATATTAAAAAAGACGAGAGCAGCATATAAACACTATGATATCAAAAAGGGTTTGAATAAAACTAAATGGAAGAAATTCAGTGACATTATAAAACCACTAACATCTTCTACAGTAATGACGAGATCCAGAACTGGTTTGGGCTTTCCGCAAATGCCACTTCAGAAAATATACAATAGTAAAGGTGTCGACTATGTTTATTGGAATAAGCCAAAAGAGTTGGTAGATCGTCTACGTCTGCTGTATAGCTCAAAAATGGCAGGTAACAGTGGCGTTAATAATGAAATAATTAGTTTGTTGGAGGAAATGAGAGAAGAAAAAATAATCTATTAACATAATTATAATGGGGAAGTATAATATACTGTGAAATGCTTAAATCAGATCAGATGTAATTAGAAATGCTACCTGGTCACAACACAATTGATAAATTTGGACACAGAAGAGGCGGCGCTAATAAATCATTAGTCGTGCGTGGTCCACCAGGTCTTGGTCTTAAGCTAACTACAGATAATCACTTCGACATTCAGAATAAACGTTTAAAGAACATTGGAGAACCGGTAGATAGTCAGGATGGGGTAACACGTAACTATGTTGAAGAGCGACTTACTACCTTCTTTGCAGACATCCGCAAGGCTATGGATGAGGCCACTAACTTAATTATCACAGCAATGGAAAAGTATGTTAATGGTCAAGTTTTGTTAGCTGTTGCTACTGCAAAAACTTATGTAAATGAGGAAATTCCGAAAAAAATTGATAAAGGAAATGTACGGGTTGTTGCAGAGATGAAAAAGTATATTAATGAACAAATACGAGCGAATATTGATAAGGAACATAAAACAGTGGAAAATTCAATTTCTCAGCAAGCTAGAGAGCTTCAGAAAATAATTGACAAAATTAATAAATTAGAAGAATTAACTTATTAGAAATTAGTCGATCGGCAAACATGTAACAGCTTAGTGTATTCTCTGCACACCCATTCGATCCAATAAGTTAACATGGAAATCAGTGCTACAAAGAAGGCCATTGTGCAGGAACTGCACAGGTTACCCCGAAAAAATTTTCGTAGAAGAACAATCATCAAAGGGTATGCGGATTTATGGCAAATGGATTTGGCTGAAATGCAGCCATATGCGAACCTTAATAAAGGCTATAGATATATCCTCGTAGTGATCGACTGCTATTCAAAATATGTGTGGACAAGACCCCTAAGAAATAAAACGGGTATAGAAATTACGAAGGGTATGAGGAGCATTTTGCAAAAATCAAACTACTCACCTAAGAATCTTCAAAGCGATCAGGGTACGGAATTCTACAACAAAAACTTTTCCACTTTAATGAAAAAGTATGGCATTAATCATTACTCTACATATAGTACGAAAAAAGCAGCAATTGTGGAGAGTGATACGAACATTAAAAAATTGGTTATATAAAGAATTCTCAGCCAGAGGTAAATACAAATGGTTCGATATTCTATCCAACGTCACAAAAAAATACAACGATAAAGTACATCGAACTATTGGCATGAAACCTGCTGACGTTAAACCAACCACATGTTTAAATGTGTATAATCACATTAGGATTGCTTTAAAACCCAAGTTTAAGGTTGGTGACATAGTTCGAATAAGTGCATACAAAGGTGTATTTGAAAAAGGTTATACAATTAATTTTTCAACTGAACTTTTTAAAATTGTGAAAATAAACATAACGAACCCAACAACTTACCAGCTCGAGGACATGTATGGACAACCAATCAAAGGATGTTTTTATGAAATGGAGTTACAAAAAACTAAGTATCCCGACATATATCTAGTGGAGAAGGTTTTAAGAAAGAAAGGGAACAAAATATTTGTCAAATGGCTTGGACTTTCCAATGAACACAACTCTTGGATTGACAAAATGGATGTCGTGTAATTTAATAAATGTAAAATATGCATAATCAATTTATATATTTACTTATGTATCAGTAATATGGAAATAAAATATGTATACGATATTAATGTGTTTTATTTAAACATATAAAATTCATTATTGAATTGCTTTATTTCGCTGTAACAGTATTTAGATTTTATATTTCGTTAAGTTAAAGAGAAGAAAAAAAACAAATTAATATAAATATATTTTATTTTAAGCAAAATATGTAAAAAATACAAATTATTGTAATAAAAAAAAATTCTTCATGAAATCCCACGCCTTAACATTCGAATTTCTCGATTCCAGGACACCAGCATTTTCTATTGTGATGCAACATATCCACATAATAGTGACCGACATTTTCGCACAATAGTTTATCATGTCTACACACGCTGCATATATTATTCCAGCAATTGCTCCCGAATTTATCACATGCCATACACCGCTGCCTTAATGGATGGTCCACCATGCAAACACCACAAACATCTCTCATTATTCCGAAGTTGCTGCGAGCCAACATTTGAAGGCATTTACGACACTGACGTTCCCCAGCTTTTCTTCCTTGGAACCTCTGAATTGACACAGGATTCTCCCTTACACAAATTCCACACAAGCCCGTACATGGATTGAAATATTCCTTCGGCCAGGAAACGTAGCAGTTATGACACACCATTTGGTCATTCATTCTAAAAGGATATGCTGCAATGGTTGGTTTTGACTGCCACTCTTTTGGAAAAGGCATTTTTAATACTTCTTAATACTTCAATATGTAGTATGAAAGCAGAATAATAACTGTGCTCCTCATTGTGTTCATTTGTCCACGGAAATTAGGCTCCTGGTCGGCGTACGGCTATGGGGAGCTCCGTGCAGTGATGGGGGGCCGGCTGTTTTGCTGTTGCGCCGTCACTTGCGCCAGATTTGAGGTGGTTAGGGCCAATAGTTGGGCTAACTGTTCGTACGATGGGAGTCCTAGGCTTGGCTGGAGGTTCCCTGTCATGGTGGCAGAGGGGGCAGGGATTGCCCCGGTCGTTTGTCCTGGGATGGCTATTTGTTGAATGCTGGGTGTGACGCTAGGCGCTGTTGTCTGGTATAGCGGGGTAGTCCTCCCCTGAAGGACCAGTCCTGGTTGGCTGGCTGTGGAGTGGTTGGCACTGGTCGGCGAGGTCCGTGAGACGAGTTGCTGACCCTCCGGTGATGGACTTCGGCTTGGGTAGGCAGCGGCTGATGGCACCATGCAGCGAGGGGTGGCCGGCTGGCGGCGAGGAGTCAGCGAGGCGTCTCTGAATAACTGTGGCCAATCCGGGGTGGTTTCTAGGTTGTACTGGCGGTCGCTGAGTAGCTCTGGGCCCGAGGCGGAGTCCTCTTCAAGGAGCGGGGAGAGTCTGGCGAAGCGGTGATCTCCGACGACAGCGAGTCGTCGCTGGCCCGGAATGCTGTCGGGCCTACCATACAGTGGGGGGGCATCGCCATGGATTCATCGCTGTCCATCCTCTGTTCCATCGCCGTGTTGTCTTGAGTGACCCTTGCTTCGCTGTGCCGGGGTGCTGTGCTGTATGCCATACAGTGAGGGGGCACCGTCGTGGATGCGTTGCTGCCAGTTGCCTTGGTATTTGTAGTGAATCTTACCTCGCTTTGCCGGGATGCGGTGCTGTATGCCATACAGTGAGGGGGCACCGTCGTGGAGACGTCGCTGTTAGCCCTTGAGTATATTGCCGTGTTCGTAGTGATTCTTACCTCGCTGTGCCGGGGTGCTGTGCTGTATGCCTTACAGTGAGGGGGGCCGCCGTGGCTACGTCGTCCGTGGCCCCAGTGCCTACTGCCTGGACATCTCGGTTGGATGGCACTTCGCTGTCCCTGGATGCTGTCGATGGTACCATACAGTGAGGGGGGACCGTCGCTGGAGCGTCGTCCGTGGCCCCCGGACCTACTGCCTTCCCACTACGAGTGAACATCGTCGCTGGTAAACCTTTTATAATGCTGGGTTATTAGCCCAGAGAGGCGCCCTGGAAAGGGCGAGGGTAGTAAATAAAACAAACTTTCACTTTTAAACACAAGAAGGGGAGCAGCCTTATCGGCTATAGTGCTCTTACTACTGGCTGGATACTCGTAGACTGGTGCTCGAAGACTGTTGCCTGCTGGATTCTGGCGTGCGCTTTTATAGAACCGCTAGCCAGAATCCGCGCAGCAGATTGGCCAGAGCGTTTGTAACCGAGGTTACTTATATGGGTAGCGGCGCGCATCGCAGGTCAGAACCTGTCTGACCGCCGATGACACATTCTCATTTAAGTAGATGCTGAGGGCGCTGACGTCAGAGATGACATGACGTCATCAACTGTATACAGGGTGTCCACTTTTTCAATGGGATTGTATTGGTAACTTCTAAACCGTAAGAGACAGAAGGTCGGTTAAATTAGAGAAAAGTTGCGCATTTTAAAGCTCGTTAAGATGTCTTTTTCAGATTTGAAAAATGTTCAGTAGTTTCAGAGATATCCTGAAAAGAGTGAAAATCGCCATTTTTAATTTTTGCTAATAACTCGCAAATGATAGGATTTAGAAAAAAAATCTTTAGATAAAAGTTAAATGGTGTTCGGTTGTCTATTTAAAATTCTCAAATTTACATTTCTATCATTTCGACGCTGGGCGTCGCGACGCCCAACTTATGTTTTTCTTATGGACGCCTATCATTTTTTAAAGGAAATTGAATTGGCGGCATCTTACTTAATATGAAACGGTAGAAATTTCATTTTAGCACATTGGTGCCGGGCGTCGGGCGTCGCAATGCCAAAACTTTGAAATTTGACAACATACCATTTATGTCGATACCTAATTTCTAATTATACACTAAAATGTAAGAATATATTCTTTACTGAAACGTTTTCAGGCTATCTTGCATTTTTTTAATGAAAAATGTAACTTAGTCAAATAAAAGATAGCTTTACATTGACATTTTTATTGAAAGACAAAACTAAATACGTAACAAACGACGAAAGACATAATTACCGGCTACATTAATTGTTCAAAATGTGCACCGTTTTGTTCAATACATGTTGACGTTCGGATGTCCATTTGGTGAATAGCGGCTTGAATTACCTCAGGTTCAATTGTTTCAAATGCTTCCATTATTTTTTCTTGCAGTTCTTCTATGGTCTGACAAGACCTATCATACACTTTATTTTTAAGATATCCCCACAGATAATAATCCAGAGGATTAAGGTCCGGAGAACTAGCAGGCCAAGACACTGATCCTCTTGTTCCCATCCATTGTGAGGACCAGCTCCATCCTGTTGGAACCAGGCACTGTTTTGTTGAAATTGTAATGGTAAATTGTCAATCATGTGAACATATTTTTGGGCATTGAGGTTGCCTTGAATGAAATAAGGACCCAATAGTTTATTGTCTATGAGACCACACCATAGATTTAACGAAAACCGAACTTGGGGTCGTACTTATTGTATGAGGTGAGGGTTGTTAGTTGCATAGAAATGCTTATTTCTCCGGTTAAACATCCCTTTATTTGTAAATGATGTTTCATCTCCCCATATAATCTTACAGGAAAAAATATTTTCGTTCCGTAACTTGGGCCTGAACCAATTACAAAACTCCAGCCTTCTTTGTGGATCATTGGAGTGTAGGTTTTGGACCGGTTGATACTTGTCTTGTAGTCATGGTACCCATATTTTCTGATTATTTGCTGAACACGACTTTTAGATAAATTACATTCAGTTGCTATTTTTCTACAAGAATTTTCTGGGGTTATGTGCATTTGCGCTAAAACATTAATATCACTTACAGGTTCTCTTTTTGTCACATAGTGATCTCTACTTCTATTAAAAGTACCGCATTCAGCCAGAGTTTGGGATAAACGACGAAATATTTTAATATCCGGATGATTACTCTCAGGATACAATTCTACATATCGTTCTTTTGCTCGTAATGAATTTCTGGAGAATTGAATGTAGAGCTCAAACATATCCTACCTTTCTTCTAGTGTATACCTCACCATAATTAATTTGAAAAATTTGTATAATAGTAATAACAATTTAAATAATATTTTTTTCTATAATTTAAAACATAAGTACAACTTAAATTTCACGAAAAGAAAATTGACAATACTACGAGTAATGACATTTGTAGAACAGTCAATTGTTTATCATGGCTTTGGATGTACAAGAATATTAAAAAAGGTTGTGTGATAATAGCACCTGTACAGATCCATTTTTAAATAAATTTCTACCGTTTCATATTAAAGTAAGATGCCGCCAATTCAATTTCCTTAAAAAAATGATAGGCGTCCATAAGAAAAACAAAAGTTGGGCGTCGCGACGCCTAGCGTCGAAATGTTAGAAATGTAAATTTGAGAATTTTAAATAGACAACCGAACACCATTCAACTTTTGTCTAAAGATTTTTTTTCTAAATCCTATCATTTGCGAGTTATTAGCAAAAATTAAAAATGGCGATTTTCACTATTTTCAGGATATCTCTGAAACTACTGAAAATTTTTCAAATCTGAAATAGACATCTTAACGAGCTTTAAAATGCGCAACTTTTCTCTAATTTAACCGACCTTCTGTCTCTTACGGTTTAGAAGTTACCAATACAATCCCATTGAAAAAGTGGACACCCTGTATATAAACGAGGAGGTGACTCGATACAAGTCAGTTGATTTTCAACAATCATCAGTTCCAGTAACTATAATTCTGTTCTGTTTGCGATGGCTGCTCAACAAAATTTTATGGCAAGTGCACCAATTGGTTGCATAAATAATGAATTTCTGGATTGGCTAGCAGAAGTCGACCTAACAAATAATCAATGGGGTGACGACTTAGATGCTGATGATGCCCTTGGAGATGTCGTGGCAGCGCCTGAAGGAGATGTCGTGGCAGAGCCTGAGGGAGATGTCGTGGCAGAGCCTGAAGGAGACGTAAGTGAAAGTGACGAAGAGGATCTAGGCAGCGAGAATGAAGGTGATGCGGATGCGGAGGAAATAAATGTTCCCATTGGAGATGGTGTGGGTGAAGAACAGGTAGTCGTCGACCAGGATATCGATATGGACGACAATGGTATCGTGGCCGACGTGTCAGACGATGAGGACGAGATAGAGCAGACCCACAGATATCTCCAAAGAGGGAACGCTACAGAAGAATTATTTTGCACCACCATGGCGTACGTAGCTGTGGATGTACGAGGTGGTGCAGAATACCTCCTTTGTTACCCGTGCTACATCACATACCAGAGACGTGTCGATCGGTCACTCCATCGACACTTCGATATGCACAGCACAACGCGATTAGCAGACGGTGTAACGGAGGAGTGCAAATGTTGCAGAAATCCTCTGCATCAAATACGACCTCTCGAAGTATGCAATATATGCAATTGCAATTATAAAAAGACCTGAGTTGTAAATATGTAAATAGTTAAGTTAGTTTAGTTAAGTTAGTTTAGTTATATTTTATTTTATTGTAAATATATATATATATTTTTACTTCCTTTTATACTTCTTTTTTTCTAAATATACTTCTTTTTTTTTGTAAATATAATTCTTTTTTTTTTTTTTTTGTAAATAAATATTTCTGTTATTTGAAAATGTCGTGTTTTTTTTTACATCTTGTAAAGTCTAAAAAAAATAAGATATAATTTAAAATATCTGTCTATGTGGTGGAAATGCTGCTATGAAAAAAATAATCTGTGTATAAGAAACAGTCTACCACCTCACTCTTAATGTACGTTGTGGTGGTTGAATGGCACTAGTATAAAATGAATATGGGGTTGGTATAGGCTAGACTGCTATAGTAAAGCGATATTATGCTACTCAAGTGAAGACAAATGTACTAATTTCTTATTATGTAAGTCAATTTACCCCACTTTATTTTGCACTTAAAATAGAGAATAATAAACAAATAATTTCTTAGAATCGATATATTTATTTACATAAAAAAACATTTGTATAAATTATTAATTACAAAAATTAAATATCTTCATCATCCATATATTCGTGATCGGATACCTCGTCACTATCATAGTCGTCCTCATTTGGAATGGTCTCCAGACTCCAGAGTGACGGTGACCGATCCATCGACCCCATAGGCTCCACTCTACTGTCTCCACAGTCCTCGGTCGTACTATCAGGCACCTGTGGGGTGTCCTCAATATCTTCCAATGATGGTAGCGGTGGTGGTTCGTATCGTAGAAAGTACTCTGTCCAATAATCTGGTCCAAGTATCGGATCACTGCTGGACGACACGGTGGGATCTTGAATCTCAGTATTCATGGTGAGAGCTCTCTAATACAGAACTGATAAAGAATAGAGGATTCTCTCAGTTTTAAGTATGTCGGTTTACCCCCACTTTCTCTCCCACGTTTACGATAGTGGTGGCGACGGATATGTTACCATGAGAAAAATCCGTATATGTTGAACCTAGTACCCAAAATTCTTGCAAATGTTGGTTATAATATTGAGTGGGGGTACATTTATATAAGAAACTCCTCTCATCATGTTTCTTAGTTAAACTGCAAAGTTGCAAGAAATGGCTGCTCAAGACAATACAATAAGTTCCAGCGACTGCGCAGAGTCGACAATGCCATTCTGGGAATACGAATACAGAATGGCCATGGAGTACAGAGATAACGGTAACATGCCAGACAGCAGTACCTGGTCTGTGCCGTTAGTACGCTACTTGGATGATCTAAACCAGGATGGTCCTGATGGTTCTGAATGGTGGAGACCATTGGGAGTTGAGCCACCCAGTAGTCCTAGCTCATCTATAGAGGTAGAGCCGCCTAGCAGATCTAGTTCACCGACTGAATGGTCACTGAACAGTGGGTCAGAAGACGAAGAAGAAGAAATAGATGTATAACTTTTATGTTATGTAATAAAAATAAATAAATTTGTAATCTTTCTATATATTTTTTTTATGAGTTATATAATAAAATATCAGCACAGAAAAAGTATTTTTTATTAACAAATATTTGCTTAAATTACCAAATTATACCATTATAATTTTGAGTTGAGAATAATGTAATCAAAATAAGTACAGTAATTAAATATAAAAATATGTAACACAGTGCGCCACTGACCGATTGCATTGAAATTCGTATTTAGTATGCGATCATAGGCAAATCGATACAGAAATACAGTTATTATTCTACCGACCTCTAAATGTCACCCAACGAAATATACATCTGAAGTAAGTTATTTTTGTAGACGTATCATAGGCAACTCTATACAGGAATACAGTTATTATTCTAGCGACCGCTAGATGTCTCACCCAACGAAATATACATCTAAAGTAAGTTATTTTTTGTAGACGTATAAAAATAAAATAACGTTTACAAACCAATACAATACATTCATAAAAATAAATAATGATACAAAGGTATGTATAATTAATAATAATTGTTAGAACGCGCGCATGTAAATGAAATGGTAAAATAGGTAGTGTAATATTAATTTCATACACTCTAATAATATGATGGTATGTATATATTTTTTTGTTGTTGTGGGCATATGTAAATGAAATGTTACAGAAAATATGTAAAATAATGTGTACACACCAATATATAGAGGTATGTATATTTTTTTTTCTCTCGCAGGAGTATAGAAATAAAATAACACTATTTGTGTGTAGTAAAATGCACACCTAAATAAAGTTACAAACCAATAATGTTTTTTTGTAAAAAATATATAGAGGTATGTATCATTTTTTTCTCACGGGAGTATAGAAAAAAAAACAGTATTGGTGTGTTTTGCCCCCCCCCCATTCATGCTATTTCTTTCTCGTTTTTTTTGTGATCTGGGATTCGAACCGCTGTCACTACGGTGCATTTAGGGGTGTGAAACCCTAAAGCCCATTCGGCTATTACCGGCCCAAAGGCTTCACTGTTATACGTGAATACTAACCGCTCTACTTGCCGTATTGGTGCAGCGTAAATACAACGGTATGCAACTCCACATACACATAGTAGTGTTGTTGGTTGCATACCGTTGTATCCTGCCAATACCCGCGTAGTGTATATATACACACAGTGACAGTGGCGTTACATGTTTTTTTATTTTATTATAAATTATTATATTATATTATATTTTATTTTGTTTCCAAATATATGTTTACGCTGTTACAAGAAATGAAAGGGAATACTCTTTAACATACCATTTATTTTTTATTTACGTTACAACCTAACCTACAGAGAACGGATTATAACTATTTCTAACATTTTTTTAACACAACTTTCACATTACCAATATTTTTTCAATGACCTTACATTGTTTTTTCACGACCTTCAACTTTTTTTCAGCCTTTGCTTCAGCGACCTCTCGTTCGTCTGCACCTGTTAATAGATCGGTGTAATGCGAAATAGTTTGTTCTTCGGCTTTGATTTTTTCATTTTCTTCCTGTATTTTCTTTTGTGAGGCTTCGATGTTTTGTTTTGCTAAGAGAATGGCTCGCCTGGCGGTATCTCGTAATTTGTCATCACCAGCGCGGGCGGACGTTTTCTCTGCTGTTTCACGCTTCACTTTTTCCAGTAATTTGCCGAAGTTGCTGAAGATGTCCCTGTCACCGATCTGAGAAAAAATCTCTTGTTCTTCATCGGAAGAGTCGCTTAAATCAACAGGCGAGGAACGAGGAATGCTGTGCTGTGGTCTCGATTTCACGACAGGCTCCTTACCTTTTTTGGATTTTTTCTGCACACTAGGAGTAAGAGGAGCTGGTTCTTCCAAAATGTTTCTAAGGATGCTACGATGATCACCCTTCTTGGATTTCGCCGCCTTACCCTTTTTTGAAGAACGATTATTCCTTGGAGCCGGTCTAGAAATCCTAGAAGGACCTGGTGAATTCTTAGACTTCTTGGGTGGTTGAAATTCATCCCCGGAATCTTCGACAACGTCAGCATTATTCTTTCTAGCGAATGCAGGAAGGGGCAAATCAATCGGCTCTTTGAACTTGCCTTGGTCTTTGACGCCACCAACATTGGGACCCGCGTCCTGAAGTGGCACAGCAGCTTCTACCACATTACGTTCCACCTCATCCAGGATACGATACAACTCCGGATTGTATTCTTCAATCACATCCTGGGACAGGTGGTAATCCACGTCGATGTCGTTAAAATCAGTAGCACCCACATCGATGTCGTTGAAGTTATTGCTACCGCCACCACCACCACTGTTTGTACCCACGGCGTCCTCCTGTGATGGCCTAAAATTCGACACAAAGGCCATCGCCGTCAAAACATCCAATATTGGCGAAGCAGCTCTCTTCCTGCTACCACCAGCCATCTGCGAATAGCTACTTCCTTCCATTTTTTTTAAGTCACTAACAACAACTAACACAAAGCAAAAAGCGTTTAAGTCTTTTAACGACCCGTCAGCACTTAAGGATAGCTGAAGACGAAATGAATCTTGTTAGCATTGCTGGCGCTTATGTAGAGGAGTTCACCCCCACTACTCCTCCCCACCCATTTTTCTGATTGGTTTAAATTCACACCCATCGTTAATGTATCTGCACATTTCAAGTCCCCACATCGATATAGTTCTCTTCATATATTTAAAGCAAATAACAAAATGTCAGGGTATTTGATCTTTACCCTAAAGTCAAAGGCGCCTACACTTTTTATGTGCCTTAAGTATATGAAGAGAACTATACCAAACTTCGACCATGCACACTCAGTAAGAAAGTGGTGTAATAGCTGAAATCGTTAATAGTATACACTTTACATAATTTGATTACAATTTATTTTGAGAGAAAAGAAACACAACAATTCATGTATAAATTTTATTAACAACCAATAAGAGAACACATGTCATACATTTGCTACAACTGACTAAATACTGTTTTAAATTGATTAAGTGAAATATTGGGGATGCATTTTCCAGTTTAGTAGGACGTTCGCCGATCTTTGCGTTAGTATTAAAAGTATTATATGTTACACATATTCATTGACTTAACTCGGCTATTGCGGCAAGTAAAGCATCTAAATTATCATTATTTTTTTCAACACCTCGTTCGAGACTATTTACGGTTGATATTAGCATCTCGACGTTTTGCTTTGGTTCACTTTGAAAGAATCTTATATCAGAGTGCCCCCAAGGCAAAGTTTTTGTGGTATTTGGAATAACAAAACGCTTATCGTCGTGATGAGAAAGTGCTACTTTATTACGCATCTCCGTATATATATATCATGTAAATGACTTCTAAACGTGTTCATTTTTCTAAATATTAAACCCCCTTGTTCCACAACTTTCCTGTAGTCGTCTCATGTCAATTCTTTTTTAATAACCGACTTCTTGACACCTTTTGCTTTTTTTAATTCGTTATTGACGGATTGCACGTAATAGGCTTTGGCTCCCGTACCATAAAAGCTAATTATAGGATCCCCAGGAAACTCATCTTTCATATTTCCGAGCACCGATGGATTTTTTGGAATATTAAATTTGTTTCCTACAGTGTAATTGGATGTATCAAATTTTTCGGGATTTTGTATGATAAAGTCGTAAAAATTGTCAGTAAAAATTTTGATTGTTAATGAATCAGTGTCGGTGTACAGCAAGGAAGCATCATTGCCGAATTTGCTTTTAATAACTTCGTAAAAGAACTCATACAATACAGTCTTTGACAATTCAAGCACGCAAAAGCCAACAAAAATCGCCTTGTTATATAAGACCCTCAATTTACCCATTTCAATGGCCACAAAATCCTCTGAGAAAATTGTGCATGATTTAAAATTTGGCCGAGCTATTAGTGCATTTGCACCTACAGTTTTTTTGATACTTTCCTAGTGAGTCACTAACTTTATATCTTTTCTATTATCCACATTTTCCATTGTTTTTCCAAAAATTGAGTTCATCAACTTATACTGGTCTCTTTCAAACTTATTGGTTGCATTGTTTCGCATTTCTGTATTCAAATCGATGTATTTTTTTAACCACGCCGACTGATTGAATTTAAGCACTCTATGTGTTTTTAACACCATTAAACCATGTTTAATGGCTTGTTTCAGGTTTCTGTAATGTACAACATATCTCTTTTTGTCATTCAAATTTGGAATTAATTTCGAGGATTTTGATTTCGACTCGGGTGGTATAATGCTTTCTACCAAAAAAGGGAGATCTGAGTGCAAACCATGTAATTCTTCCGGGTAATGTATGTCTACTTCAAAAACATACCCGATGGCGCTTTGATCTGAAATGTTGGTAATATCTAAATCGATAATTTCTCTTTCAGACAACCACTCAAATCCGCTAGATGGCAGCTCTTGACACATACTATGGCCATATAAATTGGTACTGTCGAGATATGTAATAAATGAGGAAGGTTCTGTACAGTCATAATTAGGTAGGAATTTATTGTTTGCAATATGCTTCCTTTCTGAGCACTGACTTATCCCGCCACGTATACCCCTTTTAAAAAAGTGAATCATGTCAATGTCTGTTAATAGCTCAAGTTCTACTTGTGTTAATTTTAACATAGCATCCCAAGATAAACCAGGGCTAGTGAAGTAATGTGCCGGGTCCAATTTATACTTGTTCAGGCAAATTTCACGAAAATTTTCAAATACGTCACATAAAAGTAGCACGTCTGTGGTTAAATAAATATCTGAATAAGATCCCAAACTGTTACACTCAAACAACCTCCACACATTTTGAGCTCTTTCGTAATCTTCGTCTGATATGTGTGTTTCATTTAGGTTATCATAAAATTCTTCTTTCGAAGGCAAATTTTGATTATTTAGCTTCTCTAAACTATCTACAAAACTATATGGAAATACGCCTTTCCGACGCATTAAATTAAATTTTACGTCATCACCACAAAAGTTTCTAGTCATAGCCATTTGATCGTCTGATAAATTTTCTCCTAAATGCTGTAGTGATGCTGACATAAATTTGAAACTATCAATGAATCGTAATTTTAAAAATTTATTTTTATTTTCTCCCTTGCTGTTAACATAAACATGCATATAAAGGTGTTTTGTGAAAGATATATATTTCTCCTTGTTTTGTGGTATTACTTCAATTTTATCTTTATGTGCACACAACTCTTTGACAAATAGATGTATGTCATATCCACTCATATTGTGAAATATAACAGGGACAAAATTTGGAATTTTATAATTTAAATTACAGATAGAATGAGCAGCACCGAATCTTATTTTACCAGTTATGTGGCAATGATCTTTCACTTTTACGTCACCTTCTTTAAAGGCCACATATACCGCAAACGGTTGCATTGTTAAAATTTTCTATCTCCGATGGTGTTAGAGGAGCCATCGGTGTTACATCTTTCAAATATGTATTATAAATTTCTCTTACATCAGATTCTATACGTGATACAAAAACCTTAGCAGCATCAGATCCTCTATATAGTTCAAACTTGGAAAGGGAATTATCAAAAGAACATTTTATGAAATATGCGAAAGAATACGGCTCATGAATGAAGGTTTTGTTAGTGTAAGAGTACTGAGGATTTGGCTCACACGTGTTTATTGGTTTAAGAATTGATTCAAAATCAGCATATACTACGAATGGTACTTGCATTTGCTTTTCAAAATTTTCAAATTTTAATATATTTTCCGGTCCCTGTTTTCCATATTTATCAAGCCGAAATTGTGTCGATGGTGTTGTTATATAAATATGATTACAATCATTTTTCTGATGAAGCATTAACTGACGCTCATTGCTAAAATACAGCAAACATCCGTCACAGAAATATTTTTTATGTCCGTGAGCAGAAATTTGATGTGAAACTAACCCAGATAAATTCTTTATCCAACAATAGTGAGTTTTGGCAGAGTCTATTGAACAATGGTGATCTTCATCACATTCCGAGGAAATAGATAACAAATTAACATGCATAGGTAATTTTTTCTCAGAGTAACGCAAAGGTCCGACAACATCATACTTTATTCTATTATTCTCAAATTTCTTTTCTAAACCATATACGTTAATCGATATATTATTCAATTCTTCAAATTTAGAAATTTCGCGCAATTTAACTGGAAAATCCATACCTGTCAAGTTTAAAACTCTTGAATAATGCGGATAAGATGACATGTCAGATGTTTGACCATTTGCAGGATACAGTGCTGAAGTTACAGCCCAAGCAAAGCAGCATTGATCCTGGTTTTCTATATTCACTACGGCCTTTTTGTTTTCTATGTACTTTGGTAGTTTAATATATGATGAACCACGTAGTGGACTGTACTTATTCACATTTATTTCGACAAATTTTATTTCCTCAAGGGCCCATCCTAAAAATAATATGCAGTTATTAATCATTATTCTACACTTCGATAAATATTTACGTACCGGAATCGCGTTCTTGGAACTCTGTAGTTTGGGCAACCATCATATCCACAAAAGTATCGAGAAAGCTGCCTAAATCCATACCTTGATCCAAAATTTTATTGCAGGTGTTAAATGATTTCATTTCAGACACTTCTTGAGTTTGCAATATGTATCTGGCAAATGTCTCCATGTTTATCTTCACTATTTTGTGAAGCATCAGGACTTCATGCAATAAATCCAATACTTTATGTCTAATTTCGTTGAAAAACATTATATAGTCCAATTTTTCATTTTCACTATGCACTCGGTAACTTATTATTCTATATTGGAAAGCACTTCGGACAATTTCTACGCCATTCATCAAAGGTACACACGAATTTGTTCTATGCTGCAATGTCGTCTTATGAGATTTCATCTGTCTAGCTGTTAGAGTCACATTACAGCTGTAACACGTTTGCAGATTTGTAGATGTCGAAGGAGTTGAATCTAATTTTGGCTGTTTTGCCCCAGGCCCATTATCATTTATATTTTTACATGACTGTCTCTGATGACGTCGCATATTATCACCTCGCGTAAAACTAGCACCGCAAGTACACGTATACATCTTGGATACTTTACTGAAGGAATCTAACTTTAAGAATGATAATACAGAGACTCCTCTTGCTCTTTTATAGCGTTCTGCTACGCCACAAAGCCTTCCCCCTCTTCAATTACAAACATACTTTTCGAGGTCAAATGGAGTGGTGCAAGTCGAACTCAACAACTGCCAACGACCTTTCAAGGTCAAGCTTTACAACAGTACTTTTCAAGGTCAAATACAACTCGACTTCAAGGACACGCACCGGCTACAGCTCAAGGCCACGGAGCGGCCTCCACGTTCACGGCCAAGGTCATGAGGACTTTTCAAGGTCAAATGCAACCCGGCTTCAAGGGTACGCACCGGCTACCGCTCAAGGTCACGCCACAGCGGCATACACGTTCACGGTCAAGGTCAAGGTCACAAAAAGTGGTGGGGGGAGACCCAACTTCGGCTAAAGTCCTCTACTGATACTTTCTAATTTTTTTAGCAATACGTCTATTATAGCCTCTGCAGTCAATAAATTGGCAGCTTGCCTACTCAACGCCTCTACTGCAAGTTTTGTTGGTGTTAATATCATCTGCAGTTTTTGTAGCACAGTAATATTATCTTCATTCCATTTTTGTGAGTTATCTAAATCTATCAATGCCTTTTTGATTGCATTTTTTAATTTCAAGAAACGTTCAATCATTGTCAGCATTGAATTCCATCTAGTTCTGACATCGAGTAACAAAACTAGTTCTACTCCGAATTCGGCTACTACATGTTTCTGCAGTGTGATTGATTTTAGAGGACTCTTTCTGAAAAATCTTATAATCGATCGGGTCTCAGTCATTACATTGTTTATGTCATCAATTATTTGCGGTCTAGGTTCTTCATTAGATATATAAGATTCATCATCGTTATCAGTGCTGCTGGTTTCATCGAAGCTGCTGTGTTCATCGGAGCTGCTGTGTTCGTCATCGTTATGCAAGGCATTCCTAGCAGCTGTAACTTCTGACTGTTTTTTGCAAAATGTGTCAAGAATAGCTAAATGGATGGCATGATTTACACATAGAACCATTTCACAGGGGCTTTCTCTGCCAAATTTTTTCATTACGTTTGGCCCATCGCTTGTTACGGCAATAACATCACTCTCAAATTTCACTCCAAAATGTTTCAAGCGTTCCTCCACTATTTGTCTTCCTTCAACGGCCCCACATTTACCGGGTATATAGACTAACCCCAAATTATAATGTGTTGTTTCTGTGGTATGACAAATAACACTAAAATAGCGTTTGTTACGTATGCTTGTCCACTCGTCAATACTCACACTTAGCCGGTTACCTGAAGAACAAATATCTGAAAGTTCTTTTATCATTTCTTTTTCCTTATCCTCATAGTATTTTAGTATTAGATTCATAACATCATTAACACACATGGGCAGTTTATATCCTTTAGCAGAAAGTGAATCACGGATGAATTCACTTTTTGTGATTCCATTTATGGTGAAGCCGTCTTTTGCAGCCAGCCTCGCCAATATTTCACCCAATGATTGTATCGGTGGAGTTTTGAAGTTTAGTTTCTGTTGCTGCATACTTTCATACCCAGGCCTGCTTTTTTTCGGTGCACTCACACCTGAACTTGTAGATGCTTCAGATTCGGATTCTTCTTGGGTCCCGCATTTAGTAATATTGATTTTATGCACATGTGCTAAATGTCTCACCAACCCGCTAGTATTTGAACCTTTGCGAGCAATGGTTCTTGGGCACTATAGGCATTGCGCAGTTGCAGATTCCTTATTTTTTTTTTGAAATATTTCCATGCTTTGGGTGCTTCCATCTTTACTGTTATAGTGACGTTTCGGTAAAATCTATAACAAACGCAATTCAAATTAATAATAGGCCCTTGGAGTAATATGTGATACACACACAACACAACTGGAAATATTCGTATCACAAATTTAAAATGACACATTAATTAATTTTAAATTACTTACATAAGAAAAACATATCAGAATAATTAAAAACTAAGCTTGTGTGTTGTTGTTTTACAAAAATAGGAAATATAATTAGACTAAGTAGTATAATTAATGTATCGTTAGTTATTTTATGTATTAAAGTTTGACTAAAAAATAATAGAAAAGAACAGATAGGTACTCGTACCTAGTAAAATTTAAGATCATGTTTAGATTATATTATTGATAAAAATAATATGAATAATAAAGCCATGATGTGTCAAAAGTGAAAAGACTTACCTGTTTGATTTCAATTTATCACGTAATCTGTGAAACACTCACTACGTAAACTATACTTGGCTAGAGTCGAAACACGAATGAACGTGTAAAAACGACGCCGCAGAGCGCTTGCAGCGAGATCAAAGGGTGCCGCTGCGCTTTGGCCCGCGCCGCCACGCAACACAACAAACGGCGATTTAATTTCTATATAGGTACATGATTTCTCGAGTTCTCGACTTTTCTCGAGCTTGATTTCCCGGGAACAAAGCCCTACGATTTCCCGGGAATTCTCGGCTCGAGAATTTCCGGGAATGAACCCTAATTACGTATGAGACGGTGTCAAGCGCTTTGGCTAAATCCAGGAACACCACAATACATTTTTTATCGTCGTCTATGTTATACACAACGTTCTTTAATAAATCAATAACAGCATCTTCTGTACTGGTGTCCTTTTTAAAGCCAAATTGTCTCCGAAATCACATTGAAACTGTTGAAAAAATCTATTAAACGATTTTTAATAGAATGCTCAAAGATTTTTGCAAAATTATTTATTAGAGATATAGGCCTATAATTATTTGGATTTTTTGGATCCCCTGCTTTAAACCTTGGTGTAACTATCGATTCTATCCATTGTGTTGGCAATCATTCGGTTATAATTACAAGATTTATTATAAATTTTAGAGGTTTGATTAAGTTGATATGCACTGTTTTTATTAGTCCACTTGAAATATTATCAGGGCACGATGCAGATCTATTTTTTGATTTATTAAAATTATTATTATTTAATTTTCAGTTACCGGTCTGAGGAAAAGAGTGGATGGAATATGTTTTCTTGTAAATATAGTATTTGGTAAGCGATTATTATTTTTGTTATTACTTTCAATTTGTGTTGACATTTTTTTCCCAATATTAATAAAAAAGTTATTAAAAATATTTGCTTTTTCTTAACTGTCTTTTACTAACTCCCCTTTATCGTTACAAATATCCACATTTTCTGATATTTCTTGGGGGTACTATTTGATACTTCATTTATAATTTGCCATATTCTTTTATAATTTCCATTCGCGTTTTTCAGTTCATTTTTATAATATTGAATGTTTGTATTTTTTATTAGCTTGTTTAGTAAGTTTCTATATTCAGTGTATTTTAACTTTAGTTCATTTGAGAAATTTTTTATAATTTTTTTTTTAGATTGACTCGATGTTTAATAGAGTTTACTAGACCAACTGTGATCCATGGTTTTATTTTACGAACTTTATTTTGGCGTATATTTACTCTATCTGTAGCTTCATTTATGTAAAAGCTTAATTTGTCTATAAAACGATTGTAACTTTCTTGTGCATCAAGACAGTTTAAAACTTGTTCCCAGTTTTCCTTTTCTAAAAATTTATTTAATTTGTCGCAGTTAATTTTCGTTAATGCTACTTTTGTGTCGGTTTTATTGATTTTATTTGGATTATTCATATTGAAATCTAATATCAAGTACGTGGAAAAATGATCAGTTTCAAAAATCATTGATTGTCCTTACTAAGTCCAAAATGAAACCCAGCCATTTACACCTTGTATTAGGAGAAAGTACACTTTTCTCGGTGTTTATTAAAAATTCCAGAAATTTTAAAAGCGAAATGGTCATATGAACGTTCTCAGAACTTTTCTGATGAGCTCAAAATCACAAAATCATGAAGATAATTTACACACGTTACCCCCTTGGAGCGCAAATACTCCGCTACCGGTTTCAAAAGTTTGGTGAAGGTATAAGGCGCTGAAGCCAAGCCGAAAGGCAAGCTGGTGAATTCATAAAACTCATTATTATAAGAAAATCTTAAATATTTTCTGTGTGCTTTGTGAATTGAAACTAAAGTAAACCATTTAAGTTTTTTAAATTAATGATAAATCTTTTTTTGCTATTGGGCTTATCTGCCAAGAATATTCCAGAAACAAACCGACTTACAATATTGTAGGCCCCAATTTTTAGTAAGATTGAGATTTCAATATCACTTTTCTGCTTTTTTGTAAAATCAAATTTTTCCGATATACAAGGGTGCGACTGAACTGGTACTTCTATGAAAAGTAGACAATATCCTTTCAACCAAGCCAGTATAGTGGGATTTGGCGTGATAGATAGCCATTGTTCATTAAATCGATTCAAACGGCCAGCATAGGAACTTACCTTTAGTCCCTCCGTATCCTGTCTTTGTTTCTCCATTGTGAGTCTTTCGGGTTTTCCCAGCGATAACTTCTCGATAGTTGACCTCTGACCGGTTCGATCTCCTCCAAGCGACGAACCGGTCTCGACAAGTTTAAAGGTCGGCTTATACTAGGAACATTTTGATTGTACGTGCGTACCTGAGCCCCCCCCTTCGTTTTGCTTCCTGTAAAATAAAGAACTCTTCACTGTACTCGAAGGTATCTTGAGTCCCTTGCTCACAGATTCTATGTTCTTCATTGTTTTCAATTTGTTCGAAAAATATGTTCTAAACAGAAATTCGGATGGTGTGCATTTGTCGGCTATATCTTTCAAGTTCTTTAACTCTTTGAGCGGCGATTCTGGCAGTCAAATAATGTCCCCAAGTGGGGCCATAAGTTTCATAAAAAAAAATGATAATTTTTGGATTTAAGTTAGGAAACATGTTATTTAGACAACAGATTTGCATATTACTAATTAATTTTGAAAATTTAGTGACTCATTGTGAAATAAGAGGGTGGTTTATTATTTGTACCACCACTCCACAAGTGTATACTTTGATAATATTATCATAACGTTTATATTATACAGGGTGTCCGGAAAGTAAAGGGACCCAGCTTAACTGTAGCTTTCTGAGGTCAAATGATGACGAATAAACTAAACATACCTTAGTCCAAAAATGCTTCCTTAAGGAGTTATAGGGCTTAAAAACAATTTTTTTTAGATTTTATAATGGGTATGCTTCGGAAAGCAGTTGACTAATCAAGCTGAAAATCGGTACACATATAATTTAGGGGAGTCAGAATATTGTGAGGGTATAAGTACATCTGCATATAATAGATGGCGCTGTCGGCATATTTTTTTGACACGTTTTTTATCATAACTTTTTATTATTATTATTTTGGATTCGTATGACTTAATATTATGATATAACAACTCATTTTACAAAAATAAGGTCTACTTGTTTCATGTCGATAAAATGCAGCGTTTTCAATACAATCGCCCTTACGTATTTCAGCGCATTCCAAGCGCTACCATGCAACATGATATTCGATCAAGTTAGCCTTTGTCAAATTGATATGATGAACCATTCTAGTGACTAAACCAAAAGTACCTTAGTCTTAACGTGTTTCCTTATGAAATTATTCGTTTTTAAATAAAACAAATATCTTGTTCTTAGGTATATTTCAGGAACATATTCTCATAACTATTTAAATCAAAGATGAATTTTTAATTACTCTTATTGCAATTCAAAGAAGGTTCTCAAAATGTCCACCATTTTGTTCAATACATTTTTGACACCGTTTTGCAAGATTTTGTCTAACTCGAAAAAATGATATATTATTATTTCTAATTTTATTTCCCGCCTCTCTAATTCTTCCTGACAATTCGTCTCTAGTGTGACTTGTGTGTTGGTACACATTGCACTTCATATGGCCCCAGATGAAAAAATCTAGTGGATTAAGGTCTGGACTTCGTGGTGGCCATATATGAGCAAATCCACGTCCAATCCACCGTTGCGGAAGCAGGTTATCTAAATAATTTCGGACATTTCGTTCGAAATGTACAGGGGAGCCATCGTGCATAAACCATAGATTTGGCTGCAGATTTAAAGGGACATCTTCTAGCAAAGTCGGCAAAATGTTTTCCAAAAAATTTAAATATGACTCGCCATTTAAACGAGAAGGAATTTCGTAAGGTCCTAATAAGCAGTCACCTACAATACCACACCATATATTAATAGAAAATTCATGTTGAAAATGTTTGGCTCTAGTTATATGGGGATTTTCTTCACTCCATGTGTGGGAATTCCGTGTATTAAAGATACCACGGCGAGTAAAAGTTGCCTCATCAGTGAAGAGCATACGGCCAAAAAATGTTGGGCCATTGTTTTGTTTGTTACGTAACCATCTGCAAAAATTAAATCTAAGTGGTAAATCATTTGGTAGCAACTCCTGTACTTTTGTATGGTGATACGGATAGAGTAACTGGGTCTGAAGAATGTTATGAACGCTTGTCCGACATACACCAGCAACTGTAGATAAACGTCGTACACTAATATTAGGATTTTCTGCTACTCGCTCTAAAATATCCTCCTCTTCTTCAACAGTTCGAGCAGTTGGTCTTCCTGCATGGTGCTTCACTCGAACAGTCCCATATTCTCTTTGCCGTTGAAACAAAATTTGAAACATTTTCTGTTGGGTTGGCGACGATTTTGGTACAGTTCTCTGTACCTTCTCGCTGCAGCTCCTCCATTAAATTGCATTTGACAATAAACAACAATCATATCCGTCATTTCCGAGTTGGAAAATAAATTGTGTCGTGGCATCTTCTCAAAATATGGTAAAATACGAAAGAAAAAATTACACAGTAGAAGAACACAATTGCAAATGTCTTAGTAGAACAACAATTATCACTAAACTGGTTCAATAATATCAACATGACAAAGGCTAACTTGACCGAATGTCATGTTATATGGTAGCTCTTGGAATGTGCTGAAATACGTAAGGGCGATTGTACTCAAAACGGTGCATTTTATCGACATGAAACAAGTAGACCTTATTTTTGTAAAATGAGTTGTTATATCATAATATTAAATCATACGAACCCAAAATAATAATAATAAAAAGTTATGATAAAAAACGTGTCAAAAAAATATGCCAACAGCGCCATCTATTATATGCAGATGTACTTATACCCTCACAATATTCTGACTCCCCTAAATTATATGTGTACCGATTTTCAGCTTGATTAGTCAACTGTTTTCGGAAGCATACCCATTATAAAATCTAAAAAAAATTGTTTTTAGGCCCTATAACTCCTTAAGGAAGCATTTTTGGACTAAGGTATGTTTAGTTTAATCGTCATCATTTGACCTCAGAAAGCTACAGTTAAGCTGGGTCCCTTTACTTTCCGGACACCCTGTATATGTATTTATAATATCTGCGATATACAAATTGTATTAGGATATTCTTGTTTAAATAAATAAATCAGTTAAATAATTAGAAATAGCTTTATTTAAAAATGCTATGAACAAAATTATACTTTAAACTTAAATTATTTATGAAACAGCTGAAAACAAGTGTTGCCCTTTCCTAAGCATAAAGGAACCTTACAAATTGAACACATCCAATTTGATCTAATATCTTTGGCCTCAGTGCTGCAGAAGGTGCGTCGTCTTCTTGTAGAGTGCACAGGTTAATGCGCTGACGATTGTAATCTTAGAGTCGATGGTACATGTGGTATATTTCGTTTTATTGTAACTCGACTGACCTTGTCTGATGACGTTCTTTTTCGGGAAGTCATCGATTGAGAAATTAACGAATGATTTCCAACCTAAATGCTTTTGACGTCATAGGTGGTGCGTAAGGCGGGACTGTCAATATTTTATATATGCAGTATGCATTTACCATGTTAGCGGTAGCACAATGGGCCACAAGGCCTGAGTGCGGCGACCTCCAGGCGCCCCGCTAAAAGAAGAAGAAGAAGAAGAAGATGCATTTACCACAGAAGCATCCAATAAGTAAAAATAATGCGATGCCACCACTTTTGACTACGACGATCTATTTTATAGCTCGACAACTGATCAAATCGATCGACGTAGTTCATGTTTGAATTGTAATCCACTAGAGCTTGTGGACGTGAAACTTGAGATTTATTTCCTTCCTTGTCTCTACGGCTGACCTGAGTTGAATCATCTAGGTTGCTGTAATTTGACAAAAGGTGCACTGATCTTTTGTCCTTTCACTTCATTACTGATAATCCAGTGTCGCTTGTAAACCACTCATATTCAAATTTTCAAATGTAGGCAGAAATATTCGCCTTGCTTGCACAGTTCCTAGAGCATGTATATCTTTTTGTTTTAGATATTCCATTAATTCCACACTATTAAAATAATTATCAAAAAACAGCAGGTGGTTTTTACCCTTCTGCAAGCATCTTAACCACTCTAGAGCCCAAGTCTTTTTCTTTCTTTCCCAGTGTATAAATCAAATTTTAGACAGTAACCTGAACTATCTGCAAGCATCCACATTTTATACCCTCGTTTTATAGGCTTATTGGGCATATACTGCATAAAACTATTTATCCCCTTAAATTTTATCATAGATTCGTCAATCGTCACCGATCTACCGGGCTGAAGTTTGATAAAATTTTCCGAAACTCACGTCAATAAGGGCCTCCTTTATACAGCTAATCATAATTCGCATCATTGCGGGCTGACATCCTTGTGTTATCAATTTGGTGGAGATGTTCCAGCAACCAACGGAAGAAACATAACTGTCATTCAATTCAGGAGAGCTTCACCAATAATCTTTATAGCTAGGTAAGTATTTAATTCCCATCAAAAGATTCAGTCCCAGAAAAGCTCTCATTTCCACTTTAACAGTTTTTATATAGTTTTTCCCCATGTTTGTCTTTTTCTGCTCAGCATATAAATTTGTTTGAAACACTGTATTTTGAATAATATCATCCGTATTAAAACACTTGAATATATTATATGGGGTTCGATCATCCATTTGTTTTATGAAGTCAGCTATTCCCGAAGGGTGTACGAAATCGGAAGGCTTTTTAGGTCTCTCACCAGTTTTTTCCCATTTAGGCGGATCTCGTCCAGCGCGTTGCGGAATGTTTGACATTGGAACATTCAGTAATGTTTGTCTTAAATTCGCTAAAGGAATATCATCTTCATCCTCCTCTTTTTCGAAGTCTAACAGCTCCATTTCTCCACCGGAAGCATACAATTCTGCATTTTCATCCTCTGAACCAGCCACATCATCACACTCCGAACCGTCACCTGAAGGTATATCTATGTAGGAGTCTTCTAATTCCCTATAAAATTCATCTCGAGTCATGTCAATTAAATTGAAGGGCAACTTCTTTACGTCTTGAATCCATTTTCTAAAATTAAAATATAAATTTAATATATAAATTATAACCTCAAAGTGGCGGTGGTTCGAAAAAAGTTCATCTTCGTTAAAATGAAAAAACACATCTTAACCGATCGGGATTTGTCAAAAATTTCAATGTACAAATGTGAACATTGTAAATTAAAAAGAAGATGCCAGGGTAATGTATGTAATGGAATTGCAGTGAAAACACACGGGAACAACTTTTCGCTAAGGTTTATTTTTAAAGATATTTACTACATAAAAATACACATATAATTAGATGCAACGGCAACTTACCAAGACTGTAAAAGCTCTGTGAAATAGAATCAAATAAATATATTACCCATAAAATTTATCTGAATTCTGAGGATAAGTATTATCAACGCGTTCGTAGCGATGCGAATGTCGAATGTGAATGGACGTCCGACATCAAAACTTTGTTCCACATCGGCGGCACACTCGTCTGCATTGCTTCTTCGGCAACATATAATTACCGATGTCTATCGGAAACCACCGTGGATGTTATTAATGTTGTAGAGTGTTTGACTTGACGGTGGTACTGTTTACTAACATAAGAAGATCAACAAATAATAGAAGTCACTAGACCTTCCATATTACAATCTTATGAATGACTGCTTCTTATAAGGTAGTGACATACTTAAATACAATATGAGCACTGTCTAGATTACTTTTCAAAAACTCCTAATTAGTATATAAATGGTCTAAACACAACAAATATTAGCACATATGATGTGTTATAAAGAAATACATAATTCTAACGGTGCAAGGACCCAATTCTTGAAATCGTAGGAATTAATTCTCATGAGAAAATTTCCTCTCGATGAGACATTAGATATCCTCTCGGTCGTAAATAGACGTGTTTTTTAAGATGCTCTCTAAAAAGCGGTAAAAAAGTGGTAGAACTCCCGTTAAACTCGAACAAAATTTCAGCCACCAGTAGATTAAGAAATTCTCCTTGAAATGAAGCGCCACAATAGAAAAACAGAGGTCATATGGAATTAATAATTACAAGATTTTCTAATATTAAATCAAATAAAGCAAACAAGCTCAAGTGAAGTGCAGTGTTCCTACATACGTACACCCTAGACGACCCAAGTGGTTCATGGGTAATAAATAATAGCATAGTCAGTGTCAAGATGAGGCACATATGTTTACAAAGCAATATTGCTATATTGTGACCTAAAGTTACTGTATACAGTGGAAAGTTTTTAAATGGGACAATATTAACTCAACCCAAAAAAGAAAAGGAAAGGAAATAAAATAAAACAGCAATCACAAGGCGCCGCAGAAAGACAGATAAGCTACACATTTATTTATTTTTATCTTTAATTGATATTATTCTATTCCATCTTTCTCTCTGATCTTTACCATCTTAATTTTTATCAGCTCGATTTATTCATTCAAGACATAATATTTTATTATTAATTTGGAAGACGTAAATTGAAACCGATTGTCTCAAAGAAGCGGCATTTGAAAAGATATTAAGCATAATATATAGGTAATAAACATAATACATAGGTGATGAAATGGAAAAACTGCCCAAAATTGAAACCGATTGTTTCAAGGAAACGACATACAAGGTGAGCAAACTATCTATCCCTTCGGATCTTTTTGCTCATAATGCGCAAAACAATAATAAATATGGTGATAATATTAATAATGTTACCGCGAGATAGGGCCTTCCCCAGCAACTCCACCGTAAATGGTTAATTACTTGTAGAGCGGTTAATAAATAAAAAAAGGGAAAAAAGGGAAAAAATACAACAATAAAATAAAAAATGAAAGCTGCTAGATTCAGAGACACAAGAAGCAGAAAACTTAGAAGAAGAAAAATAAGAAGACGATGATAGATGGAAACTTAAAAGAAGCATGGAAACTGAAAAGAAGCATCTCGCAAACAACTGCACCACACCCCAGCCGATGATGACAAATGGAAACTTATTAGAAACATGGAAACTTAAAAGAAGCATCTCTCAAACACCTACACTTCCCATCCTATATTCCCACCCCATGCGTCATGCGGCTCTCGCTGCTGACAACAAGCATGTCCAATGTCCAACCCGGCGTATGCAGCTGGTCCGGCGGTATATAAAAAATCCGAGATTTGGTTCCGGCACGCGGTTTGGCCGTCCGTTGGGCGTATTCGACGGACGACCTGGCTGCGTGTTGGAACGAACCTCCATGGATGCCCGGAATTGGCAGCAATGCCCACCATACGCTGGCAAATCAATCAATCAATCAATGAGAAAATTTCCTCTCGATGAAATTCTCATGTGAATCGATCAAGTGAATTGCCTTTCTTGAACATCATAGGAATTAAATTCCGATGAAAATGGCAGTGGAACTTCTTATGAGTTTTACGACAGTCAATAAGCAGATTGTATTTTTAGTAACCTAGTAATCTCTTACTTTCTAATATTGGCAATACGGATGACAGATATTATTTTATGGGAGGTTTAGATTTTAGTTTTTCTTTGCAAGTATTTACTGTTTATATTCTTTAAGGATATTGCTTTCCTATTGATATATAATGCTAAATTTATGTATTTATTTAAAATAATTTTTAGCACATTTTTCACAAGTTTAATAAAACCTTGTATTGCCCATCTGCGTAACTGGGTAAACATCGGACAATTTATATCCGTGTGGGGTCGAATCCTCTAGTAGTCTAGGACAACATTTGTTATCAGTTGATTTTGCACGTAGAATGCCCATCGCGACTTGTCAGAAGTAACAGCGTACAGGTGTGATCTTAAAAGTTTTTTTGCTGCCAGCTTTCTCTTGTTTCGGCCAACTTTTGTGTCCACCAATAAACTGGGGTTTCCCTTTTTGGAGAATCTTGTCTTCTTCACAAAGTTTGGGCACATAATTCTGTTAATACCTGCCCATTTTTCTTGTATGTGCGAAATAGTATCAAATAAATGAACATATTGTCAGAAAATATGTATGAACAATTCTGACGATAAGTATTATCAACGTGTTCATAGCGATGCGGATGCCTGCCGGTTTGCGTAAGTGGGTAAAAGTGATCCTTGTGGGGTCGAATCCTCCAGTAGTCGTTGCACCCTGGCCATTGCAGTAGGCCGAGTTTTGGTTTTACAAGTGGCAACGATGGAAAGTTAAATGATAAAATTATTAAACACTAATTATTATTATTATTAATTATTATTATTATTAATTAACGTATTGCTATTATTAATGCTACTTTACTATATTGTTAGTATTCCTGATGGAACCGATCACAAAAAAATAAACAATAGTTATTGTAAATACACACAACCCCAAATCTAACATAATGCAAATAAGACATAAGGCCTGGCCTCGCACAATTGCGCCTTGCGATCGCGCGTGCTTTCATGGAATCCCTAGTCGCTGTCGAATTCCGAATCGGTGTTGTGGGCATCAACGTTTATGGTAACTTCCGGCACTTGGTCTTTAATTCCGCACCACGTATACCATTGGTCTATGACGGTCTCCGTGTGCCTCACGACTGAATGCCAGCGTTCCGGCGTACATTCCGCCAGCGCACGGGTCCACATGTGGAGAATCTTTTCCTCCCCATAGCCCTCCTCACCCATGTGCTTGTCGTAGTAGGTTTTTACCTACAAAAAAAATGTAGTAAAACTTATACATTAAACTAAACTGTCAATAATTGAGGTTATGGTTCTTTCAAATAAAATCATATTATGTATAAAAAAAATGTTTGTTTCAAACAAATCTGGGAGAAAGAAATCCCACATAGTGGGCTATTATTATACATCTAGTCTTGGATATCATACATATTTTCTACTTCTTTTATTAGCGGATAGTTTAAAGTGGTTAAAAACCCATAAGCTTGAATTGTTTTCGAGGAATAGGGCTTTAGCTTCGCAGATATATGATAGTGTTTTAAAATTTTTAATTCGTGATATTGCCCTTTCTACATGAATTCTTGCTTTGGCAATAACTACCGCCTGGATTCCTCGGGAGAAAATTGAGGTATCAACAGAAAAGGTGATATATGGTGTATTAAAAAAATTCCTTATGTACCAAAATTAAATCACCGGCCTTAAAGCTTGACAATGTACTACAATGACTCACCACTTTTTTATCAGAAGTGTTGCCTGTAAATAAATCATTTAAATAGGTTATGGTGCCATTAGGTGCTATACCTACTAAACCTTCTAAGGTGTTCCTATGCTTATAATTGCTGTACGTCGTTTTCAGTTTATCCAGTTAGCTCGGTACAGCCGTGTATACTTCTGTACAATCTATTACTATTCGACAATTTGAGAGTGGCGAAAATGCACTTGGCATGAACGTCTTGTTTTTTCTTTGCTGGGAATGCGGCCTTTCATAAATTTTTAGAATAAGCAGATATGCATCAAATGTAACCAAGTAAGAACAATATTTGCAACCGTTGTAGATGAACAATTAAAACGTAATGCCAAATCGTCATGTCACAAATTTAGCCTTAACTTCATCAAAGTGATTAAAAACTGATCTTTTCTAGATATGTTTGTAACATTCCACCCTAAATTAGTAACTAAATTTCTGACTATCGAGATATTTGAAAACTGACAAATATAATTTTATCTCTGGTAGCCCTGTATACATACATATAAGTTTGTCATGTTTTTCAATTGCCTCATTGCCAATTTAAGGTTTTCAATTTTTTTCTTAATTCTTCCACTTCTTTTTTCAAGAAATAATTCTCTGCCTCTATCGATGAATTACTAGCAAAACTATAACGGATCTTTCTTCACTCATAATGCTGGTAGCGCGTTCTTCAACTTGTTTGGTGCAAACAATGTGCAAAACTAAAGTGTCATTTGAAGGACCCGTGCTAGGACCCTTGCTAGCAGATGGTCAATTCAAACCCACAGCCATGTGTGTAGAGGGGTTCCTAAAACGAAAACACTAGTAAAGGCTATCACAGACAACTCTGCATAAGACCACAGCATAGGAACATAAGCATTTCAACCAATCACAGGCAGTATGAGGGACGCCATGTTTATTTCGCATACGAATTGTAACCTTACTTGCTCCTAATTCTCATTAATTTAATGTTTATATAAAATTTTTAAAAACCGAATATTATGCAACTAAAAGTTATCCTTATATATTGATTAATGTTAAGAGTTATCATAAGAATTGTTGCAAGGAAAGATTACACTAGCCAGCTAGCTCATTAGCTCGGTAGAATTTGGGGGTGAGGAAGGCAGAATTTTAATGTTAAAATAAGTTAGTTTTATGCACTTACCGTTATTTCTTTCTGTGTATGAGGTGACAAAAGATGTTATTTTTTTAGGCGCCAACTACTCTTTACTTTCGTTGTTACTGAGTATTAAGAGCAGTAGAAGATACCCAGAGTGAAGTAACAAGTACTTGATATAATGTTATTTATGATTCTAAGTGTCAAATGGATTGTACTAGAGTCCCAAGTAGCATAGATTGAGAATAAAAATCTGATTAAAATTTAAAATCAATTTTATTAGAAATCGATCAAACTGCAATTTTTAACTGTAAAAGTTATACTAAATCTAGAAACAAATAAAAAAATATATATACACATATATATCATTCATATTCAATAACCCTGTATGTATTAATATACAATGTAATATTTTTCAATTTTAAAGTTTAGAATCAATTAGAAATTATGTTAACAGATGTATGCGTATGTGTCATGTAGCAAAAATCTACCTTAAATCATTCGTAAATAATACTGCTCAGAATTTAACCTTAGAGAAATAGATACACAAAATAATAATTAATTCATAAAACTTGGTGATCACCGAATTTTTTACAGAATATGATTATACAAGTATTTAATATCTATCATAATAATAGAGACTCATATTTTGATTAAAAATGAGCTGATTAGCGATGGCTAAGATAAACAGATATCATTTAATAATGAGATTTAAATAAAGTGTATGCGAATTTAATAAGGTAAAGCTAAATTTAGAAAAATATAGTTATGTTACTTATCTTCTATAAAAATCCTGATGTAATAGTTTTTACTGGACGCCAGTTTCTAATGGTGGTAAACGATTCTGGAGTACTCTGACAGGACGTAATCAGGTTGGCTACATTGACGAGGGTACCATTACAGCGACTTCGCTCTTTTATACTATTATGACCTTGGAGATACGAAATAATATGGCTAACGAAATCTTTCCATTATAGGTAGAACGGTAACGAACTTCCAGATATTACATCATCCAAACCAGGTTAATTTTTTTTTCTTCTAAATATACCACATTTACAGGATATGTTGATACATCAATTGAGGGTTATCAAATACGAGGTGACTTAAATATAATTACGATTTGGCCTTGCCTAGCAAACCATCCTCAAAAAAAAATCTTTCTTAGAAAACCTTCCAATGGCAGGTAATGGACAGAAAAGATCCCACCAAACAAAAAAACTCTACAAGTCGAAAATATCGATATAATAAAATAGAAATACTTATTTTACAGACACCAAAAAAAATAATTTAAATTCAGATTACTTACGGAATAAATCCGGTTTTCCCAAAATACAGGTACATATTTATATTCCTCCAACCTCTCAGATAAAACTAAACTTCTAATGGTTATGTTTTATATGTTAGACATGTGGTCAAGGAGTACGATGCTCGAGTAATTTGACGGGCTGCTTACTGCGTCGTAGTCAGGCAACAAGTGAAGTGCTTCCTCACGCGGAAGTTTTAAAACCGCCATATTTGGTGACGTTAATCAAAATAAAAACTAAATTGACATAGTTTTATGATACTCTCTTATACATTAAATGTGAATTTGAGTTACGCATCGGATAAAATTGACGACATTTTATTATCTTACTGGTTTACTTTGTTTAGTTTGAATTAAATCTCTTACAAAGAAACCTTTGATTTTAATATTTACCTTGAAGATATATGACCAGCAATACTATACCATTGTATTTATAGTTGTCTATTTTATTACTTGAGCTATATACTTAATTTATTTGAAGTTAAATTTAGTTATTTACTGAACGAAAGAGAGGAGATCACCCATAAATATGAGCCAATAAGTATTCAAATTTTGGAAACAATAAAAATAGCAATTTGCATGCTACAGAATTTCCGTGAGAATTGATATTTATGCACGTTGTGCTATGCGCAACCAATTAAAATAATTAGTAGTCACGTGTTTATAACCTACAAATTTTGAATTTTTATTTTTAAGTCAGCTTGTCCGCTGTTTACTTTAAGGTGTGCACGTGTGCGAGTTTTTAGAGGTTTTATGTTAATGAATAATACTTATTAATTATTTTAAAATTATAACTTTGCATTACGTTAATATAATGGATGATCATCAATATTACTCTTCCCAATTTTGCCCGCAATTAATGTCAGAGTCTGAAATAGTGGATGAGGATATTATGATACAAAATACTGAAGAAAATTCAGTATTATTGAATGACACAGAAACCAGGGATTTCGATGATCTTCTTATCCAAATGGTGAGAAATTATCCCCACCTATATGGCAAGAAAAATGTGAACTTCAACTTCATGCATCGTTGACGGAAAATTCGTGGCAAGAAATTAGCAAATCGCTAAATGTGCCTGGTAAACATTTTTGCATTTCTGGAAACAGATCGTTCTTATGTAAATTATTTCGGTATTTTATCTTGTGCCTGTTTAATATATTTATAAACATTTTGTTTTAGTAATCTAATGCAAGAATAGATGGACTCGGCGAAGAGAAAAATTTTCCAGGGAGAAAAGGGCTATTGAAGACGAGTTTCGCAGTGGCAAAGAAGCTTCTAACAAGCAAGTATGGCACTTGTATAAAAATTTTCATTTTCTAAAACCATTTATCGGAGGCAGAAAGTGAGTTAATCAAGTTTTCTTTATGGATTTGCGTGTATTTGCAATATATACACAAAATCCAGTGTATTTTATTCATGTGTTTTTTTAGAACTTTTACAAACTGTTCCAAGACTGAAAGCTACAATAAATAAGAAAGGTATTGAGCAAGAATCCGATGAGGCAGTCGTAGACGTCAACGGAACACCATTCTGCAGTTTTACGAATGTTTCTAATATAAGTAAAATAAAATCAAACCCATTGAATTTAAATCGTGATCAAGACGGAAAAAAAGTAAGTCAAAATTGTGAAGGAAAAATTACGAGACCTTCAAAAAAGTTAAAAACACAGGATTATGTTGATTTATCAATAATGAATTTGTCAGCTGCTGTAAACTCTCACTTAATGAGCCAAAAGACACAAGATGGTGATGATATATTTGCAGCATTAGTTGCTAACGAGCTCAGAAAATTTAGTGAACTTGAAGAATTAAAAAAGGCAGAAATTTTGAAAATATTGTACAATACTTAAATGATTATATATTATTAGATTAAGCTAAACTTGTATTTATAACTGATATTTTAAAAAACGTGTTTAGTTTTTATTCAACTTTTCAGGATTTATTGTCATGTTTTCATCATGGATATACAGGGTGTCCTAATATATTCATATATATGCAATGTTATATTTTCGTTCAAATAAAATATTTTGTGTTATACCTACCTATTATATTAAATGTTTTAAAATAATCTAGTTCCTTTCTTTTTCTTAAATTGATTAGAAATATATGATGAGCACAATAAATGGCAATATAAATAAGTTAATTTCTGCACGATCAAGCTATTTTGTTTATTTACAATACTTATCTGTTTTATTTCATAAACCATAAATTATATGTATACTTTAGCTATCGAATGTTAGTTGTTACGTCATCACTCATTCAATGTATCACAGACGTTGCAATCTGCTGCTGTCTTTATTGCACGCGCGCTGTGATTGCATCTCACACGCTCGGTCGCCTTGAACCATATGCTTATAAGTGATGTACCTGTGATGGCGCAACGACTAACATTCAGTAGCCAAACTGGAGCCTATTTTATAACTTAATAAAAGAGAAAGCAAAATATAATCATAGGCTGTAGGATTCTACTACATCGAAAGACAAAAATAACGCTTTCAAAATATTTGAATACAAAACTAAACAATACAAAATAATGCCATTTAAGATCACGTAAAATGATTATCCTATTCATATATATTTTACACAAAGCTCTTGAAGTGAGTTTTACGCACTGTTAAAACCTCTGATCACATAGGCTTCTTGCCACTCTACTTGTCCTTCTTTTGTTAAAAAATAATTAGCTAATAAATTTCGTTGATGAAGAGCTTCTCTTGTGACATTGCGATTTCTTGTTGAAGAAAGATCACTAAGTCTTTCATTTGCTTTTGAAAATCTCCAATCACCCAATTCCATTGCCCCTTCTATATTTTCCCTATCAATAAAATTCGGTGGACAATATAGCCGTTCGGTTGGTGTTGTCTTTTCATTTTCATACATTAAAAAATTGTGAAGGCACACTGCTGCCATTACAACTTTATCTGTGGTTTCAGGGTGTAAACATATAGGCTATAGGCAACGAGAAACCATAATCCCAAAGGTTGTGTGTATTAATGTTGTGTTGTAATTTTCTACTATTGCTTTAATTTCTATTGCCTCATCCCTCTTATCAATAATCAACTTTTTTAACTGTTTCTCCTTTGCGCGATTTTGTTTAGCTAAGTGATTTTTTTCTAACGCTTGCTCTCTCGCTTCGTTTAACTTTTTAATAAACTTTTCTTTGTCTTCGGTATTCATTTTATGTTTAACGTACAGCAATACAAAACCAACTCTGTGATAAAAATGTATGTTTTTTTTCTGTATTAATAATCCTTGAATTCGATTAGTGAAAATATTTCAGACAGTTAATAGTAATTTTGAGCGATACAATTAAAGTGGTCATGAATATTGGACACTGTTAATTAAATAGAGGGAAAATAAATGATAACGTCCATTCCATGACATGACTTGTCCGGTCTGTGACGGTTCATCAATAGAGGCAAATATTTTTACCTCGGAGTGTACAACGTCTTTGTTCGAACAACATTTAGGTTATATGACTTACATGCACTTCAATGCTAACTTTAACAATTGCTTTAAGTAAATATATTCATTGCTAGTAATTGTTAACCATGTCACAGATGAGACAGGCATTTAATACTACACACACATTTTTCAGATTTCATTAATTAATTTAAAAAACAGTTTATTAAAAACATTAACTTACCCCGGTTTTCACTAACCGGCACACTTAAGCGAATCTTAAATCACAACACCACAGTGGCGAATATTTCAAGTTATCGACTGTGTCTCGGATCGGATAAGTCATCGCGACCTGGATGAATCAGCTAACAAATTGCGATGATTTTATTACTTGTATGGCTTAACGTGCATAGTTTAAGTGCCCCTTTAGATTGGGTGTAAATAAAAAGTCAAGGGGTAGCGTTAATTATTGTTTATCTCTTTAAAAAATACACTTGAACGATGAAATCCGCTGTGGCGACACGTCACGGATCGGACATGTTCACCCTTCTCTGCGGTTTTTTTTAGAAAAGTTGTGTAGATTGACAGATTTTTATTTTAACTTAAGAGACAAACGATCTCATTTTACAAGAAACACTTTAATTTACTGATGTAATTTGAATTATACGGCGGAAATCTCGTGGCGACCTTACTATTCCCATTATTGTGGTTTCACCCATATTCAAAATAGTAAAACTTTTTCCTTGCTTTACGACATTTATGACAATACTTTTTTTACCATTTTTGTTGGTCTACATGTATTTTTGTTTGCTAAAAGTATATAGACGATTCATCTTATAAAATAGTCAATTAAACGTGTCAACGTATTGACATAGTAACAATAATAAGTAGTACAGTATCGAGACAACAGAAACCTAACCTAAAACACGAATAAAAACACATCTCAACTTCAGATTTCGAAGGAATTTTCAGATTAACTGTATTTTCACCTTGTAACACATATGGAAGACTGTGTGGTAGTAATTTTGTATTCATTGTTAGGTATAATCGCATAAAAACATGAATTGCAAATAATTTCTTGTTACCGAAGTAAAAGTGAGGTTCCCTCGGTAACATACATCCGAATTCTGAATAACATTGGACATCTTATGTTACCGACGTAAAGTAAGGATATGTTGGTAACATACAAGTCATGCTTCGGGGGCCCGAACGCCTATTTCAGTCTGTAACATAAGTATATTCAAGTGTTTATACTTATACTTTATACTATTACATGTTAAACATAGTGTTGTAACAGTGATACACAATGCGACTGTAAAGTCGATACAAAAAAGATTTTCAGAAAAATGCTAATTTGTGTTCGAACAAAATATTTTCAAGTTCAACACATCTGATTTATAATTTTTTTTTTGTTGAAATTTTCAGCTTGTTGGAGCTTTGCACTTCTAATTGCCATGTTTTTTCCTTTCTTAATAATTATAATATATATAATCGAGAAAAGAGTTTTTGTTGCATTTAATTATTTATGGCAAAAAGCTGTTTTTCGCGAAAAAGTGGTTACTATATTACAAAAGAAATATGTGAAGCACCATATTTAGAAAAAAATTCGCAATGTGAACATATCAAATAAAAAAGTTTATATTTTAAATTATAAACTTTATAGCCTTACCTTCTTCTTTATATTTTTTTAATTTCCTTAAATATTCTGTACGTTTTGATTGTATGTCTGATCTTTCCCATATAATTTTTCTATTATCCTGAGTGTTTTCCTACGAAATCCCAAGTTATGAACTATTTTCCTAAAATTGGAAATCTTTCCTCTTAAATTCATTTCAGTTTTTAAAGTTTCAAACAAGGTTTTATAGTTACATGTCACTTATGTATAGCTACGAATCTATAAATTACTCTTTTAATAATCTCATCATACTGATCCACTATTGATTTAGGACATGACTTAATTAAGGTCTTTCTAGGCGAAGAATTGTCCCGATGTACTAGCTTCATGTTCACGTATTATTCTTTTGTTTCTACTCAACGAACTACCAGTAGCTTCAGCTATCCATACCTGCACCTGGTCTAGCTGGAAAGGACTTTCTTTTTCTTTCTTCATAAATTCATAAACGTTATGAATTATTTGTCACCCTTGACTATGCACCACTTTCTTGTTATTTTTAGACCTATGAATAAAGTGAAATAAACTGTTTATCACTAGTCCGTCCCTGAGTTCAGACCAACAATAACGCATGCACTATACACAATACACATACAGTGCCGTAGACAACTTAAGAAAAAAATACATAAATTTATTAGAATGATTTACTTACATTGTCGGGATTGGATGCATAACACCGTGCAAAATTCGCTAATTTCCAAATTAATCTCAGAAGGCCGTTGGAACGGAGAACTGTACACACCGATAGTTCGGGATAAAGTGCAACCAATGAATCTGATGTTTTTAGAAAGTTGTGTAATTGCGGCGATAGCCGAAATTATGTATCTGCGCACACCAACGTTTATACTTTAGTTGTAATATTATACAACACTGATTTTGTGTGATTTTGATAAAAGCTCGACTGTAGTCTATCCTTATAAACGCGAATATGAAGTAGTAGCTGTTTAATTTATGCACAAAGAATCTTGTTAAATTTGTAGAATAGAAATTGTTTAAAACGCACGGCCCGGGGAGAAGTGAAGGGCGATACCGAAGTTGATGTTAGTAGTGAAGCATTACCGCGGTCTGCTGATGATGCACTTCTTATTTATCGAAAGATCTTGCGCCTCTTTCACTGTGCATAGAAATTTCAGAAAACGGATGTGACGAAATTGCATGACATAATAATGACATCATGAATAACCAAAGAAAAGCGGTGGTCTACGTGCCTTTTACATGTAGGCTTGATGATGGCGACGTTGACGATGGGATTGAGCGATAGCGGTGTGCGTGGTACTTTCGAGTTGGACTTTTGGAAGTTGAAAATTTTGTAATAAATGAATATTGGGCTGGATACGAGTTCTGCTTGATGGTAAGTAATGTTTTTAATAGATTTCGTGATGCTAAAGACTATTGATTTTACAGGAATCGGAGATCGGAGAATGTGAATTTCGTTGTACTCTCGAAATGCTTTAGAAAAATTTGAATACATGAAAATTTTACTTTGGCGTTTCTTGACGGATTCTTATTTTACGTGAAATTTAATTAATTTAAGTGAGCTTCGGAGTGATTGAATTAATTTATTTTACAGAAGGCGTGTAATTTTTCACGGGTCGACGGTAAGAGAAATTCATTGTACTTCGAGATATTTTATGAAACTTTTATAAATGGAAATTTTGGAATTGTGTTTTTCGATAGATTCTGGTTCTGTATAAGATTTTAACAATGTACTCGACTTTCAGAGCGATCGGATTAATTTCCAATTGGTATTTATTTGAGATTTTTTCGTACTTGTGAAGAATTGTTTTTAAAAATGATTAATGTTTTTTTTATTATTTCTGCATTTGGCGATCGTTTTATTTATTCAAAGTAAATCTTCTTGTGAATTTTTAACTTATTTGGGGTTAAAAATTAAAGGTATTATGACACTCTTGGCTGTAGCGCAAAAGTTTTTAGGTGTACCAGTTGTTTTTAATATCAGATTCGTATTCAGCTCATCGATACGCGTAAGAATTAATAATAATAATAATAATAATATGCAGTAATAGGTATGGGTTAAAATACGTTAAACAAATTAGATTAAATGGTTATTTAAAAACAAAAAACAGTATTCTACGCTGAAAATAGTATTAACTGTTATAAGCATTTACAAGTGTGATTTTTTCTAATTAGAGGTTACTGACCGGGCCCCCTCGTATCTTTCCTGCGGGCTTTTCGGCTCACTTGGTGATTCTTGGGAATATAGAGTAGTAGTTTAAATGAGCTGATGTCGATGGTGATGACCGTGATATCTGGAAGTTCTTTATTGTAAGCGTCCCCTTCTTCGATGCCTCTTTCTTTGAAGCTTTCATTTCATTAGCAGTTTTCTCGGCTTGAACTATTTTAAGTTCGTCTAGAAGTTTTTCTTCGCAAAGGAATTTGTCCGGTTTGCTCCTAGAAATTACCCCCTTAACGTTGGGGTTTACTATCAAACTTTCTGTGAGTTGATAACATGTTTACTGTTTAAAAGTGAATTATTTATTATTTGTTTGCTTATAGTAATGAAACATATTCTTTATAGGATTTTGCAAACAGTGGATCTGCTAATACGCGTCCTGTGTCCATGACCCGCGGCATGGTGTCACTCTTGGAGCAGTTTGGAGCATCCTCCACCAGATTGTCCGCCATTCTTGCTAATGCGCTCAAAGCCGTTACCAGTACGGCTTTTTTGTAGGAATTTGTCTCTCCTTTGCTCCATTTCTGAGAGGAAATCAGTAATCTCCGGGTTCATTCGTGGATGGTAGAAAAAACAATTCTCTGGAATTGGATATTTTCTGCCCACTTCGTCACGTTTTTCTACGTCATCACACTGTTTGATATAGTGATTCCATCTTTTGGCATGGATTCGAGAATTGGACCTGATGTTGTGTAACGAGTTACTTTTTATACACTCGATAAGAAGACTAATTTAATTAAAATACTGCTTTTGTTTAATATTTTGTTCTAAAATTAAGAAGACAGAAAACGAGGAGCGCTACATATAACATGAAATGCGGAAATGTTAGGGTTTGTGGTAGACTGCTGTAGTACAGCGGATGCCATCGAAGTGGTCTGATGATAATTATTAGTATGAGGCATTGTATGAGACGGTTGAACCAATGGAGGGTTTGTCTGAGTCATTGAAGTATAGTGATGGGAAATATTTTGATTCGTTTGAGGCATTGAATTAGTGTGATGGAAAAAATTTGCAGTTGTCTGAGGCACTGAAGTATTGTGATGAAACATCGCGAGACTAGGTTGTGGGAAAATTTGAGAAGGCTGAGCTATCATTTTTTTCCTATCATTGATATTGCCAATAACCTGCAGTACTCTCATTTGAAATGGAAGCATGTCACTCTTGTCAAAGTTCTCCAAGTGAGGCAGAATACTCTCAAGAAAGGACATTTTGCTATTTGATTTTGGGGGTTCAAGGGCTTTTATTATTTTCAATCCAACTTCATCCAATTTTCTATGCTTCCGTGATCGTGGTGTGGATGTTAGAAAAATGCAAAAATGCCAACTTGAATTTTTCTAACAGTTTTTTTGAGGATAGCAAAAAATTGTGACGTGCAAAACTGGATAAATATATTTCTTTATGTCCTGAACTGTTTCGTAGCATCAGCAACCATGAAAACCCCTGACTATATTTTCTTTCTTAGATATTTTCAATATTAAACCGTTTATTTAAATTACTGTTTCCTGTACATGCACGTTATACATTAATGCATGAAATTTTGGGCTCAAAATTGCCCTTAAATGGTTTCAAATGGCTGTATATTAAATGATGTTTGTACGATAATAACACAAAACATTTTCAACCGAATTTAATAATTTTTAATCGAGTATGTTTAAAATATTTTCGAAAAAAGCTCAAAAATAGCGAAAAATGCACTTTCTTGCATAAAAGTGCATATAAATATGTGTTCCACATCTAACCTTTTCCGCGTTATAATTTTCATGTTATATACTCCTCAAACAAGATTTCTGTGAAAAAAAAACCTAAAACTTCTTGAGAAACCCCTTTTTCCATATCTCTGAGGGACATCTTAGTCCAGAGCGAACTAAAGTACCAGTTCTATTATCTCTGACATGATGCGTAGCGTTGGGTGATGTGCTGAGCTCTTGAAATGTCATGATATAATTCGAGAATTGTACTTTTCTTTGTTAGTAACAATAGGCGAAACTTGTGACGTGGAGGGATTGTACCTTACTGTGTGTTTCCTACAACAAAATTTATATAACCACATCCTTATTTACATCGGGTTGTCTGAATATAGTTTTACGAATTTTTTCAGGAAGAGGGGGCTTTGAGGTTGTTACACCCAATAAAATAATAATAATAATAGAAACAACTACTAAGCAATATAAAAGCTAGCTAATATTAAATATAAAAGAATTAAAGATAGCTAATAATGAATTAAAATCTGTAAATAATCTCTGATGATATCTGAACTATTTACTAGTGACGAAAAGTGAGGTTAATTGAAAATTGAGAGTGCACTAGGTGTAGCAAATTTATTTTGAGTGCGCCACCCCAATGGCTCTCATCCACGAAGTGGCGCACTGCACGGTTTAGCTCGTGCTGGGGTGGGTTTCCTTGAGCTTTGATGTCGTCGGAGATGTCTTGGTTCACACAACAACCCCACAGAATTAAAACTCGAGTTACCAACTATTGAAATAATGTGCAATAAGGCAGTAAATAATTAACTTATAACAAAATTGGAGAAATGTATATAATATGTCTACATATATAGACTAAAACAAATGGTATCACACGCAGATAATAGGGCAGACCTAAACTGTTCCTACTTTAAAAAAAATGCATTTGAAAGGGGCGTTACGTGATCATGTAACCGCAGTACAAGTAAATAACCAATTATATGAGACGTTGCTGCATGCTAACGCGAAAATAAAGCGGCGTACGGCACTAGCCTGCACAATATAATAAAATATAAGGGGAGTATACCCCCTGAGATAAATACAATAACCACTTATTCAAATATTACATTAAAAAAAGTACCATGAGCTGTTACTTATTTCTACAGGTGGTAGTTTGCGTCGATACACTGTAGCTTCCTCCACGATGATGACTAGGCGGGAGCGGTGGTTACGACTGACCATGAAGGGCACATGGACCTCTGGACCTCTCGCAGCTTAATAACGCCTCGCAATATCCCCCAAGTCCTCCAATTGACTAAGAGAGTGGCGTATTGATCCGGGGTTCCTGATTCATAATAGAACCCGGAACAATAGAACAGGTAGCCGGAACGTGCAGCAAGGGGTAGGTGGTCAAAGAATAGATGCCCAAAATATGAGGTAATAAGAATAAGATGAAATAAACGGGAATAAGAAGAAGAACCCTGTAAGTAGACAAAAAAAATCTCTACAAAACGTGTCAGAAAAATAGGTACAATACTTACGCATAAACTGCGGTTCTCCTGTTTTATTTCAGAAATACAGCCATCATCAATTTCCCGAGCTCCAGGAAATGACGTACACTATAGGGAAAACTTATGTAAGACACGAAAAGAAATTGGAGAACACGTGGATTTACCAGCAGCTCGAGTTTAAACCACAAATCCGACAACACGGTCGACAAGGTGATCCGCATAAACAACACAAGACAGACACAACTTAAAATACCCCGAGGTACAGAGAAGAAAATATTTCGACGTTTTATATAAACAACGTTTGCTCTTGGAGGTGACTAGGCTTAAACTGACCTCTCAAAATGGCCCACGGGCCCTCCAGAGCTCAAATCGAAGTTCTAGAACCAAGAAAAAAACAAACAGGACATTTTTCATTAAGGGAAAAATGATCCAATTTGTCCAGAAATGCCTCCTAGGACAACCCACATCTCTCTCTCTCTCTCAAGATATGTACCGGCACAGTCTTATTCTTCAGAGCGTTCTAGAGTTACACTGTGACGTTGGGTGATATTCTATTCGCGAGGTGGATTGTAAGCAATATATGTACTTGCCTATAGACAACAAATTTTCAGGTTATTTAATTCTGTGGTATTTTGAACCGTAACAAGGTTTTAGTAGCCAATTTTTTTCATGTGCTATTTGCAATAAAGCGATCAGGATACGGTTGCGTACTTTTTAAAAGATTTCTTACACTTAAGAAGTTGTGGTTTTGTACGACTCACTTCATCCCCATTGCAGATACTTTGCTAAATATTTTTCTTCTGATAAGACATCGAACATAATGATCTGTTTTTTCATTTTGCTCTCTTAATTCAGGATGTTCTCTAAGGAATTGCGTAGAATCCTTATAATCTTTCATGGCTATTCTTTCAAGTTCTCCCGGTCGTATTCTATTATGTACCATGATTCCAACTAATACATACCCAGCAAGATTTTCCCAATTTTCAAATGTGAGCGCTTTGCTTTATCTAGATAGTTTTCTTTTCTATTTTTCAAATGACTCATAAATGTCTGTGAATCTGAAGCTGGTGAAGAATTACTTTTTTAAGACGCCTAATAGTAGATTGATTTTCTTTCGCGGTTTTATTAATATCAGTAGGTAATTCAGTTCTGAAAGGTTTCAAAATATTTTCTACTCTTCTTTATTAATCTTGTTTTAATATACAACCTGATTCTAAAATAGCAGAACTAACAATGGTGGAAGCTGTGTTTGGAGCTTTAAATTCCCCTTTACTATTGTCAAAATCAGCTACAGATCAAGTAGCTTTCACCACGTTATAATATCCGTTTGGTTTAATACATGATGAAAAATTAGTTACCTCCCAACTAATACATACCCAGCAATATTTTCCCAATTTTCAAATGTGAACTCTTAATCAGCTCTCATGTTAGCGCGAACATCCTCTACCACATTTGGTACTCTACACAATGTTGGAGTGATCGCTTCCTCCACTTCTAGAGAGTGACGCATACATCAATGCCAAATATTGAATCGGCCCACATTGGGTCATTCTTCTGCGGCTTTGTCTAAAGCTGTTGGTTTTGGTGGTCTTTCCACAGGTGCTCTGGGTGTTGGCGCTGGTTTCTTAATTTTCTTTCCTTTCTTACTTGGATCGAAATTTTCTGGCTTGCCTTTGTAGTTTGGTGCCAGCTTTCGAACTTCTTCTAAAGTTCAAGTTTTCTTTTCAGCATTTTGAAGTTGTTTGTTTGGTCTTTTTAATTGTTCCACTCAATATTTTTAGAAATTGGCCTTTATCTAGATCATTTTCTCTTCTATATTTCAAATGATTAATAAATGTCTGTAAATCTGAAGCTGGTGGAAGAATTACTTTTTTTAAGATGCCTAATAGTAGATTGATTTTCTTTTGCGGTTTTATTAATATCAGAAGGTAATTCAGTTCTTAAAAGTTTCAAAATATTTTCCGCTTCTCTTCTTCTTTCTTAATCTTGTTTTAGTATACAAGCTGATTCCAAAATAGAAGATCAAATAGTCTTCGCCAGGTTATAATACCCATTTGGTTTAAAAGATGATGACAAATCAGTTATATCGGGATTATTTTTTTTTTCATTTTTAAAGGAAATCTCCCTACGTAAAGGGTATTAGGTCTTATGTTGTTTCCATACAGAATTTCCAGATAATCTTGGCATAATATTTGAGTACTATGAATATTTTCGAGAACTTGAAAAATATGTTCTTGTAGAACTTCATCTGCTAAAGGGTGTAAGGTCAAAGTTATTTTTTTGACTAACACATATCTACTTTTACTATTTTTATTGTGCTCAGTAGAATTACAAGCCATATAATAAATATTCTTTTGGTCTAGGTTTATGTATTGGTCTCCTTGTTACATTTGGATTCTCCTTATTACATTGACCTTAGTATATTTATAATTCTTTACAATCTTTTGCTTTGTTTGAAAATTAAGAATTTATTACTTTCCGGTATTTGTATTATTTTATCCAAACCTAAAAATCGTTTTTTATTTTTTTTTCACGTGAGTTTGAATGTTACGATGTATAACTTGCGCTTTATTTTAAATAATTTTGGATAAAACTTTTCATTAATTTTCTTACTCATTTTAGATTTCGATATGACGGCTTTTTCTTTTAAATTCGTATAACCGAATGATTCGTAATGCTAGGGTGTTGTAAAATTATTGTTATTTTTATGTGTTCTTAACAATTCTTTAGCAACTTCATTTTTAAATTCTTTGCTGTTTTTTGATACTTACATCGTTGACTAAACTGACATATTACTGATTTTAAATTTTGAAAGAATTCGCTAATTACTTCGTTAAATAGTGGTATGAAATTTCTATCAATAAAGTATAGATAAAGAGTTGGATTTGGACTTGCATGTTCTTTCAAAATCTCGGTAATACCTTTTTTGTTACCTGGAAGAATGTTGAAATATTTTACTTTCTTACCGTCTAATATATCCTCGCGATATTTATTGTTTGGATGAGGTCCTCTATCAACGATAAATTGTAGTGGTTCATTACTAATTATTTCATCTCGTATAGGAATAACTTTAATTTACCCGTCTGTACTTGTATGTACTTTATTTTGTGAATTTACTATTTGAATAAGTTGTCATAGAACTTCTAGGGGTTTTTCTGATGCCGTGTCTGTAACAGAGAGTAAATGAAGCTCTTTAGATAGTTCCTTAGGAGCGAGCGTAGAGACGTCTGCATATACTCGTATTTCGATACGCAAATGCAGCAACGTCGGGCGCGGTTAGTACTTGGATGGGTAAGCCTCTCCAGGGAAACACAGCGTTCTCGCTCCGTCTTCTAACGGCTTGTATATCAGCGCATGCGTAGAAGGTATGTAACTTTAGGCGGGGGTTACATAGCGGATATACCATCCTTCGGAGGGGATGTAAAGCAGTCGGTCCCTTGTCTACTAAATGTTAGGCAAGTAAAAGATCCCTACTCTTCGATAGAGAAGAGGTTCGGCAAAATTTCCAGGTTGGGGGTAGCTGGTCTCCTGGCGTCGGTGATTGGCCTCGGTAGCGGAAATAGGCCGACGTTAAATAAGTGATTAAAAAAAAAAAAGATAGTTCCTTATCATTCCATGGTGGTGGTTCTTGACTAGTTAGTTGTTCAATATATTTCGATAGAATGAAATTTATATTTCCGGGGTTAATGGTGCTATCGCTACAATTGTTATTTGGTATCAAAGTTTCATCAAAATCAAATCTGTCCGTTTCATGTACATTTATTAAATGTTTTATCGAATTCGTAAAAGTTAGAGATGTTGGCTTGTTACAGAAATTATCTTTGTTCTTATAACAAGGTTGGTGTATTAAATTTTTCTCTTCGGCATTACATTGAGATGAGATTAAGTTTTCCAAATTTTCTTTTTGAAAGTTGTCTAAATGTTTATCTAATTCTATATCCGTTTCTATTTTTTGATAAAATTAGTTTTCGGTTCTGTTTTCCTCTTTAGTCTTTCTACAAATAGGTATTTGTTCTTTTTGTGTAATAAGCATGTTATTAGACAAACTTGTTTGAGCATTAAGTTGTTGTAATAATCCAAGTCCAATAAGACCGTTGTAGTTACTTGAAAATTCGAAAATATAAAATGTGTACATTTTAATTGAATCTATGTTGAACAGTAAATTAATTGGAATATTCATCACTTCATTATGAATTAATGTTGCATGTGTAGTTCTACTTGAAATGGTTCATTTTGAATAAATTCAGAAAAATATTTATCTGCTAATGCTCGTGATATAAAGCTACGTTTGCTTCCTGTAGCTAATGTGGCGACCATCGGCCAATCTGAATAGCCGGAATAGCCACCACGCGCGGTAGCTCTTATTGTCGGGGCGAGGCGTGGGTCCGACTTTGGGTTTCGCTGTTGGCATAATTATTTAGGTTAAGATATGTTAGTTAACCCAAAAAGTTGGAGCTATTGTTGTGGGCGCCAGCCGATAAACAATCGACGAGGGACAGGGGATGACAAAACGTACAAATGATTGTAAATACCGAAAATAAATGCTGACAAAAATATTTAATGACTATTGAAATATGGTACAATGAACTAAATTACAAACATATAAAACGTGTGAACAATTCAGATAGCATGTATGAATCAATTGACAATGAATGCACGGCGGCCTGATAAACAAATGCTTATGACGTAAACAAAAATCAACCTACAACCAAACACCGCGAATGCACCTACGCCTAGCGCGCAAGGAACGTACCCCTGGTGCCAGCAATTTGAAATTTTGACAGCTCCATCAGTGCATTCCCCTTGCAGTTTGCAGTATTGCAGTAACCTAACTTTACAATTGACAACAACATCAGATGGAAGTAACTTATCTCGTGGCACACTAAACTGCCCACTTAACAGTAAGTACTTTACCTCAATTATTATAACAAGTGTCGAGCAAACGTCAAACAAATGGAGTACTTGTTTATAAGTATATTATAAGTAAATTCATGTACGTGAGCCAAAACACCGAAACTAACTTCTACTTTTTGCTGGTAAATCAAATATACATATGAGCCTAGTTACTCAATCAACAGCTGTTATATGAGTTTACAGTTGTTACGAATTTGTGAAATATTTAAAGACAAAATAAAGAGCAGGCTGGCAGCTGTTCAGTCACGATTTTTCTGAGATAAACTTCACTCCGGTTCCCGAAGTTCTGATTAAGCAACACGTGCGATGTGCTCTCCACGGTTGTCCCACAATGTAAATGAAAAGGATAGACTTACTTTCTTACTGGCGAGGCTTACTGCAATAACTCTAGAAGGCTGGTTTGGAAGCGGGTGAAGGCAGATGACATCCCACATATAAGCGTAGCCGGAAAACAGATTTGGTTGCCCAGATGAGGGTCCGGACGATCGACGACTCGCCCCTCTGGAGACTCTCCTGGGAGATCCCGGTAATCGCTCTCGCAATATTGTGGTTCGCTTGGCTCTACAAGTGGCTTTACTTTTTGTGTAGGTGCAGGTCAGACCTCCATAAAAGAGTATATTTCCGTAAAATACAGAATGACAAAGACCCAGAAATAAAAAGTACGGGAAGAACCTGGAATGAACATTTTCCAGTCAAGGATGAGTAATTTAATTGAGTAGGCTTAATGAGGTACTCACCCTAGATTTTATTAGGTTCTTTCCACCATGGAAATCAAGAGAGAAATGCCAGCAATTTCATTTGCCAAGATGGGGCAACCTCTTTCCTCTTTCACCTTTTTTTCTCTACTCTCAAAAAAACTCCCCTGTTATCTCCTGACATTTCTAAATTCCCCACTTAAACTGTCAAATCAAGAATAGCAAACAAACCCAGTGGCAGCTTAATAAGTCATAGTCTATTTAAGTTAAATCAAATACCAGGTAAAGCCAATTGCGAAGCCCGAGCTTTCAAGAATAATTTTATGACACTATGTACACGAAGGCTTGCTTCGCATTAAGATAATTAACTTAACATAACCTGACCCAAATCTGTTTCTGTCTTGGCTACTGCAACATTGTGAAACCTAACATTGACAAACACAACCAAAGGATAATAACAAACAGGTTAGTAAAAACAGAAAACATGTACCCAACTATATACAACACTAAGCTATTCTGTAGGACACAGACAAGGAATTGTGCAACGGGGAAAGATGGTCTACTCTGTACAAAATACTACACATAAATAAGGTATGCGACAGGTGGCTAAATATTTATATTTAGAATACAAAAATATTGTACGTTACGCCAGGTTTAATTAAACGACTATTAAATTAGTGACTTATTTATTTACTGTCAGATGTTTTGATAACGACTTCAGAGTCAAGTAGGCAACCACATAAACACAACAGCATGTGTTTAATCGAACACTCACAAATAAATAACGGTTCCCCTATCAGTGGATACCGAACCGTTACACTAACAAGAAATTAGAATCAAGTTTTCGAAAATATAGATAGGGTAAATCTTGGGAAATGTCATAGAGTATTACTGTGTTTAAGTCTTTCTGGGCAAGTTCGCAAAAAAATTTGATTTTGTTCAGCCTCAGTTTGACTTGATGGTGTCATAACTGAATATTGATTTTGATAATAAAAGCCATCAGGTTCCGTAGGGTAATATGGGTAAAATTGTGAATAATTTAGGAGAAATATTTCTTGTTGTCGTTCCTTTTCGCAACTATAAGATTTATCTATATTATGAGAATAATATTGACAATTTTCTGACTTTTGTGGGTTAGTTTCGGGATTAGCAGTATAATCCTCCTCAATGATTTGAGTGCAAAATTCTTTACAATTGAAGTTTTGATTATGTGATAGAAATTTGGTATTACCAGATGATGTATCCATAGGGGTTGGTTTTGGTTTAAGCCTAGCTACATTTGAATTTGGCTTAAAAACATTTCTTTGGGTTCCTGGGTGATTATTTTGGAAATTTTCATTTGGTATAAGAGAATTGTTTGGAATATTATGTTGAAATTTATTTAGAAAGGGTGGTCTAAAAGACCACTGTGGAAAGTGAGCATTATATCTGAAATAAGGTTGATTTCTTTGCCTAAAAGAATTTGCAACAAGTGGTTTATAAAATGTTGGTTGTGGGTTTGGTCTGTTTGTCTGTACGTTCGGTTTGGGGGTTTTTATTTTACGTTCTCAGTTTAAATTCATGGTCTGCTTCTTCAGACTTCACTATATTGATAGCTTCTTCAATACTATCGGGATCCTTGCAATTCGTAAATATTTAAATTTATTCGGGTAAATTATTTATAGTATAAGTTTTTAAAGTTCTTTGCTCAAAGTAGTTAATTTTTACTAATTTTGAACTGGATGATTAAAGTGATTCGTTTAATTTAGATATTAGCAAGCTACGCAAAGTTTATAGTCTTAGACCAAATTGAGTGAGAGTTTCATCGCGATTTGGGGTGGTTGACAAAAGGTCATTTATCAAACAATCAACATTTCTACCATCCGAAAAAGTATTTTGCAAAGATTGTTTAATTAGCTCCCAGCTATTTAGTTCGTTTCGTGGGTAAACAATATTACTACATGTTCACGTAATTTACTAATTATTGTACTAATAATACACATATTTACAGCATTTCGTGGTTCCTTATCGTCTTGAAAAGTTTAATGTAAATTCCTCACTAGCTCTTATAAAAGTTGGTAAAATATGTTCATCCCCATTAAATATAGGAATATTATCTGCATAGATTTTGTATAGTCCGTGATTCATTTTTTGTTTGATACGTGTGACGTGCCTTCTTCCAGTTGCCTAGCGCATAGGCAAGTGGAAGCGTCACTTTGGCGCTGAGCTGTGTTTCGGTTAAATTCGGTAATCTCGAGTGCCACCTTTGCAATTTTTACGTGGGATAAAGGTCCCACATTAGCCTCCTAAACGCAGCCTGTTGCAGTAGGGCTGGGATAGCTACAGTGGAAACACGGTATGTCCAGGGGTCTGGACTCACATTCAAAAGTAAAAGGCGGATGTCGATAAATAACAAAGTTTATTAACATACAATGAAATTTTTACAAAACAAAAAACGGTTAGGTACCAAAATACGGAGTTTCTTATATATAAAATTTAAAAAACTTAAGATATGTCATTTTAACTTAATTTGAATTAGGTAGAGCGCCATTTTATGACGTACGGGTAACCAGGCGGTGAGAAGCTAGTTAGCTACTCATTAATGCGGAAGTAAGCGGTGGTAAGCAAGCAAACGGTGAAAGCGGTGAAAAACAACAGTAGCAAAGCGGTGTATAAAAAAACAGTAAATGGAAATAACTACACAAGTAATTTAAAAAAACGGACGGCGTGCAAATACCAGGCAAAAGCAAGCGGTTATCTACAGCAATAATCATGCCTACATGTTGCATTATAGTGTGGGTGTGAAGAACTTGGCAAAACTAAATAAGACTGATACCAAATAAATAAAACGGTTGTCGGATTTGGTATTAGCCTACGGCGGAGATTATTCTGCCTAGATGGACAGACAGTAATAATCAGAACGGTGGTATTTCGGTTCGGTTCGGAAATGTTGAAATTACATCAACACTTGATGCGGTGTTTGCCAAGCGCCTCAAACCCCAGAGCTGGGTGCCTTCATTGAATGCATTTCGGTTCGGCCACGTGGTATCTTGTCGGATTTGATGCGGAAAATGTCTATGTATCAGAATATAATGTTAGTTACTTTATTCACGGTAGCCTAGATTTTATTCTCAATTCCCGGACTATAATAAATTTCTATAAATTATTTCAAAGTAAGGAATTTTGTTCCATTTCGTATCAATACGAAATATTGGGAACAAAATGAACGGTAAATTAACAATAACACTACAATAAATTTCACAAAAATAATTTTTGCAAATACAGATTTTATTTTGCTACGAACTAGCTAAAATAAAATATACGGTAATTATAACCTCTACCCATTTGGTAGAACAACATATTATTTTATCGCAGTACCATCACAAATGGTCTGGATTAAAATAATATAAATGGTAAACGGTACACAGTTTTCTCTCGAAATATCATCTATGTTTTTTTTCCCATTTGGAAATTCTTGCGAACATAGCTATTTGGATAAAATCGGAGAAGTTGACAGGTCCTAACTCGGACTCTCTTACTATATTGTAATAATTTAACTTTAAATTTATTTAAATTCGGTTAAGTCGGGGGGAAGTAATAATTATATTCTGATACATTTACACGGAATCGGTTTCATTGCTTTAAAACACACATTTCAGTGAATTATTCTTATCGGTGTTAATATGAAAAGGCCGACAAGAAACCAGCGGCGATGATAAAACGGTGTACATACATGTTGTGAATATACGGAATAGTACCCGACTAGGTTGTTTGACAGATCGGACAGAAGTGATTTCAACTGTGGTCTAATGAAACTAATTTACGCAGCTGTCTTACCAACGCCCTCAGTATCAAATCTTGTAATTTATGTTAATATTATGGACAGCTCTCACTGCCAGGTTTATCAAATTACCTATTTAAAGTAGAAATTTGTTTCGCGGTTTCAGCTAGCTAAATTTGGGAGAAATCTATAATAATAATTTACAATGCATATGATTCGAATGTAAGCGGAGCAAATAACGAAGTATATTATTAATTTAAACTGCATTTTTGGCCACGGAAAATTTACCTCGGTACACCCCCCTCTTACTTCGAAAAAAAAAATTAATGCAATTATTATTTTTTCTATTTCTACCCCTAGCGGTGCGGATCTATAACCTAATCTATATGGTACAAAAAAGAAATAAATATACAAAAAAATAGATATACATAATATATATAAAAACAAATAAATAACGGCGGTTCTTCCCAAACCAAAAGAAATGATTTACATAGTCAGCTTCCTAGGCGATTGTGTCACCGGAGTCATTAACAGCAAAAAAAAACGGCCTCCATCCAAACATCTGAAAAATAATTTGTTAATGACCCAAAACAAAAAAAATCTTACTCTAGCGTATGCCGGTACTGGTGTTCGCTCCATCCTTATCCTATCAGATTGCACTGAGTGCCTCGGGAGGTAGTGTCTACCACGGGCGTAGAGACATTTTTTTTAACATGACAATAGCATATTTAATTTCGTAAAATCTGATTTAAATTAATATCTATAATTACTACAACAGTAGAAGACCATTTTCTAATAATTTGTCAAATTGGAAGTATTTTTTTTAAATTCTTTAAAATCTTGAAAAAAATTGTCGTTTACACTAACAAATTTATTTGTTTATAAAGAAAAACCTAATGAATGAAAATATGATATATGTCATAATGACTCCCTGAAATATAAAAGTTTATTATTCCATAACTCATTCTACAATATTTTCTTTATCAGCATAATTGTAAACAACTTTATTTAGCTGATCTATATTTATACCACTGGGCACATATAATATCTAACTGGAACTTTGAGAGTTCATCCGCATCAGATGTGTTAGGTCATTGTTATTATTATCGGTCAATCTTAGTTAGTGTGTGAGATAAAATCTTTAAGTGCTGTTTTCACTAAAATATCACCTGTTTCCGTGGTATTGGTGAAAAATATAATTGGTAAAGCTTTTTTCCTTTGCGTTGATACAGTCAAACATTTATAAGTGGAAATTAGATGTGGTAAACAACTCTAGGGCAGTGGATTTTTTGACTTCCATCAAATTTAAAAAATAATCTTGAACTTCCATTTTCTCTTCAGCGAATACACGAGCCACAAGTACTAAACTTTTGTTAGTGCTAATATCTGTCGTTTCGTCGATTATGAGCGAAAAATATGTATGTTTCAAAATATTTACAAGTTTTACCTCCTCAGAGGGTCCCAATGTGTTTACAATAATTTTTGTGGCGTTGTCACTTTTCATCTGAATAGATTTTCCACAGTGGAATCTCTGTATATGTCAGCCGCTGTGGGTATCAAATCGTCTATTAATCTAATTGGCAGATTTCTTTCACACAAGAAAGCACACCATTTCAACTCTGCTCTTTTAATTAGGTTACTTAGAGATGCAGCTTCCTCAGATACTAATAAACCCTCTACCTCTTAAATAAACACGGCAAACTTTATAGTAAGATGTCTGTAAACAACTTATCTGTCTGTCCATTTATTATTTTTATTTACTGCATCCTCTTGCTTGCCTTCTAAATCATTTCCATACAGTATATGTGATTCGTTATCCCCTTCATTTTCTTCACAATTTTGTTCAGCAAATTCATTCCCATTGCCTCCTTTATCCTTGTTCATTTCCACTTGATTCGTGGGTTATTTTCGCTTTCTTAGCAATCTGGTCTGCATTTTTTGGCGATGGTACAAGTCTTTTAACAAGAAATCTAAAAAAGGTTAATTATATATTGCTTAGCGCCGAAAATTTCTAGAATTCTAAAGCTTACCTTTTTATGGATGACTGCATAATAGAACGTTAACGTTAAGAAAGAAGTAAAAAGTGAAAACAATGTTCATGGACTAGCTAAAAATTAAAATTAAAATTACAATATGACAGTTAAGTGCAAACTTGGTAAATTGTGATTATAATAAGGTTCACCAATCTTACAAACTGGCAGATTTGTGGCCTGCAGTGACATTGACACCCGTTGGGCAATGAGAAGGCTTGTTTGGCTCGCCTAATCACGGACCGTGTAACTGCGCCTTAATTGGTAAACTGATGGGTAGCAAGATTATGTATTGTAAATATGTACACCTGTAATCTTTTCTTGTAGTACAGAGTACTGGCTTTAATTATTGTACAATTTTACAGCCTGTACGTCCGTTGTAAAAGTGTCGCGATGGCCCTTGAGAGAATTTTCTTTGTCCTTTTGTTTCTCTCCTTGTGCCTCATTTTTTCTTTCAATATGTCGATTGTAGGCCTCTTCGCATAACTGTTTGGTTGTATACTAACAGCAAATATCGCACTGATCTTTACAGGGTTTATATAGATAAATTAAGCCCATCAAATATTTTATTAAAAGTAAAAATGGAAAGAGGGCGGCGTTATTCTTTTAGACATTCACTTTTGTAAAGTTTGAAATGAATATTGTAAATATTGCTTATTAGTTTCCTTATGGTAATGATGGAATTCTATCTTGGACACATTTCCAAAAAAATTATTTAGGAACGTTAACGCCTCCTTGCTCTTGTAATATCCCCCCCCCCCTCACTATTGTGCCTATAGCACAATAAAACTAATTTGACAGTTTCACGGGCTAAAATAAACAAATGTGATAACCTACCACTAAACAGAATTAGGCTCCGGCTAGCCAGTTTTATAGGAGGCAAGGGCCTGGGTAAGCGTCAGCGACAACTTAAATAATAAGGCCAAGAGCGATTAAATTATAAAAAAATTTAAGTTAGAAAATTTAATTTAAGTGTTTAAAATCTAAGTTTTGTATTAAAAAAAAATAAAAGTACCATGGGCGCCAAAACCTAAAGGGGGTTTATAAAAAGGAAGATACGTCACAGACAACACACAGAAAAACGACAGGTAAAATTGAAGTCGATTTAATATCGATTAACAAATATAAATTGTTAATAACTTCATACTTACTAAATAGAGAGCAATATGTTGAAATTAAAGGATATAGATCATTCCGATACACACCAACGTCGGGAGTCCCTCAGGGATCAAACCTTGGTCCATTACTATTCTTAGCAGTAATAAATAGTTTAGGTTGCAACTTAGGTGAAGCACAAGGGTTGATCTATGCTGATGATTTCAAGTTATTTCAAATTATAAATGACACTGCTGATTGCAGTGCTCTACAAACTAAGTTAAATAATAGAGCTCAATGGTGTTCAGACCATAAATTCACTATTAACATTCAAAAATGTTATGTAATGTCTTTTTCTTGTAAAAAGGAAATGATTACATTCGACTATGTACTAAACAGTCATACACTACTAGAAAGAAGTCTCAGACAGATCTTGGTGTAATACTAGATGAAAAACTAAACTTTACAGAACATATTGATAAAATTGTTAGTGAATCGTACAAGATGCTAGGTTTTGTAATAAGGAATTCTAGAAGTTTTAATAACATTGATGCAATAAAAGCACTATACAATGCATTCATTATTCCTAAATTGGAATATGCCTGTATCGTGTGGTGCCCCCAATATGAAATCAAAATAACTGCACTAGAAAATGTACAAAGAAAATTTTTAAAGTTTCTATATTTTAAGACATATGGCAGTTACCCACCCAGAGGTTATGATCAGGGAGAGTTGAGAAACATTTTTAATTATAAAAGCTTGAAGATTTGTAGCATGTACAATGTTTGTCTTCAAATTAATAAAAGGTTTAATAGACAACACAAACTTTCTTGCTCAACTTCCATTCAGAATAGGTACATCAATAATAACAAGAAATAATAGCCTATTTTATTTAAATGTTCCCAGAACAAATTTGTACAAAAACAGTCCACTGTTCAGAATGTGTTCATTAGTCAATACGTATACTAGCAATGTTGACCCCTTCTGCACTAGTTTGTCTAGTCTGAAAAATGAGGTAATTAATCAGCTTGAAAATGCTAGCTAAATGTAATGTATTTTATGTGTGTGCGTCATTAGATTAACACGTTCACTGCGGTACCGTTTTTTATCGATTCTCGCATTTGGCGGAACGAGTCATATGTGTCTCGTTAAGAACTTTTCTATTTGGCGAAACGAGTCATATTTGTCTCGTTGTCATTGTCATGATTTATGACATCATGTGACGTCAGGGACTCTATTAGGGCAATAGTTTTAGTGTGAACTCAATCAACAATGGTCACTGAAAATAAGTCTGCGACAGTTGGTTGATCCACTTAATAGTTTGGAAAAAATACGAACCCAAAGTCAATAAAAAAAAATCATAATAAATCATTATATTTATCAAAAATAAAACATCAGGCATGAAATATAAAGGAACTTAAACATAAATCAAAAATAGGCTCTAAGTCCACTCAGATTTTTTCGTGTGCATCGTTGAAACATTTCAGGCAGTACGTTGGTTTTCCCTCACATTCCTCGCAATAGGTCGTCACTTGTTTAGTTTTTTTGTCTGCCTCTTTACTACTCATTGTCCGTCTCAAAGTTTTGTAACATCCGATACATCTACGCCTTTTTTTATTTTCAGGACCATATTCCATTAATGTATGGATTCTTTTTGGAGTTCTTGGTCTTGGAGGTTGTTCTGGGACGACAAATAAATTTTTGCATAAAGAGTTTCGAAAATCCAACATAGACATTTTATTATCGCTAAACTTAGCATTATATAGTATCCATGCATTAGTTACTGAACAGTCCAAGATAAGTGCCAAAGCGACTTTTCTGTACCACTTTTTCGTTTTTCTTAATATGTCATAATAGGCAGTCATTTGGTCACTGAAAAATAGCTTTATAATTATTCTAAAAAACGATTATAGGAACCACTGTCTTACCTGAAGTCGACACCCTTTTTTGCACAGTTGTAATCAATAATACACTGTGGTTTTCTGACTGGAGCATCATGCCTAATTTTTCCAGTTTCCACTAATGAAGCATTGTGTTTTTCACATGTTGAGAGCATCATAACTGGTCTTTTGTCCACCCATTTTATGACTTTTACGTTGGCTTTTTGTACACCAAAAGTTTCTCCTTTTTTAAGTTTCTTTTTAGTAACCGAATCTGGCAGGCCCCTTCTGTTGGCTCTTAGCGTCCCACATATTCTCGTTTTATTTTTTAGCAAATCATCTGCTAATGAAATACTGGTATAATAATTATCACAATATAATGTGCGTCCGACACCAGTGTATCCTTGAAGAAGGGTCTTGACCACTGCTTCTGGGTGACCTTTTCCAGAGGTCAGATCACTACCTTTTCCTGTGTAAACTCTTAAATTGAGGACGTATCCTCCTACAGTACACAATTTATAAAGTTTTACTCCATATGGATGGGTTTTGTTTTTGATATATTGTCTAAAAATTAGACGACCCCTCCATGGAATGACGCTCTCGTCAATAACAAGTGACCCTCCAGGAATCAAATGAGCTTGAAAATTTCGTATTAGAGGTTCAATAATTGCTTTTATTTTGTACAGTCTGTCTCCTTCATCATGATCTGTATTATTAGTAAAATGCAAACAGCATAAAAGTAAAATAAATCGGTCCCTGGGCATAACATTGGAAATAAATTCATTATGATAGACTGGGTCTTTAGACCAGTAAGAATTTATGACTGGGGTGTGTGTTAATCCCATAGCCAAAATCACAGAAAAAAGAGAATGTATTTCTCGAGCACATGTAGGCTTCCAGTGCTTCATTCGGGATGACGCGGTAAGGTTACCAGTTTCTATCATCTGGGTTGCATAAGTATTCGTTTCATCCACGATAATGTCAATGATGTCGTCAGTAATAAAAAGTTTAAAAAAATCCAGAGGCCTAGATGCATTTTCGGGAATATTATGTACCTCTCCGTCACTAAATACAGGAAAAATTAATGTATCTGAGAGACTAACATCAGTCCAGAACGATTGATTATTGTTGGAGTTCTCTACTCCTTCGAGGTCTTCATTAGTGTTGTCGAAATTTGCATCCACGCCTGCGCTTTCATGGTCACTTTCTTCACCGGAAATATCTGAAGTATCTGATGATGGCACATAATTTCTATCCGCAACCGAGTCGTCTGAATCGAAATCTATATCCGAATCGCTAGAATCCGATGCATTTTTTTGGGCACAAGCAGTACTAACAATAAGTCTTGTTCTGTTGCTATACATCGCTGATCACTGGTAAAACTACGCACAAAATAACTAATTGAACTTCCTACACCAAGACACGCTTAAATGAAACTGGTAAGTACTTAGTACACGTGCATAAAATCACGATCAATATTATCCCCTCTAACTATATTTGTCCATTCTAATAAAACTGTTCTGCGCCCTCTTTTGAAGAAGCCCTGTGTTAGGTTACAAACCTTTATAATTGCAAAGAAGTTTGTTATAAGATTTCCTTCTTTGATTGGCAGCTCGGTATGCAATTCTCCATACATATACAAATAAGTTTATAAACACACGGATGTTTCATATGTGTTGCTATGCTGCACGAGTTATATATGACTCGTGCCGCAAGTAATATAAAAAATTGTAACTACAGGCGGTGCGAGATAAATATGTCTCGTGCATATTTATAGCATATTTGACTGGATCAAGTTTAGCAGAATGGATTGCTGGTTGTATCGATTTAAACAGATGGAAATTAACGAAATTATCGCATTAGCACAGAACTTCTTTTGCGTAAAAATACACTTCGCATAGAACTACAGTGCGACACGAGACAAATATGACTCGTACCGCAGTGAACGTGTTAAGTGCAATTTTATATGTATGTTTATATGAGTATGTATGAGTGTATATGTGTCTACATACATATATTTTCATATAGTTTTTAAAGTGTATCTGTAATTGGTCATATGTACTGTTGATACAAACGATAAATAAATAAATAAATAAATAACGGATAATTAAATAATGAGGTTAAAGTACATGACATAAAAAACAATTCGAACAACAGATACGCATGTAAAGTTACTAACAGAAGAAATACGGGTTAATCAAATTTAGAAGTAGGGTTAAAATTTTACGATAAGAAATATAAATTACAGATAACTATACGTGTAACCAAATTATTAAATCAACACTAGAAATGACATCTAATTAAATTTGTACTTAAACACATTCGACAACAATAATAAGAAAGGTAGCCACGTTTTGCTAGAGTGAGAGAAATTTATATAAGGTAAGTAAAAAAAAGTGACACACATGGCTAAAATAATGACGCTTAGCAACTAAACTATAAAACAATTTTGTTTATCACTAGAAACTTCAACTTATAGACAACTTCTAGAACTCTAGAAACTTATTACTAACAATACCCGAAACTAACCTAAAATTTACAAAATCTCATTAGAATAATACATGCCTCTCGGCTACAGATAATATGACCCCATGGCCAAAATATCACGATACGATACAAATTAACGGTAAAACTGGTATAAACCAGAAAATAAGAAACATTTACGGGGTTAAATAGCGTAAGGCTATAAAACTGACCGGCGATTTTATGGCAACATTGAAACACAAAATCGTCTCTCGGACTAAAATTAATGAAAACTTCATTAACAAAGCTGTTTCTTACGGTCTAAAAACCCTATCCGACACAACTACCATGAAGTTAAAAAAATAGCAAAACTACACAAATTCTTCGTTTAGGCTCATTACTGTTATATTTGTGGTTGATAAACATGAAATTTTATTTAATTCAACATCCCGTCTAGCGGCAGTTAATTACATGAAGGTTAAACGAAATTTTGTTGGAAAGAAGTAATAACAGTGTACTTAGCTCATGAAATGTTTCTTGTTAATACTTGGCATATAGCTGGTGATATCGCAGTACTGTTGTCTCTCTCATACACGTGACATGAGTGCCCGCTAACTTCCAGGATCCTCCAAATGCGGTGTGTTCATAAAAACAGCAAAAAAAAATCGACAAAAAACTTCTTCGTGATGGTTGATCAGACCATTCGAAGAATATTTACGTCGCTGGAACCTTGGCGGAATAACATCATTGAACACGAACATATGCCGAAATATGATGATATGTTGTTTAAAACTTCTAAAATATGTCCATCAAAGCAGGAAAACTTCAAAGGTATTAAATGTAAATCCGTAGAATTGTAAAGTATCAAATTACGTAAATCGGTAAATCGATAAACTAGTAGACTTGTAAATTAATCCCTTATTAAATCAGTAAATGGTGAAATTCGAAAAATTTAAGAAACTTAGAAAATATTATTTTAATTTTGAAAAAAATAAATAATGTTCAATCCATAATCTAAAAGAAAATGGGAACGTATTAATATTTATTTAGATTAAAATTCGAGACAAACTACTTACATTCAAATGTCCTTTTTAAGCGACTGAATAATAAAATTTAAGCCATGAGATTAAAAACACATGTTACTCCCTCGGAAATAATACAGTAAGAGAACGTTTGGTAGAATCTCGATACAATATTTTAAATCGTTGTGATGTCGGTGCTGACATCTCATGCCTAGGCCTATCACTTATTTCAACACTGAAGCGATTTCTACAATCCATTTGAGATGGAACATTACGAAGTATGTTACACTCTTCATAACAAACTGTTTTTTCTTCATTTCTGTTTCAACATTCTCTGCACAGCCATGGTCTTGACTCTGAAGGACCCAATTTTGTACCATTTTCTCTTTCAAGTGAAATGTAGAAGGGTATATTCTTTACATTATTAAGGCCTTTCGTTTTCTAATCTTAGGTGATAGAAGAAGGATCTTCATCTTCTTGATGGCCCTTCAATGTAATACCTTTCCATTGGAGTATACACAACCAATACATTTTCTTTTATGACCAGCTAATTTTCCAGAATAAACTAAATATTTCACTTCGTTTTTGTTCGGTAAAAAGACAGCAATTTCATATAACTCACATATTCCTTCGCCATCATGCGTAACATCTTATTGCTGTTTTTTCTACATTTGTCAGGTTCGGCTATTTTCTTTCTCTTCCTGATTCTGTCGTATTGATTATTATCAACGACCTGTTATTTCTTATATTTTCATTTTCTCTCTGTGTATCAATAGGATTTTTTATCATCAGTTGCCAGTCTGGATCAGTTACAATATAACACAGGCCCACCTGGGGCAAGAGCATAATATTTAGTTAGTTAGCAATACACTACTTTTTACAGATTCCAAGTATTTTTATGGGTTCGGAAGAAACAGACAAATGAATTTTTATGAATGTTACTACTGAAAAGTTGTTATACAAAAATATCAAAATAGAATATTTTATATGATATCACCTAGAACTTATGTTATGGGTGTTTCGAAAATACATCTTCTAGGGCATCTACTCTCAAAGGGATCTCAATGTCCAGAATTTTATTAATTGGAACAGTGTCCTGATCAGTTTCATAGAATTCAAAAGTCTTTTTTATGTTATCCACTGAGCGCAAATAATGAATAAAATATTCCTGGGGTGTTTTCATTGACTTATTGTATTTATTGTACCTAGGAAAATTTTATATTTTTCCTATTAGATTCATATCTGACCAAAATGAGGACACCAGGTAATGAGACAGGGCCGTGATTTGAATCTGCTTTCGTTTCATAATTATTTTGGGTGTATAATAATTTTGCACTCCCGACAATACTATTATCAGAAACTAATGGAAACTTCAATGTTATTGGCTCATTTAGTTTAAAAAATTCAAGTTGCCGTCCAATGTCTGATTTCTGTTTTAGTCATCTGGCATAGGTCAGTCGGTAATATTTCTAAACAACATATTCTCTAATAGGGCTCAAATTTTTTGTTCGGGGTATTCCGGCCATTGGGTTTAGATATGAAATCAGGGGACGTATGAGGAGTAGATTCCGATAGTGTTGAGTTGATCTGATCTAAATTGAAATTAACAATTTTTAAACAACATATTCTCCAATGGGGCTCAAATTTTTTGTTCTGGGTATTCCGGCCATTGGATCTAGACTTGAAATCAGGAGGCGTATGAGGTCTAGATCCCGAGTTGGTCTGATCTAAATTGGTATTAACAATTTATAAACAGCATATTCTCCAATAGGGCTCAAATCTTTTGCTCGGAGTATTCCGGCCATTGCGTCTAGATATAAAATCAGGGGACGTCCGAGGACTAGTTCCCGATAATGTTGAGTTGGTCTGACCTAAATTGGAATTAACAATTTCTAAACGGCATATTCTCCAATAGGACTCTAATTTTTTGTTCGGGGTATTTCGGCCATTGGGTCTAGATTTGATACCAAGGGACGTATGAGGACTAGATCTCGATAATCTTGAATTGGTCTGATCTAAATTGAAATTAATAATTTCTAAACAACATGTTCTCCAATGTGGCTCAAATTTTTTGTCCTGGATATCCCGACCATTGGATCTAGACTTGAAAACAGGGGACGTATGAGGTCTAGATCCCGATAATGTTGAGGTGGTCTGATCTAAATAGGAATTAACTATTTCTAAACAGCATATTCTCCAATGGGGCTTAAATTTCTTGTTCGGGGTATTCCAGCCATTGGGTCTAGATTTGAAATGAGGGGACGTATGAAGGACTAGATTCCGATAATGTTCAGTTGGTCTGATCTAAATTGAAATTAACAATTTCTAAATAACATATTCTCCAATGGAGCTCAAAGTTTTTGTTCTGGGTATTCCGGCTGTTGGATCTAGACTTGAAATCGGGAGACGTATGAGGTCTAGATCCCAATAACGTTGAATTGATTTGACATTTTAAAAACAACTTTTATTCAAATATATAAGAGTGTATTGAAAGGGAATAAATAAAATAAATATAATTTCGTTTGATGTTATATGATAGACCAAAGTTAATTTCTTGCACAAAATAGAAGCTGGGTCGTTCATTACTATTAAGTGAACACATACACATTGATGTCTTTAAATATCTGGACATACATTCAAATAATGAAAGCCTGATTTTTTATTAAAATAGCACTAAAAACTATAAAATAATGTTACAAAACTTCTGAATGAAATGAATATTGATATTAGACAAATAAAGGAAATGTAATCTGTATCTCTAATTTCCATATTTCTGGTATGTGTGGAATCGGTGATTTCAGGCAATAAGCAATTGTAATAAAGTTGATTTAATCTCGGAACCATTTTGTCTCGAAGAATTCTTTAAAAAAATTTAATGATGAAAAAATTATTTTTTGTCGACACTCTAAAATGACAAATTTTTTTATTACAAATGTTAATTGTCCTTGGTATTAATGATCATTCTTGTGTTTTAAAATGTAATGATTTTCAGATAGTTCCAGAAATTTTAAGACCATTTTTAATTCCCTCCTCAAAAGATATTTCCCTAGCCGAATATGGACATATAATTTCTATTATCGATTCATCATTTCCAACTCCATCCGAAAAAGCCACTAAATATGGCCAATTTTTATTTGTAACTAATTCGGATTCTACAATTTCAATGTTACAGACAGCTACTAAGACTTCTTTTGCTCTATCCTCATTATTTTTTCTTCGAACAACATATTTCTCAAATATATCTCTGTATAATATGCTTTTTACTGTGGATTAGCAACTTGCAGTAGGACGCATTTTACAAACTTTGCCAAGTAAAGAAGCGGTGAGTAGATTTCTTCTTTGTTGTCGCCAATTAGTACTATCTGTTTGTAATCCAGTTTTCTTCTCTATTTGTTTAAGGCGTTCGTCGGTTTTCTCCAATTTTTCTAAAAGCGCCTGTCTTGTTTCTATCATTTCATCCTCATCTAAATCGGGTTTTTGACTTTCATCTCCATAATCTTTGTCAATTCCAATCTTGTTTGTGTTATAAGTTAGTTTACGACTTGACTTTCGATTTTGACGTTTCTGTAATCCATCTATTATTTTTGCCTTTATATTCTTCAGACATTTTCCTGGGTTGTTGCCTTTATTTAAATATTTATATGTAACGTGAAGGGGTCGTCGTTTACTTCTCGAAACATCGCCTTGTTTTAAAATTAATCCTGTTTCCCATATACATTTAGCAATTATTGAGTTATACTGCTCAGTTAAATTACCGACGTGCCTAATAAGGTTTTATGAGTGACTAGCCAAGTAGCTATCCGGCGTTCATAATTCTTTCTTCTAAACCATGTGACCTTAAATCTGACATACAGTTTAGAGAATCTGGAACAATTTGTTTTCAAAAATGTGCAAGAGTACAACAATGTTTATGTTCTCCGAAAATGTTACTTATACTGTTCAAGATGCCACTTTAAATTTTTATTTTGTTTAGGTTCATCAACGTGTTCTCTTGTCACCGACGTTCTTGCTCGTAGTATCTATAATATTGCTTGCCGTTGGAACATTCTTTTTTTTTTTAATGTTCTTCAGTTTTCTGGAATAGTTGCGCAATAAATGATTTCGGCATTCTATCTTACCCACGACACAATTTTTATACTGCTCTAAAATTGATCGGTAACAGCTGCTATCGCCATCCGCAATCATTGTGTTGTACATCTCAAAACGAAATATCTCAAAAATATAACAATCAAACAGGCGCGGAAGTGTCGCCCCCTCCTGAAGCAAAGTTTATAAAATGATGTAAAGATACATTTATTTTAATGCATTCATTTTATTTTTACCCATTAAATAATTGTCGCCTCCCCCCTCAACAAAATGCTGGATCCGCGTCTGCAATCAACAACGTCAACACCGGCGCCACTTGACAACGATAGAATATCTCATATATTGTAGTGTAATAATAATAATACCCCGGTATAATAATGACTTTTTAGTACAGTATTTGATTTGTTTCACTTCAGATAACCCCTTGGTTTTGGGGGGGGGGGGGGTTGCGGCCGGGAAGCCCGACTCTTTTAACGGAAGGTATTTTATATCCTTTAACCCAAGAAATGTAGACAGCTTAACCCTTTGCCGCCGGATTTATTTATTTTTTTAAATTTTACTTTTTTATTTTAAATTGTTGTTAATTAGGGTCTGTTGAGAGCAAATTTGTCATAATTTTAATTTTTTTTTGCGTACAAAAAGCCCCACAGTGAGGTTTCGCAGTGAAACCACTAGGCGATACAAGCATGTATTGTGGTTTTTGAAATTCAGGGATGTATTTTATTCCTACAAGTGATAACAGTAATACTTCAAAGCATAAAGAAATATTTTATTCAAAATTTATAGTAAACATTAAAATTAATAAAAAAGAATGAAATATTCATCTGTAAGCCAAGTGTGGTAAGCCAAGAAGCAATTTTTTTTGTCACTTAGACATAAACCGACATCACATCTAAAAAACAATAAACAAAAGTCATTAATATTTTGCACACTGAAATGGACTATAAGTTTACCTTGAACATGTCCACCTTGTCCTGTGTGGTAACGCCGTAGTGCTACAGTGAGCACATCTTCTTGATGTTCCGTGAACAGGCATGTGCGCACAGGAGTCAAATCTAATTTCTTGAGGTACTGCGACTTTGAACATATTTTGAGGAGTCGAAGAAGGTCGTCCTCTCTTTGAACTGTTTTCGTTAGCTCCGATAAGTCCTAAGCTCACAGCTATTTTAAAATCTTTCAAATTCATAGTTGCACCTGAATGAGACATTTTGGACCTCTCCTTGAAGATTATATAGGCATTTACAATTGATACGTCAAGAAGATACCAAAAAATTCGGTGCCACCATTTTTTTGATTTTCTATCCAATTCATAAATTGATTTCAGCATATCCAGTTTATCAACGTAACCCATGTTTTGGTTATAGTTCACCACTATCAGCGGGCAATCAAGGCGTTGGAGAGTGCCATCTTTTTGCTTCCGATTGGTACCTGCATTTTTACTTGGATCTAAATAATTGCTAAGAAAGTGAACCGCCTTACGATCCATCCATTTTAGAAACACTAAGCCATCCTTACTGACACGCCAGTCCGATTCCCCTCGTTTCATAGTTTTGTCATCACGTGCGTCGTTAGGCAAATCTTTTCTATCACGTTTTATTGTTCCAGATGCATATATCATTTCACTTTGCAACTTTTTTTGCAGTGGAATCGAGTTGAAATAGTTATCGAAATATACATGGTGTCCTTTGCCCACTAGTGGTCGCGTCAAATCTGCAACAACTCGGGCACCTAAGTTCTTTTCTGCTGCATCATTTGCTTTGCCAGTATAAATTTGAAACTGGCATGCAAAGCCAGACTCATCTGAACGCACCCAAACTTTATACCCACGCTTGATTGGTTTTAGGGGCATGTATTGTTTCAAGGAGCTACGCCCCTTGAACCTTATCATCGATTCATCTATCGATTGATTTTTTGTTGGCTTATATGTTAACAAAAATGTATCGGAAAGCCTATATATAACTGGTCTCAATTTATATAATTTGTCGTAGGTAGGGGAGTCTCGCCTTGGAATCACAGCATTATCATTTAGGTGAAAGTGGCCAAGGAGCCATACAAAACGATCTCTTGAAAGCACTGAGCTAATAAATTGGTCTCTAATGACATGAGAAGCTGACCAGAAATCACGATAGCTTGGCAGTTTTTTGATTCCCATCAACATGTTTATTGCCAAAAAATTTTTTGTTTCATCTTTATTTGTTTGTATAAAACCAGACGCATTTCCGTGTTTCTGAATTGCATATAAATTAGTTTGGAACACAATATGTTCAATCAGGTCCTCAGGAAAAACTGCAAGGAAAACCTCGGTTGGAGTTTCTAAATTTTTTCCAATGTTTGGTCCCGTATCCTCGTTAAAAATTTTTAAATTCTTTAGGCAATTCTCAGAATATTTCGTCCAAATTGTTTTTTTCCGTAATTCTGTATGCCTAATAACGGACAGAGGAATATCATCCTCACTATCCCATACATCATTATTCTCAGCCACGTCGACAACATCTAGAATATCTACGGGCAAGTTGATCAAATCAAACACGTCATTGTCAGCCTTATTCGCGGATATAGCCTCTTCATCTTCCTCATTGTCACTCACGTCTCCTAATTCCGACTCATTGTCGGAAGGGATCTCGTCAATCAAATTATAAAAATCACTAGATGTGAGTTGCTCTAACTCGCGGACGGAGTATACTTTTTTCTTGTCTGAAACAAAAGTGATGTTATTTGCCTACTGGTTTCAGTCTGGAACCGGCTACATTTTTATGTAAAAAATTGACGAAATACTCACGAAGTTTTATAACAGACATCAGAAGGGTCATTACCGAACCGTAAAATAAATAATTACAAAATTGAACCTACCTGCCATTAATAAAAACCATAAAAAACAATTAATAACTTGCTGGTAAAACACACGTAGTAACGCTAACCTAAAACGTGAACAGAACTAAATGGCATCATGCATCTGTAAGCGCCAACCTTCCAGCGCCAATTAGGTAAAGCTTTTAGATCACGTTACCCACTATGGTTTCGCTGAAAAACCAGTCGAGCGCTAGATAAAAATTTGTATTTAGATGGTTTCACCGTGAAACCAGTAGGCGGCAAAGGGTTAATCAGTGGTGACAATTTCCCAATTACTAATTGAATATTTTGATCTGCCATCTTAGCAGCCTTAACCTACTTCTATTTTTTGTAGTAGTTGGGCATAATTAAGCTTCTATTCGATATTTGTTGTTTGTAGATAAAACGTGGAAAACATCGCAAAAGATTATTCCATGTATTATATTCGGCAGGTAGTAAATAATATAATCAAATACGTCAGCATCTGATGTCAGTCCGATACCTATCTGAGACTGTATTGTGGCAATGTATATCGTCTTTTTTACTAGCATTAAATAGAAACACAATAAGTTCCGGATTTAATTCAGACGTTTTAATCCTGTTTCTTAATATTCTTAGGAATAACATATTCTTCCATTTTATCCACTGGTTCATCCCCTAATAACTTTAGGATGTCGCTACTTATGCCACTTCCGGTAGCAACAGCATTTTGAGTCGTGTTTGCATTTTTCGGAAAGTAAGCATTTTGAGGTGGGTACATTAATTTCTGTGATACTTCAAGGTTAAATATTTATAATAAATATTATTTATTGGTGTGATACCCTGTAGGGACCAGACATTGATTCCAAGTGCTTGACCTTGCTCCTGGCATTTCTCAGCATAATTAAAAATCTCATTCAGTTGTCCGGTGTATCACCATGAAATAACACAATACTTATGTAAAAACTCACCTGTGATTAGTCCTTTATTTCATAGGTTTAACAGTTATATCTATGATGAATCTTTACTGAGGTGACCGTCTTGCAATGCCATCCCTATATTTATTTCAGTCTAGTTTTAACAGTTTTAGCCAGCTATCCTCTTTTTGCGTCAACACACACAGAGGCTGTTTTGATTTCAATCTAGCTTTAACAGTTTTAGCTAGATATATTTATCATAGGTTTAAGAGTTTTACTTACGAATAGGAAGAAATGAGTCCTTACTTCCTTACTTGATAAACAACTATCCCATCTGAGGCGCCTTACGATACCATCTACTATATTTATTTCAGTCTAGCTTGAACAATTTTAGCTAGTTATCCTTATCACAGGTTTAACAGTTTTACCTACGAGTAGGAAGAAATGAATCCTTACTTGAAAAACAATAATCCTGTCGCCTCTTTTACTTGTTGAGACTGTCAGTTTTATAATTAGTCGTCTTCTTTTTCTATCTAACATGTCACTTTCACTACCAATAATATTTTCCTTCTAAGCACTCAGTTTACGTCTAATTTTTATTTGAAATGACCGCATCGCGCAAAGCACCAAAGTGTAATGAAGTATTAATTATCTACAATGGTTTATTTGAGGGAATAAAAAACTTTGAATCGTCTTTTTAGTATGCTCGACAAGTTAACTAAAGTGAACTAGATGTGTAATACCTATGTATTTGGACGAGTAAGCGAAATATATATCATTAGGAGAATCCCAGAACATTATATTTCCAGGCTTCTGATCACATCCGCTGTCAATTAGAATTGCAATAAATCATTTAATTTCGTCGGGAGTTATTTTCGGATCATTACAGTTAAGAAAAGCATCTCCTTTCGATTCTGTGACAAACAGATCTATTACGTCATCAGTAGTAAACTTTTGAAATAATTCTGTAGATGACAGGTCTTTAAACTGTTTATTATCTCTTCAATGATTGGAAAAACAACTGCAATTGATTCTTCCAAATCTCCTTCTCTATCCCAGATTATTTCTTTCTTTGTTTTCTTAGATATAGCTGTTTTTGTACCTCTGTTTTCATTGTTTCTTTTTTCCATATGTTGCTCCGGTATTCAATTCAAATCAAATGAAATAAAAATAAACTTTATTGTTCAGAAGAAAGAGTTTCTCATTAACAAAGTAAATAAGCCTAGGTCCATATTATACGACCTGGGGGATCTTGGGGAGTAGAGGTTGCCCTTTTAAAAAAATAAATTATTATAATTTTTACATGTATTTATTCAATCCACTAGATCATGGTGAAAATCAAAGAGAAATAAAATAGAACATGGCAAATAAAATCATTAAAAATAAGACATAATAAAATTGTTCAAAAACATACATATCATAAAAGTGTAAGTCTTACCTAACCATCATAGTAGAAGAGGTGCCTGGACGCCAATGGACTATCATTAATTGATTCGAGTATTTATATAAATGCTACTTGCTCAGTCGGCATGTTCCATATAGGTAGAATATAATTTATAGTAAATTGAACTTTATTAATTATTATGCGTTTGAAATATGACACTGAGCTTCCTTGAAATATAATATGTACAAAATATTCTATATTACAAGATACATTATATTACAATTTGCTCAACGGCAAGGCAAATTTGAGGCGTGTACGAGAACCAAAATTATATTACAAAAGATACGTCTCGTAAGTTTACCTCAATACTAAAATTCATATATTACGACAAAATTAGGCACTTGAGATCGTTTACGAGAGACCAAATAACTGTATTACAAAAGATAAGTCTCATAACATTATCTCAAAATTCATAAACTATAGACACTCTCGTTACAACAAAAATGAACCACGACTTGCTATATTACTAACAAACATGCATTATAATACCACAATAAAATATTAATCATGAAGAATCACGATAAAAGTAACTACGAAACAATACTATGGCGAAGTATTGGCGACACCGAATTCAAGATATAAGCAACTGCGAATTAATATACAACAATGGGTTTAATTTATAACAACGGATTTAAAATGTAATCTAGCCAAAAATATAATAGATTTTGCTTGAATCTAATATGTTAAATTTAGACACTTTTGGCTCTTATAGCTCAAAAATCATGTGAAAATAATTCCTTTTACTGGTAGCAATCAAAAGTACTTATCTTTTATTTTGTTATCCTGATGAAGGAAATTCCTAGATACGGTCCTGTTCTCCGATGATTATGGATTTAAAAGTAATCTTTCACATGTGGCTGCTTTAATCCCATTTTGAGGTTATGAAATCGTAGAAACGTTCGTACAGGATTTGTCCCAATTCCCAATTCAAATGTAGTATAGAAAGGTTGACTTCATATGAAAATTGCTTGCTTAGTGGAAAACGTAGTAGGTATCGCAAGTTGAATGTACATAATCTCAAATCTTGTTCAAAGCAATTAATGTAACGTTGAAATACTTCTACGTTAAAATCATTAGACGTGAATAAGTTTTGTTATTAAGAAATTAATTCTTAATTTATAAGAATATGAGAAAAACCTAATAACCTAATATTTCAAATGTTAGATGGTATTTACCGGTATAATAACTAAAACCTTACCTCATGTGATCATCACGAGGTTTTTCAAATTCTAACATCCCCATTACAGGTCAAACAAAAGTATAAATACGTCTAATTAGTTTAATGGTTCAACGAGAAAGAGTTTCACCCGGCTTTATTTAGTTGAAATCTCATCCCTGGTGCGCTATCTAGTATTCGCGAGCGTTAACTGCTGACAGATGACGTATGTTCATCATAGTCTAAGGAGTAAGTGCACTCTATTAGTACTAGAGTTTGTGGGAACAATATTTCCGATAACTTTTCTAATAAATATTAACAGTGTAACGAAGGATGCTATTGAGCATTCCGCATGTTACAGTAGATTACACAACGATTTTGCAACTACCAGTTAAACTCTAAGTTTACACCTAGTATGATGAAATATCTTAACATTATTTACTGTAAGGCAAAATATGGTACCATGTAATGCTAATTCACCTTCTACTGTGCCACATGTGGAATATTTTTGATAAAACATACTCATTTTAGATCATTCTTTAACATTCTAGAATACGCAGCGAGCATTGCAAAAGTTGGCTCACCGAATCTGGTTTATTAAGTACATATTTTAGTGATGAGCTGAAATTTTAATCCATTGTGAATCTTTAACTCACTGTTGTAAATCTAAAACTCATTGTTTTGCGTATATAGATTATGTTTAGGGGATATTTGTGAAACTGTTTATTTTTTATTGTTGTACATCTCACGTGTGTTGTAATAAATGTCTAGTGTCTAGATGTTCTTATTATTTGCACTGGTACACCTGATATTTGTTTAAATTTTGAAATTTCATAGAGTAAAGTGTAAGTTTGGATATTATAGACATATTTTGAGAATTCCATGGCTGGCAAAATTAATTGAATCATATTACGTAATATACAGCAGGTGGCGCCCTTTGAGTGTCCACACACTCCTAACTCACGGCCCTATGTTCTCCAACAAAAAATCAGCTGCCGTTCGCACCGGTATAACACATTTTAATATTTAGGTATTAAAAATGTTACATTGCATCGTATATAGATTTAAAAATCCATAAGTTTTATTTTTTCTTAATTTTCCCTGTACTTTATTATTGCCTCCTGTACTCCTGTATATCAATTTCAGTCGTTGATTTTTTTTATTAAATTTTACATTTATTTTGCAATAAAACTTCTCTTCCTCTTATTTTCAAGGTTAAAAAAAACATTTTTTTATTCAACCATTTAAAGAAAAAAAGTGCATGTAACTTTTTTTGAATAACTATGTAAAATAATGGAAAAACCTAAAGAAATTTATATATGCATTTAATTGGCACATTTTTCACAGTAAATATTTACGTGTTTCAGGCACAAAAAAACATGGCACTTTTCACAATAGTACTTCGGAACGCTCTGGCAAATTCACAAGATCCTCAGTATTTGTTGCTTCTTTGCACCTTTTTTTAACTTCAAGAGGCACGTTTTCAGCTCTTGATCTTCTTTTTAAAAATGTCCATCCAATAAAGTTAAGGCAATAATTTTTATAAACGTTCTGCGTTTCACTTTTGAATCAGGATTATTGGTACTATATACTACCTGTGCATTTATGCCTCCTACATTTAAAATGGAGTAAAAAATAACCATTGGCCATCTTTTAGTATTACGTGCCACATTATACCTGAAACACAGTTGGTCCACTGTGTCGACTCCCCTTTTGTCGAATTATAAAAGTTTATAATTTCGGCTATATTCTGCTCCTTAGTTTTTTGTCGATGTTATCGTCGTGATGTAAACTAGAAGAAGCAAGTAAAACATTTTTATTTGCTTTCGGAACGTAAGACACCAAAGCCACATTTTTTTGAAACCGAACATACTTGAGGTAACTGTTCTTGCCTTGATGTTTTTAAATGCCACAGGAAGTCCGCGTCTGTTTTTTCTGACTGTGCCTAATATGTTAGCGTATGATTGTTGAAAAGACTATTTATTAGAGGAAATGTTGTGTACCAGACAGGTAAGGTTTCTCGATTTTCCAGATATGGGAGCCATTAGACTTTCGACTATACTTTGCACATCATTTTTCACATTATATGGTCCAGCAGGTTGTTGACCAACATATACTTCTAGGATTTTGGTATAAAACATCTTTGAAACCACCAATGCAAATATTTTTAGTACATATCTGTTAGGCATTTTCGCCAAGTATTGTCTGAATCTACAGCTACCTCTAAAGGCCTCTAATTTTTCATCAATTGTCACATATTTTCCAACTGCATAGTGATTTATACAATTAGTAACGAATCTATCAAGAACATATCTTATAGGCTAGCTTATCAAATGATTTTCTCGCATCTCGGGTTTCCCAATCGTCAAATCTCAACATTCTAAGAAGAAAACGAAATCTAGTCAGGGACATTGTCAACCAGAACATTTCCACCCCACATCCTTTTCTTTCCCACAATTCTCCAAGGTTTAATCTAGCACCTTTGAAGCATTCTTACAGATAAAAAAGTCCCAAAAAACTTTTATCTCAATTATATCGGTAGGTCGTGCTGATGTTTCTCGCTTATAATTTGGAGTAATTTTTTTAATATACTTATTAGTACATTCAGTCCCTTGTATATCTTCACAAAAAAACTAGTCCTAACATTCTATAAGGTAAGGTGGGGCAAGTGCACCAAAATTGATTAGTAACACTTTACAAATTCACAGCTACTTTGTTTTTCAGCAAAACTGATCAAATAATTTTTTGCATACTTTTTGAAATATTTCCCTTCCATAATACCAATACCAAAATAATAGTTGCAGATAAAAAATTGTTGTGATTTTTTAAATTTTTATAGTCACAAAAACGCACTTGCCCCGTCAATTGGGGCAAGTGCGTCTTTGGCTGTGAGAGAAGTATCTAAGTTGATATTAAGAATTTCTGGGACAAGATCGCTTAACTATTACTTTTATTTTTCTTTTGCTCTTTACAGAATTTAATTGTCTCCTCCCATTTAAGAGTAATGAACTTTTTTGTGAAATCAAATGAAAACGGTGTAATCTTGAAAATATCTTTATTATACAAAACAATATTTAAAATGTTTCTAAAATTTATAAAAATAAAAAATTTGAAAAATGTGTTAATTTATTGTACATTATACATGTTAAATGTTATTTCAAAATTTATTTCACCTCTACGCCCAATCTTTGGATTGGGTAAAAGACAAACAATATCACTATCAGAAACCTCCGAAAAATCTTCAACAGCAGGGAATTTAAATATTGATTTTTTCTCGAGAAAACTACTTTTCCTGGCAAATTTAACAGTAATTTCGGCGTTAGAAACATTTGTGATTTGGCCCACATAATGTTTACAGCCGGTTTTACAATCGCTAGTTAACTTCCAGTCAGAGTTAACTTTCAGGTTACTATAGAAATTGGGTTTTACAATAGCCGGTTATTTTCAAGGTGATGGTTATCTGGAAGTTAACTTTACTGGCAGATGAGGTGTGAGTAAACTGGAAGTTGGTAGTTTACCAGCAATTTATAACCTACAAAATAACTGTCACAAAATAATATTTTGCTACTTCCTTCAAAAATGGACATGTATGAAGTGAATGCATATAGCAGTGATGAGGAGCCAAGAAGACCCAAAATAATCCGGTATAGACCCAACTTCTTTGAAGAATACGATGGAAGAGATTTTTTAAATCGATTCAGACTGTCGCCCAGAACAGTGGAAATTGTATTAGATGAAATAGAGGAATTAATTGCTCATCCTACAAATAGGTAATATAGATTCGTAAAAATAATACATACGGCCTTTAAATATAAATTTTTTGTTATATTCTAGAAACGATTGTCTCTCTGCAAGACAACAACTTTTACTTGCATTAAATTTCTATTCAAGTGGATCATTTTTAAGAACGGCAGGTGACTTTGCAGGTATCAGTACATCTACAGCCAGTTTGGTTGTGAGAAGGGTAAGCCTAGCTCTGGCGAGTTTACGCCAACAATATATAAAAATGCCTGAGAATGAAGAAATTGACGAAATTCGGCAAAAATTTTACAACATTGCTAGATTTCCTCGGTGTATAGGTGCACTGGACTGCACTCACATAAAACTTCAGTCACCTGGAGGGAATAACGGAGAAGTATTCCGTAACAGAAAACAATTTTTTTCTCTGAATGTTCAGACAGTTGCGGATCCAGAATTACAAATTAGAGACGTTGTAGCAAGGTGGCCAGAGTCAGCACACGATTCCCATATTTTTCGAAATTCCACACTTTACTTCATTTGAAATGGGGAATTTTCCAGACAGCCTATTAGTGAGTGATAGTGGTTATCCAATAAAACCATATTTAATTACACCATTGCTGCGAGTCAACAATGAGAGAGAGGCACTTTTCAACGAGTCACAAATCAGGAGTCGAAATGTTGTCGAACGACAATATGGTGTATGGAAGAGGCGATACCCAGCTCTTGCAATGGGTTTAAGAGTAAAATTAGATACTGCACAAGCCATTGTTGTGGCCACAGCAGTTCTTCATAATATTGCATGTATGGAAAATGAGGAAATTCCCAATATTAATGCAGAACAAGAAGCAGCTATTAATTTCGTAAATAATGTTCAAGTCGAAAACTTTGAAAATAATAATATGGTCAATTTTAATAATAGAACAAGAAATCAATTAATAAATAACTATTTTGCTAATTTAGGATAGTGACAATAATTATATAGATAGGTCCATTTGGCATTCTCAATAAATTTACTAAGTTATTTGAATTGTTATATTAATAAATAAATGGACATAAACATAAAATATATTGTTACGCGTTTCCACCCTTTTAGGATTTTTTTTTTTAGATTTTAGCTAGAGGGGCTGGCGATTGGCCTTGCCTACTGCGACCAGTAGAGGTCTATTGTAGTACTCCTTCTTTGTACCTTAGGGCTCCCTATCCAGACATGTCCTTACTAGGCTTTTAGTCTGCTTGATAAGGAGCTCCTTGGTGAAGTTATCAGCCCTTCTTTTCTATTTTCTGGCTAAGCCGTCTCAGTCCAGTTAAGGCTATTACAGCTCATGACATAGACTGACGTACCTGAACGAGAACTCACCCATCCATGCGCTGGACCCGACCGACGTTGCTTAACTTCGGCGATCGAGTGCCGGCACCATTTTTTCCATTTAAAAATCTTTATTTCCTATTAATTATAAAGTTATCTTAAATCTAGTATGTGCTCATTAATTGCAGTGAGGCTATATAATATAAATTTTATATAAAAAACACTCATTATAATTTATCGAATTGATAAATACATAATATAATGTTTGCCGATGGTATGGCTGGGGAATGAGCACGTTGATTTATTTTAATTAAAAAAGCTGCTATAAAATATCTCAAGAACCTTTTTATATTTATTATCTTTAATTCTATACTTTCGTTTAAAGACACATTTATAGTTAGGGTGTTACTGGAGCAGAACGTAAATACATATGTTTATACAGGAAAATAATTTCTAAAAAACCTGTTTAAAAATTTGTCAATGTATAAAAATATTAGATTATGGGGGAGGGGGGGGGCTGATTTTTTGTGGTATCGACGGGTAGGGGGCATGGTGAGGTAGGGGGTGGGATGTTGGTGGGTTTCATGGTTTGGGGGTTGTCGTGTCGTTTGTGGCGTTTAGTCAGTGTTACCGTCTTGTAAAAAATATGGGTAGTCTTTGATGAAGTAGTGTATGTCGGTGAGTTGGGTTCTGATGTGCACGTATGTTTGTAATGTCCGTTGTTATAGCCGATAACTGAACTTTATTGGCAAAACATTTTTGCGCTGTTTCGTCAATGTATTCTCTTATCATGGGCAAATCGGTGGCCCTGTGGAGTTCAGTTATCGGCGTGTATCTGTCGGCGTTTGTCAGTAATCGTATGAGTTTGTTTTGTGTCACTTGTAACCTCTTGCATTGACTGGCGGAGATATTGTTCCATGATGGACATGCGTACGTCATCAATGGACGAAACATAACCTTGTATAAGGTTAGCTTATTATTTATAGACAATTTACTCCGCCGGTTTACAAGAGGGTACATTTTGTTTAGTGCTACGTACGTCTTGTTTATTGTCTGTGTCACATGAGGAGCGAAGGACAGCCTCTTATCTAAGGTTACCCCCAGATATTTGACCGCCTTACACTCCTCAATTGTCCGTCCGTCTATTTGTAGTTTGTTGAATGTCTTTATGTTTGTAAACTTTCTGTTAAAATTGATAGTCTTGGTCTTGTCATTATTGATTTTTATTTTCCATTTGTCAAGGAATGTTTGGAGATTTTGCAGATGATACCGTACCTTCTGCGTCGCGGTCTGCGCATAAAACGACTTTGCATACAGCACGGTATCATCTGCATATAGGAGGATGTTGGAATTTGGGTAGGATGGGATGTCTGAGGTATACAGGTTATAAAGGAGTGGAGTGCCGGCACCTGAACTGGGGACCGTACCCTTTTAGGAAACAGCCTGTATGAATCCGTGGGTTCTAAATAATTTTAACAAGGGGCAACCACTAACACTTTATTTAATAATTTACTGATATACTGATTGCAAAATACTTCTTAAATAACCTTTACACTTTGTTTACTTGATATTTAACCTCACTTTTTAACTTTTCAACTTCACTCTAATAGAACGTCTCCTTCTCCGCCATCGACCTCGCCTTATATGTCCTAAAAATGCCTCTAGATCCATCCAGAGATTTCCAATTTTAGAACAATATAGAACTCTAGAGCTATCTCGAAGAGAAGAGTATTACTGGTTGCCTAACCATTTGGTACTTAATTTCTGACTATCTTGGGCGTATCAGTCTCTACTTTCTAGGAGGTGTAATGCATAACAATATTTTGCACTAAATTATTATTAAAATAAAACAACTATTTCATGAATGATAATTATTTCATTACCCATGTTTTGTAACAACCCTTAAAGGTTAAACACTTATTATACCTAATAAATAATAATACAAGACAGTGAAGGCCTCCAAAGCTTGGTCCATAATCTTATTGCATTTGTGACAAATTTATTACTGTTAAATTGATAAACATTAAGGACTGTTGCCTAATTAGCTGATTTTGTAGTGTAACAACATTATATAACATAAACATATAAATTTAAAACATTTAAGTAATTAATAACTTTTTTATTTATTGATCGATTTTATTCAAAAACAATAAGGTTCTTCCTCTAGCTAACACTAACTTACTCCAAATTTCACTACAATTCGACTTTTTGTTCATAAGTTATTATGCTTATAAGAAACGAGACGGACGGACAGACAGACAGACGGACAGACATTTCAGAAGTTGTTGAATTATTATTTCTTGGGATGACCACCCTGTACATTTTTCAATAAAAGTATAATAGGTGCATATGCCAGATGTTATTGCCATCTGTCACATTTTCAATCCAACATTCACGTAATGGTAAAAATTTCATTTTTTTTAAATTTTTCAAAAGATGGTAAAATAATTTTCAAATTTTTTTCTTCTGAAATAGGTTTAAAATGTCAAAGGTAGAAATTTTAAATTAGAGCAAAAAGGAAAGTTTCCTTCTGTTCTATAGTAGTGCTAAAAAAAGTTTAAAAATTAAAAATTATGTATTTTTAAAATAGGTTTAGAATGCTATGAAACGTGAAAATTTTAAATTTGAGCAAATAAAAAAAAATTCGATCTATTTTAGTGGTAAAAACTTTTTGAAAAATGTTGGTGAAAAAAAATTTCAAATTTTTTTTTCTGAAATACCTAGGTTTAGAATGTCATTTAAATTTGAGCATTCTGGTGTTAAATTTTTTTCCAAACTGGTAACAAAATGTTGCAAATTTTTTTTTCCGAAATTGGTTTGGAATATCATGAAACGTGGAAATTTTAAATTTGAGCAAAAAAAATTTTTTCGTCTTCTATAGTAGTGATACATAAATGGATTAAAAATGTTTTCAAATTTTTTAAAAAATTCTTCAAAAACATTTTTAAATTTGTTTGAATAGTTTTAGAATGTCATGGAAACGTGGATAGTTAAAATCTGAACAAAGAAAGAAAAATTCTATCTTGTGATAAAATTTCAAAAAACTTATTTTTTTAATCAGGCTTAGAATGCCATGAAACGTGAAAATTTTAAAGAAAGAAAAAAAAAATTCATTTTAGTAGTAAAAATTTTTTCAAAAATATTGGTGAAGAAAATTTTCAAATTTTTTTTTCCTGAAATAGGTTAAGCCTGTCATGAAACGTAGAAATTTTAAATTTGAGCAAAAACAAATTTTTTTCATCTTGGTAAAAATTTTTTCAAAAATGTTTGAAAAAAATTTTCAAAAATTTTTTTTTTCTGAAATAGTAGCGCGTCATGAAACGTGGAAATTTTAAATTTGAGCAAAAAAAAATTTTTTTCATCTTGGTAAAAATTTTTTCAAAAATGTTTGAAAAAAATTTTCAAATTTTTTTTTTTCCTGAAACAGGTTTAGCGCGTCATGAAACGTGGAAATTTTAAATTTGAGCAAAAAAAAATTTTTTTCACTATTTATTCCGTTTAGACGGTCCACCCTGTATATTTTTCAGTGAAAATTCTACCAGTTCTTCGCTGACAGTAGAGTTAACTACCTACCAAACTTGACTGCTCTCCGTCAAGTAGTTTTTTAGTAAATACACCAACAGACAGACAGACAGACAGACTGACGGAATTGAAAAACCTATATTTTTGGAATCTACGTGTTCTGAAACGTCAGAATCCGAAAAAATCTCGGAGGGTGATTTTTTCTCGAATACAATACTTCCCTTCGGTGTGCGAGGGAAGTAAAAGAAACAAATAAAACTTTAAAAAGTAATAAGCAGTATAAGCTATTCTGATTTTTTCTCAGCATTTTCTAGTTTCTTTTTTAGAAGAGCCATTTTTAAATTGTGTTCTTCTAAGAATTTTTCTTTTTGCAACTTCACAAAATCTAATTTGGCTTGCAACAATTCATACTGGATAGAAATGTATTTCTTGGTAATAATCTGCCTCTCTGTTAACATTTTCTTGCTAATGGGTTTACCTAAAATGATATTTTGATGTCGTTATAGTGTTATATTGATTTGATTATTTTTTAATTTCGAAAGAAAAAGAAGACAACACAATGAATTTAGAAAAGTAAATATTGGAGAAAACCAAGTAAATTTTTTTACTAACTTTTAGGGTTACTTTTTAATTTCTTCGATATGGGATTACTTAATTGTTTTGCCGAGTATTTTGACCAATTTTTCTCGTTTTTTGGTTCATAAATATTCTCTGAAACTGCAGTTTCTGTATCTTGAATCAAATCGGTTAATACATTTTCTGATTCATCCATCTCAATTTCCGCATTATCGCTGTAAATTTCAATGGAACCAGAAGACCCCTGATCGTTTATTTCATTTTCTGTTACTGAAAAGTATACATTGTATATTATATTACTATCATATATATTAAAATAAACCTATAAAGTAAAACAAACATAATAATGTATTCAACTAGTAGGTATTTAATAAAATAAAAAAGAAGTAAAAATACATCAGCAAGGCTGGGATTTGAACCGAAGACCTTGCAACATCGCGCTTATTCCACTAGTCTACCAGAGGCCACATATGCTTTATTCAACTTTACTTGATCTCTACACAGCAGTGATGTATTTACCGTAGCACTGGACAAAATTGCTATGGCTATGATTTGATAATATATCATTTTTCGTACAAGTTACATAACACTGATTTTTTTTATTCATTACCTATTCAAACATTAAACTTACTTGGTGGCCTATAATCGCTGTCGTAACTATTTGACATGCCATCAATTTGCACGCCTAACAAACTCTTTATTTTGTGGTCTACATTGTTTAAAGGAATGGGATCATAAGTTCCACCTCCAGTTTTCAAAATATTAATTTTATTGCTTGAACATTTTTGTTTTGTTCTTTTTTTTAAATTTCCATATTTCTCTTTTAAATTTTTTGATGACCTAAATGCATTTTTCCCATTTGATGCATTAAATTCATCTTCAATTTTCTTCCATGATTTTTCCTTTTCTGCCCAGTTCGTTGCTCCACTTTTTTTATTTTCTATAATACATTTATATTTTTCGATTAAATTTACAAGAATATCCTCCTCCTCGGCAGAAAAATTTGCACACCTTTTATTATCCATGATGTAGTACTTAAAAAATAAAACACGTTTTTATTGTTAAAAGAAACGTTTCTATGTTTCATATATAGAATGTAGAATAAATTATATAAAGATATTATTTATACAAAATTGCAAACATTAAATACTACATAGGTACTTACTTAATAAATAATAATAAACCACTAAGGCCCGGATGTACCATCTTGTTGAACTTTGGTTCACTGCTGAACAGAGATCAAGTAATGAATTTAAGTTGTACCATTAAGGTTCAAGCGTTCTTTAGTGGATCAAGAACAATTTAGTTGAACGGTCCTTTTGGTTGGTTCAAGGAAAGTTCAAGTAGTTCAAGCTCATACATAACCTAACTTAATCTAAATTAAATTTTTATTTGCCGAGATTTCAAATATCCATATGTTTGCATAGGGCGCGTGGAAAATCTGACAGCTAACGAGAGTGGAGGGCATATAACCTCAATGTTCCAAGTTAATTATCGTGAAATTCGCTGTTTTCGTTTGCTTTTTTAACTTTCTTGTGCTATCGGCTATAGAAATAAACATTTTTAAGTTTAGTTTTCATTATATATAGACAATTACGTGTTTTGTATAATAATATTTCCTTTGATTTGGTGAGATGTGCATGGTTTACCTATGTGTTTTTAGTTATTTTCTTCGTATTTAAACAACGTATGGGATTGATCTTATTGTTATATATAAAGCATATTTAGATTATTTAAAATTTAAATGCTGTTAATTATTCTGTTACCAGTTTTATTTGTCGATCTATTAAATTTCACAGTTTTTTTCGCTGCCACGTCAAACAAACTTATAACGTTATAGTTGGATATAAGCAAATGATAAATAACATAGACAAAGAAAATTTTTCAGTTCTCTATGGTAACTAATAAGTTGTATAAATAAAGTATGGTTAATAACGGTGGAATCTTCTTCTTCTGTTAGAGAATTATGTGCCATACTCTGATCCAATAGTGCCAACGAGCGATGAAATCAAGTTCAACTGAACGAACGTTTAAAACTGATGGTACAACATAATTGCTTCTGAAATGAGTTCATCGTAGAACTGTCGTTCAGTTAAACTTACCTTGAACGTGCTTTTGGTACAACCGGGCCTAACTGACGTTAGTATGTGACGTGACTTTGACAAAAATTCATGCATTTTATGTATATTAATCATTTTTCTAGTACCAACATTATAAATTTTATTCACAACCTCTCGTTTACAAATCATGACTTAACTTTATATTGAAAAACTCAAGTGTCGGTAAAGTTGTAGTTAACCTGCAAGTAAGAGTCAACTAACATGAAAGTTAACTTGCGATTGTAAAACCGGCTGTTAATATATCTTTTACCAGGAAATTTAACCAGCACCCAGTCATTAGTAGTCATGTCACTGATATTTCGGCCTACGTTTTGCAAATCTTCCTGTTCGCTTTGAAAGTCCTCAAATGTCTCAATGTCTAGGTCATCTTCGCTTTCTGTCAATAATACTTCATCATTTTCTTCATCAGATGACGATGCTATTTGAACGTCACGCCTTTTATTCTTATTTTTCTGTTTTTTCAATAATTCATCTTTTTCTTTCAGACGCTGCAACACATCTTTGCTTGTGACAACTTCTGCCCCGTTGCAAACTTTTCGTTTTGGCCTCTTAATTTGCAGATTTGCATTTGTGGCATTTTTTACAGTTGTCAGCAAAACTGCCTCAAATGAGACTTTATGTGTCTCGCCTGACTTACTACTTGTAGAAGATATCTCAGCAGTAATTACCTTAGAAGTGTCATCATTATTACCTGTGGACGAATGATCAGGAGCAACGTGGTTAGGGGCATCTATTTCGTTGGGATTGAGGCGATCCATTTCGATTTGATTGGGATTATCCATTTCGGCTTGGTTTGGGGGATCTGTTTCGCCTAGATTTGGGGCATTTGGCTCCTCATCAGTACTCTGTGCCTTTTTCCATCTTTTAAGCGCTTCAGCATCATAATGGGTCTCTGATATGACTTTATCATTAAAGGGTGAAATACCCCCTTTTTTAAAACCGTTTTTAATCATGTCCGTACTCGATTCCAGCCAAACTTGACCCATTAACTGAGAAAACTGTTTCTTGGGAATTTTCAACCCAGGATGTTCCCTCTGCCACTTAACTAATTTAGCATCCCAAGAACTCTTTAGTGATCGATATACTGCTAAATCGAGAGGCTGAAGCAAGTGAGAAGAGTGTGGAGGTAGTTTTAGTATAGTGATTTGCTCTTCTATTGCCATCTCAATTACCTCAATGCTTATATGGGTTGAATGCCCGTCATAGATCAAGAGAACTGTTCGTTCCGCATCCAGATTTGGAATTAGAGTCCTTTTAAAATAATTTTCGAATACCTCAGCTTCCATCCAGCCTTTCCTTGTAGCTGCATATGCGGTTCCAGGATATTCAAATCCTTCTGATCCTACCCACTCATTCCAAACGCTTTTCCCTTTAAACACAATTAATGGTGGTATTTTCATTCCAGAAGCACTACATGCCACCAATACAGTAGTGTTTTCACGTCCTGGCCCGCTGGTTGTTCTGGTAGATGGAACACCAATTTTCCCAACTACTTTGGTCTTTGACGGATCAGAACAAAAACTTGATTCATCTAGGTTCCAGATCTGGCCTGGTTTATCATTCAGACCCAGATCATCCAGTGAAGTCTTCAATAATTTAAAATAACTTTGAATAATGAAAGGGTCTAGAATCTTCTTCCTAGCCACTTCCACACTTTGCGGCTTTTTTATAGAAAGACGGTGTCGGTTCCTAAAATTGATAAACCAGTCTGTACCGGGACGGCCATTTTTAAATTGAGTGTTTATTTTATTCTCCTTGACAAATTTTTCCACAAGGTACTTCTGTACGAGATAGACCAAATCCCCACTTTTCCATTGTGCAAAGACCTTTTGCTAATTGGTTCTCTAGTTCTATGGGAATATCGGTTCTTCGACCAAAACTTGAACTCTTGTCTCCTCTTCTTCCTTTGACATGGTCTCTTAACGTAGTTAATGGAATATTATAAAGTGCACTGGCTCTCTTGATAGTCACAACTCCAGTTTTAATATCATTAACAGCTTGTTGAAGTGTCTCTTGCCTATAATTTTTGGCACGCTAGCTTTTTCTTTTATAATTTCGCACCATTTTGAGGTCAAGATCTATAAAAAAAAGTTTTATTTCGTTATTCTTTCGTAGTTAGGAGCAAAATATTAATATAAGTAAGAAGGGGCAAGTGCGTCCTGGTGACGCACTTGCCCCACTCTGAGAAACCGCACTTGCCCCGGGTAACTGTTTTTGAGGGGCAAGAGCGACCCCCTATTCTAACCTAAAAACTAACATGAAACTGAAAATAGTGATGTAACTTAATGATATGTTACATATAATACCAATTTTAAATAGTATCTGAACCAATTCTACACAAAAAATAAACAGCAATAATAAAAAAATACAATATACTTACATACTGGTGATGCCAATAAACACAACTGCGCGTCAGATCTTGATGACCACATGCTACAATATGACTGTAGAAGCGTTTGAACCGTTGCGCGCTGTTGCCAAGAGTTGCGCAAAAGTGATAAATCAGGGAAACTCAGAAAATATTGATATTTGTAATTTCTGGGGGTCGAGGACGCTCTTACCCCAAATTCGCACTTACGCCACCTTACCTTAGGAGATTTTGCTTGTTTTGCGGATTGTGCGTACATGAATAATTATATTTTCTCTGCCAGTTTTTCTTATTTTTGGTTCCACCAAACTGTATTATCCGGTGCTCTGAAACAGGGAAGCCATCGTTTGATTGAATCCGTATCTCGTCATCAGAACCGGAAGAAGATGCACTCTGTTCTATATCGGATGCTTCAGATTGTTCTTCGAGAAAATCGTCATCATGTTCTGAACTCTCAGCCTCCATTTCAATGTCATCATCAGATGGTACTTCCCGTTCACAAACATTAAAAATTATAAAGTCATAAGAAAACAAAAAAATACTTACAAATAAAATATTTGCACGTTCGTTGGCGCCGGATCTCCTAAACCCAAAACACAACCCAGAAATACACAAGGCGTAGGTCACTTTTCTAGCATGGAGCGAGTACTATTAGTTAAGTTAGGAACATAGCTGGAAGACAAAATTCATATGCTGTCGCCCCACCTAGAACGTGATTGTAGATATGCTCAGACCCGCCGCCACTACTGCAGGGTCATTCTCTTATGGGCTGTGTATACTGGTTCCTGGCTGACGTAAGTGGTACCAAGATAAAACAACTTGCATATCTGTACTCTTTGTCCGTTTATTATACTATTCACAAATACAGAACGAAAAGTATATTGCATTCGATCGGCACATTTCTAAAACCAGTAAAATTGGTCGTAGACAAAAAATTTTATATCACTGTGTTGATGATCGCAAAACGTCCGTGATATGTCATATCTATGATCGAAAGGATAAATAAATTATTATTATTAAAAGTTGAACTTAAAATTTATTTAAAAAAATTTATTTGCATTTCTAGCACACCTTCACGTTCCTCAAAATTTTGTTTTTTTCAAAGATAAGTTCCTCCTTATTGAGAGGAGCTTGCAGAGCATTTGGTCCATAACTTGTTGAAGGTTTTGGTATTGAAACTTTTTTCCGTTTATTTCGTCTCTTTGGATGTTCATTAAAATTTAGCTTTCTCTTCACTCTAGTTTCATGATGCTGTAAACTTTCTGTGAAGTTCTTTTTAAATTCTTTTCCCGGGCTTTACCCCATCAACTTTTGAGGGTCTACTTGCCACTTTAATCCTTTATTATATTCTATTCCAGAAATATGTGCCCTGCTTTCAAAAGATCATCTTTGTGTTAAGTTTAAACGATTTGCGGCATTGTTCTTCTTATTGTTTATGCATTTATGTGCCTTACTTATAAGTCTGCCAAGTACAGCTGTGGAAAGTTTATTATTTTTTAAAGATAAAAAAACTACACAATATGTATACTTACTGTTTATATGGTAGTAAACTCCAACATTTTGCTGCTTTTAGTATCACCTGTTGTATTAAAGTATTCGGGAGTGCATGTCAGATGATTACCATAAACATGATTTAAATGATTTGGCCCAGTCTCTTTTTAATTTCTCAACATCACCATTAGCATTTATATTTAATTGTTTCAAGGCAGTGTTTGTGTTTGTAAATGTTTGACATTACGAACAGTTTAAATTTATTTCCTGTGGTACTTATTTTTATACCATCTCTTATTCTATGTAGTCCTTTTCCATAATTCTTGATGAAGTGATTTCTGCACTCTATTTTTTTCACTTCTTCCCTAATTTTGGCAACAACGTTGGAGTCTTCATCTGCTACAAATTTCAAGTATTTCAATTTATGCATTCTTTGGCTATGTTTAGATCCTTCTGCAATTACATCTGCTTCCATGGCACCTGACGATTCCCCCCAGTTTTTTTTAATTCGGTTGTTGTTGTTTGTTTGTGGCGGAAAAAGTAATTCTTCAATTAAGGCACCAAATATAATTGCCTAAAACAAGAAAAATATATTATTCCAATTCACCACTTTCCGCAATATGTTCCAATTCATCATCAATAATTGTCGCTGTCGACTCAACATGTTCGTCATAACTACGAATAAATATTTTAATTATTGAAAGAAATGTAAAATATGAGATCGTCGCTATCTGAATAATTATTTGGAGTAAATTCTTTATCTCTATCGGAGTCATAACCATCAAAGTATGGATCCTCTGGATCCTTCTTATTAAATCTTCATATGTTTCATCCATATGTGAGTTTCTTGTCTAATACACGACGTTTTGTAACTTGTTTCTCACTATTTCTTCTCAAGGTTTCAAACTTCACTGTAGTTAAATCTTTTTTGTTTTTATTATCTTCATCATCGTTGACTGACTCACCCTCAATAAAATCATTTACTTCAATCTCATCTAATGATTTTCCCTTCATTGAGTTTAGTTGACCATTGCTGAAATTTACCAAGATTTTACTAATTTTGGCTAATTATATAGTTTCATCCTGTAGCCTTTAGTGTTTTCGGTGCACACGGATATCGTTCCCCAAAAATTGTGCTAAATCATCAAGTTCGTGATCCTTTAGATTCAATAGTTGCACCATGGTGCTTACATGTTTTTTGAATCTAGTTGGCGTTAGAGTAAGTGGTATTTTGCAACCAGCTTTTTCGACAAAAGAAGCGATTAGCTCAGAGGCTCTGTAATACCTAGAAAAATTTCGCAGTGATTGGAATATATAGTTATTACCCTTGTCTAAACTCAAGCTGCCCATTTACTGATTAGAAGATCAATGTTTTCTTGTATTCCATTTGTCAGTAAGATAGGCACCCTTCGCTCCCGTTTCCCCCGTATAACTAGACGTTTGAAATATTTTGCAAGCTATTTTTCGGTTTCTGATAAAGTTTTAAAAACATCTGAATCACTGTCTATTCCTTTTGCCTGGTATACATCTAAAGGAGTATACTGAACGTCTCCAACTGGACGTCTGTTTAGTGTTTACGGACTTTTCAAACTTAAAAAATAATATAAAACATACGATATCTCACATATAATTACCATGGACACAAGTCTGTCGAATTTAATGCCGAATCAGGAGTCCCTCAAGGGTCAGTCCTTGGTCCACTTTTATTCAATGTCTTTATCAATGACATAGTTATAAACTTACAGTGCCCATATCTACTCTATGCCGATGACCTAAAAATTTACTACAGCGTTAGCTGCAATGATGATATAGAATTGCTCAAGTCAGATTTGGAAAACATTGATAACTTGTGCAATAAAAATAAACTATTTCTAAATGTCGAAAAATGTAATGTTGTCACCTATTCACGTGGGCATAATATTTTCATTAATGAGTATAAAATAAACGATAGTGTCATACAAAGAGTTGATACATTTAAGGATCTAGGTGTTACTTTTGATAGCAAGATGACTTTTATTTATCACATAAATAATATCGCATCTTCAGCTTTCAAATCATTTGGGATTCATAATTAGAAACTCCAAAGATTTCAAGAATGTTGAAACTATGAAGCGTTTGTCAGAAGTAAATTGGAGTATGCTGACGTAATCTGGAGTCCCTACTACATCGTTCATATTAATAAACTGGAGAATATTCAAAGAAAATTTTTAAAATACTTAAGCTACACCGAGGACAAGACTTATCCACTTGTTGGAATTAGTAACGATTTTTTGTTAAATAGATTCTCACTTAAATCACTTCAAACTCTCCGAGAATTACACGGAATTGTAACTCTGTCTAAAATATTAAACAGTAAACTCGACTGTTCTGATCTATTAAAACTCATTGACCTACGAGTTCCTTCTAAATCAACTCGCCTCCACCAAACATTTCATATCAAAGCTTCATGCACCAATCTATTAATGTATTCACCTATTAATGTCATGTGCAGGAGTTACAATCATCTACAGAATAATATAGATATTTTTCATTGTAGAATTAAGGATATAAAGAATATAATAATAATAATGATAATAATAATAACATTTATTCAACTTTAAGATTGTGATACATAAAATTACATCTAGAATTTATGAATAAACACGTCTTGTATATTACGCCTTATGAAGTATACTAATATACTCGTTGTAAGGCACACATGTAATATGCAACATAGAATAAACCTAAAATTAATTTTAATTATTCTTTATCTACTCAAAAGTTACATTAGACGAATAAATTAAATAATAATCTAAACATACATACATGCACATATATATTTTTATTTGCATTTCCTACTTCATTTTGTATAAATTTCTGCTAGTGAACCGAATCAGCATTTTATGATTGTATTAAATCGTGAATTTCTTTTCATGTGAATTTATGTAAATTCGATTTTATTCCACTTTTAAATGAATGTAAGTTTTTTTCGTTTTTTAATTCGTCGGGTAGAGTGTTGAATAGTTTTGGACCAAGGTATTTATAACACCTTTGACCCACCGACTTATACATTAACGGGTTTATGTATTTGCTTTGTTGACGAGTTTTATATTTATGGCTAAAGACAAGTAGTTCGTTTTTATTTGTGTACTGTGCTACAAAACAATTGTCTAATATTCAATATATTAGATTCCTTATACAACAGAAGTAGGTATACAAAGCCGCTACGGCGCCACTTCCGTCAGTAGAATAGCTGTGCGAACTTAAAGATTTCGTGTGTCCATCAGGAGAGACCAAGAGCTGGGGTGGGGTCTGAAGAGGTAGGCGAAGAAGTACCCAGAGGCTGCTGAAGAAGTGACCTTCGACAATGACCAGAAGATGATAGGGTTAGTATTAAAAGTTACTAGGGAAAAAGTTACTAGATGTGGAGGTTGGTACACCTGTGTGTATAATGAGGGGGGGTGTGGAGGGGACGGAGGCGTAGCGGTGACGTACTGTAGACCTGATAGATGGAGAGGGGCGGGGATTGTGACGTACCACAGAGATGATTGGTGGTGGGCGGGGATATAGTCTGAAACGTAAACAAGAGCAACCTGAGCAAAATGGCTGTGACGGAAAAAAGATGGGTGTGATGGAGGTACTTTGTTATAGGAAAGAGAGAGAGAGAGAGAGAAATCAAACACAAGATGGTTAACATTACAACAATATAATTTATTAAATAAAAATATATGTATTAAAATAATGAGTTAGGTAATAATAATAATACTTAAAAAATCAATGATGACCAGCCCAACATATCACAGTGGGTCGCTCAGCTGTCAGATTCTCATCCTCGTCATCAGATATCAACTCAATAACGTCGTCGTCTAAGTTTCCAACGCTATAAAAATAATTATAATTAAAAAAATGAATCAAATTATTTTTTTTTTAACTTACCAGTAGGCTGGTGAATAACAAGGAGAGCTGCTCTCTGAAGTTGACTGCTGAGGAGAAATGCCACTCAATGGAATGAGGGGCGGTGGTAGATAGTCGTCTAAATCCTCCACGTCGCTCCAATTAAAATCACTGTAAAAATAATTATAATTGAAAAATTGAATCGAAATAATTTTTTTAACTTACCAGTAAGCTGGAGGTGTAGGTGAATAGCTAGGAGCGGCATCTAGGAAGGTGCTATCTGATGCAGCACGTGTACTCAATGGAATGAGCGGTGGCGGCAGATCCGCATCTAAATCCTCCACGTCACTCCAAATTAAAATCACTGTAAAAATAATTATAATTGAAACAATGAATCGAAAATAAAAAAAATTATTAACTTACTTTTCTCTGAAATATGCTTCAGGATCCGAGGGAGGCGTATAGCGGTTAGTCGTTTGAGCTAAATGTAGCCAATAATTGTCAATGTCATCTTCACTAAAGAAATAAAAGTATAATGTAAATTACATTAAATAAAAAAATTAATAAACTTACTCATCGAAACGCGCTTCGAAGTCATTTAATAACTGGGAGTGCAACATCTTGCTCGCGTAAGATTTGAAGTTAAAATAAAGAAGGATTTCATATATGTGGCGCGGCTGCGGATTAATTTTACAAAACTTTTATAATTGTCCCGTGAGGACTGGTCTAATAAATGTCATCATCGACTATCTGATTTATGGCTGTTGACGAAATTTTTTCCTTCATGGTTAAAGCTTACATCATCCTGCCTCTGTAGTAGACTAAACAAACATATAATAAACGGATTCTAGCATGCACGTGCAGATATTATCTCGTGAGAATAAAATGAAACAAACAATTAGTCACGTACGATACTCAGTAATACGTAAATATATTATATGGAAATTGTGAGAATTATATATTCAGCATTTATTGAAATATGTTTTCGGTATTGTCATTATAAGAAATGAGCTGATAAAAAATAATTTATAGCTTCTTCAAAATAACAATTGTAATGCCGCCACAGATGCGTTTACGAAACAAGCAATTAGTCACGTACGATACTCAGTAATACGCAAATATATTATATCGGAACCGTGAGAATTCTTGTTTCATAAACAAGTCCTAGCTTGTCTGAGCGTTGACTGTGTGCGGTTTTGTGACTGGGTGGGAAGTCTTGACGTCATAGATGTTATAAAAAGCAGCAGCCGATGATCAGCGGCATTGTGTAGTTTTTTATCGCTAGTTGATAACTTGTATACCTGTGCGCTATTACATCTATCAAGTAATAATAATAACAGAACTTTCTGATACCTGTTTTTGGTGTGTGACTTCAACAATAAAATAAAACGTAAGTAAATTTAAGTTTTTTATAAATTTCAATTTAATTTAAAGGAAATTCTATTTTTTAGATGGGTTTAGAAAAACTAAATAAAGTTTCACTTTTAGAAAGCAAACAGGTGGTGAAACTGGAGGTATTACCTAAAAATATTCCACATCCCATATATCACGCCAAAATTGTAAATACGAAATATGGTGAAACAGTGTTAATTGAATTAGAAGGAAATAAAATATTTTTACCTAAAAGAATAGTACCGGCAGTCAGAGATAATTTAACCTATTTTACCGATGGAAAATATAGCATAGTTTATGAGGGTTTGAAGGATGTAAATAAGCCTTCTATGGGAGCAGCCTTCAAGTTTATCGAAAGTGAGTATACCAAATTCATAATTTTTAAAAAATATGTTAAATTTGTAATTTCTTTTTAGCTGAGAAGAAATAGTGACAATCTAATAATTTACATACATACATTTTCATTTTACTTTTTATTTAACATATAATCATAATGAAATTCGTATATGCAAATTTTTGAAATATCTAAAATGGCCATTCCTATATATAGGGGTCTATCGAATATAATACGAGATTTTTTCAGTTCAATTGCCATAAGATTATCACTGAAAATGGATCTGCTTTGGAAATTAGGACTTGCAATCAAATTCTTAGCACCGTACCTCCCCTCTCATTTATTTACTAGTTTAACGATTCTATGTTTCCTAACATTCTGCATTGTTTTCCCGTACACAGCGTTGTTCATGAGTTTATAGTTGTTTTTCTCAAAGTTAGACTTTGCTTGCATCCTTAATGATGTTTTAAGTTGATGTAGGGTTTCAGCCACGGAGACTGTTTGAACTGTAGAACTCGGTGGATACGTGTTAATTTTATCCCGTGTTGTAGAGCTTGTTTAAGGTTTCTATAGTGAATAATGTATTTTTGTTTATTGTAAAAGGTGATCATTAACTTGGAAAATTTTGAATTTGGTGGAGTTTGATGCTCCGGACAGAATGGTAGATAATAATAATAATAATAATAATAATAATAATTTATTAACCATGTTGATACAAATATAGTATATATGGCAAGTCAACAATAATTAGTGTATAACATAATGATAATAATAATAGCAATAATATAAATTCACCACTAAAAAACGATACAATTCAGTATATACGGCGGCAAATGGTAGAGATAATATAATGATAAAATTTGATGATAAGAATAACAAACAAATAAATAAAAATTAAGTAAAATATAACTAACAATGTGACAAATATAAGACAAACAACATTCATTTATTCAATTTTACTCTTATTTTGAAGAAAACCGTTGGCAAATGGTCAAAAAAGTATAAAACTAATGTAAGACAAAACTAATATAAGACATATGACGGACAACATTCAAATAAGTTGATTATATAAAACAAAGTTAAAAATCAGTCTGTAAATATTCTGTAACTGAATAAAAGGAAGATTTTAATAATAAACATTTCACTTCTTTTTTAAACAGATGAATGACATTTATTCGCTTTATGTGCAACGGTAATTTATTAAATAATTTTATAGGCATTACTTTTAGACTTTTTGCTAAACTGGATAAGGTATGAGGTGGAATATTTAGTGAGTAGTTTTCCCGAAGATTATGACCACTACTAACACAAGTATCATGTCTACTATTAAAATGAATTAAATTATTTTTTATGTGCAATACAGAATGTAAAATGAATAGTGACGGAGCCGTCAAAATTCCTAACTCCCTAAAAAGATTCCTACATGAATATTGCGGTGGTTTGAAAGACATTGTACGAATAATTTTTTTTTGAAGAATAAATACTTCATTAAAACGAGCGCAATTTCCCCAACATATTATGCAATAACTTAACTGAGACTGAATATGTGCAAAATAATACATTTTCAAGATGTGAATGTTGACGGAAGATCGTAACTGCCAAATAACAAAGCACTGGGCCGATAATTTTTTATTTACATGATCAATGTGATTACCCCAATTCAATAGGGGATCTATGTAAACGCCGAGAAATTTAACATTATTACTTTGAGTTATAGAACGATTGTCATGTTTAACAAGTAAGCTATAATCAGTTGCCCTAGTTGAGAACAATAATAAGTCTGTTTTTAAATGATTTAAAGCTAGACCCAAGGAGGTACAGTAATTGTGCATAGCTTTTACTGTTGCAGTGGCTTTACAACTCAGCTTATCAATAGAGTTAGAATCAATTGCAATTGTGGTATCATCTGCAAAAAGAGCTATAAATACATTTTCCAGGTTACACCCAATATGATTTATAAATATAATAAATAATAACGGCCCCAAAATACTGCCTTGCGGCACGCCAGTGGAGACCGCCAGTGGATTAGATGTTGAGCTATTACCAGGATTATTTAATGTAACAAACTGAGTTCTCCCATTTAGATAGGACTCTATCCAACTAAGGGCTGTGCCACGAATGCCATAGTGTTCAAGCGTATCTAATAATAATTTATGGTTAATAGTATCGAAAGCACGGCTTAAATCAAAAAACAGACAGGCAGTTTTCGATTTCTTTTCGAAGTTATCCAAGATATAATTACAAGAGACACGACTGCATCTTTTGTTGATAGACCTTTCGAGAAGCCAAACTGATAAGGGGATAACAGATTATGTTTTGATATGAAATCCGTCAATCTCAGGTGATAAGATTTTTCAAAGGCTTTAGAAAAAGCCGAAAGAAGTGCAATACCTCTGTAATTGGATATAAGAAATTTACTATCCTTTTTATGAATTGGTATAATTAATGACTTTTTCAGAATAGAAGGAAAAGTGCCCTCTATAAACGATAAGTTGATAATGTATGTTAGTGGTTCGACAATAAATTCTGCCACTTTTAATAGAAGAGAGCAGGGTACCTCATCTTCCCCAGCTGAATTTTTTATTGAGACAGATTTTATAATTGTAAGCATTTCAGATGAGGTTAACGGATTTAGAAAAATTGAACTATTATTGTTAATTATTTTGACATTATTTAGTGATGGAGACATATTTTCAGTTAAGTGTTTAATAGAGTTAATAAAGAAGGTGTTAAAGGCATTTGCAGCCTCATCCTGATTATCAAGAATAGTTCCATCTATGTTGGTAAAATGGTTAGGAAGATTATTATTATTATTGCAAGTATTGTTTTTAATTATTTGCCAAGCGGTTTTTGATTTATTATGTGAATTTAGAAATATAGATTCGTTATAAGATCTTTTGGCAGCTTTAATTTTGTAGCGATGATTTTTTTTTATTATATTATAGCGAAGAAAAACTTCTTCATTTCCACTGAATTTAAAAGTTTTGTACAAGTCTCTTAAAAATATGCCTTCGTTAACAATGTCGTTAGTTAACCACGGTTTGCAATTTGTTAATTTCTGCTTTGGCTTATAACATTCCAATGGAAATGCTTTGTCCATTAATGAGAGAAAGGTAAAATAGAAGTTTGAAAAGCAGTCATTACAATTATAGTTACGATTTTCTGACAAGAAATTCCATTTTTCTTTTGAGAGTAGATATCTGAAATAAGTCAAATTATCTGAGTTGTTAAAAAACCTTCGTAACAGAAGTTTATTATTATCAACCGGTCTATCAAATTGACATGGATACGAGATTATTTGCATAAAATGATCGGATAAGTCAGAATATATTATTTCTGGATTTAAGGATTTAATATTTATATTAGCAAAAATATTATCGATGACAGTTTTAGAATTACCTTGAATCCGAGTAAAATCTGTAATAGATTTAAGCAGACCATAACACTTGAAGATGTTACATAAGTTTTTAGCGTTTATATCCTCGACACTCTCGTCAAAATTGAAATTGAAATCCCCACAAATGAAAGTGGGAGTATTAGCTTTATACACAGTATTTAATAAGGTATCCATATTAGATATGAAATATTCAGAATCAATTAACTTATTTGAGGGCGACCTGTAAAAGCAACCTACTAAAATGCTTCTGTCCTTTAACAAGACTTCAGTTAAGCAATATTCAAATAGCAACTCAATTTTTTGCACATTACATTTAACAATTTTAAAGTCTATATCATTATTTACGAAAATTCCTACCCCACCCAAATTATGATTAGATCTGCAATAGTAGTCGGCGATTTTATATCTTTCCAGTTTTAAAGTGGAAATTTCACAATTTTTGTAACTTAATTCAGAAATACATACGATCTCAGGATATTCTAAACTGTTTAATAAAAGTTCAAGTTCTTCAACTTTATTACGTAAACTTCTAATATTGAGATGACAAATTCGTACAACTTTTGCAGAATGATGATCTACGTTGATTGGGGATTCCTCGCTTCCGAGGCTGGTAGAGGAAAATTTCGTTTGCTGAAAGTGAAGCGATTTACAGCAGCACCCTCCGGCCAAATTTCGGGATTGTAAACATCCTTCACATGAGTAATAGGAAAAGTAGCCATATATGATGAGGTGTATTCATTTCTACGTAACTCCTTAAACTCAAAATTAATATGTGGTGCGGTTTCTTTTAAGCAATCCTTTAATGCCTCAGTGGTAGTTTCCGCATTAAGTCTGAAAACATGTAGATAGCCCAATTTTGGTACTGTATTAACTTTTGATAAAGTCTTGTTACTGCCTATTATCGGTTTTCTACGATTTCTGAGAGAATTATTATGCATTTGGAGCGACTCTGATTGATTCACAATTTGTTTTGGTGCAAATGATTTATTTATCTCTTGGTCATTAGTAGACTTGGTTTTTGTAGGCTTAGTTTTTAGCTTATCAGAGTAGAGTTCTACAGAAGGACTTGTGGAAGGTTTTTGTATGTTCTTATCACTAGGACTTAAATCATTAGATGCCGCTATGATACGGGCACTCGGCTGGTTAATAACTGGGCAGCTAGATGGTGTTGGATTGTTTGTTTTGTGCACCATATGATTGTTTATATCAGTTTTGAGATAATTTATTAAGTCTTCTTGGTTTACTAACCTCTTTTCCAGATGTCCGATTGTTTGGCTGAGCAGTTTATTCTCTCTTTCATAAAAGACACATTGTATTTCTCTCTTCTGGCACATAATTTTTTCGCAACATTCTTGCTCAGATATACTGCATATCAACGAATTACTGTTTTCTTTAAGAATTACACTGGATGAAATATAATTTTCAAAGAAATCACACACAATAGTATTATTGTTAACACTTTCCGGTAATTTCTTTTGCACTAATATGTTAATAATATCTTTTTTAGTCATTTTATTCAGTTCACTAACAACTGCCTCTTCACTCGTCGCCATCTTGAATCTCTATGTAAATGATGTAATGATTCGGGATATTCGAGATCAACTTCTAAAATATAGCCTACGTCAGAATTATCGGGGATTTCAGTAACGTCAATATTGCGATCGGTCCACTGGAATCCCTCGTATGGTAATGAATTTTCCATCGCCCACCCATATTGGTTATTCAAGTCTAAATAAAGAATAAACGTAGATGGCTTGCTGTCATCATACGTATCTAAATACTTGTTGTTCGTCTCTGAGAACCGATTGCAACACTGACTCACACCACCTCTGATAGCTCTCTCTATAAAGATTAACATATCCACATCCTGAATGGTTTCTAACCTACACCATGTATATTTTAGCATACAATCCCAGGTATATCCGGGTAAAGTGTAATAGTGACTAGGATCTAGACCGTACGTCTGGTGACATGTCTTGCGAAGGGTTTTGAAAATACAGGTTAATAACATGATATCCGTTCTCATGTATAAATCGCTGTAGTCGGCTAGTGTTCTCATATCAAATTTTTCCCAAACGATTTGCGCATGTGCATAATCTGTCTCTTCAATGTTTTCGTCTTTAAGTTTATTGTAAAAGTATTTTATATCAGGTAATTCTTTTTCATCTAGTTTTTCAATGTTATCTAAATAGTCATAAAAGAATACACCTTTTCGTGTTAATAATTGAAATTTTTCCTCATCGAGGTCTGGAAATTCCCGTTTAAGATTTTCAAAGTTTTCATCTTTCAATGTGGAAGCCAGTTCTTCCAGTGAACAGCCCATGAATCTGAAGGAGTCTATGAATCTAAATTTCAAGTTAGTTTCTTTCTGATGAACTGTGAAACTAATGTATTTTTCCTTATTTTCAGGTAATAGAGTAATATGATTTCGTTCTGCTAAGTGTTTTATTATAAAATGTGCATCGTAACCTCCCAGGTTATGAAACACGACCGGAATAACAAAAGATTTTCTATAATTTAAATTACATTTATTATGAGCAAAACCTCTAAAGTTTCCAGTTAGGTGACAATGATCTCTAACAATTTTATTTGTATCCTTAAATTCCTCTTCGCAAATATGACAGGTTTTACTAGCATCCCGTAAGCTAACTTCAGTGTTCATAGGCTCCACATGCTTTAATTTCGAAGAGACAAATTTTGCTACATCACGTAATTCCGCCTCGAACCAAGACATACAATCTAAACCCCGAGTACTTTTATAGTAAGACCAATCGTTGTTATAACTACATTTAAAATAATACCCAACACTGTATGCTATGTGTTTCTGATATCTACTCGTTTTACAATGACTATCATCATTAAATGGCTCAAGCAAAGATTCGAAATCTGCATAAATAATAAACGGAGCAGTTTCCTTGTAAACAAAATTTTTAAACTTAATGTATCGTTCCCTAGAAAATTCAATTTTACAATCGTTAAGCTTTTCACAATCCGCGCTATGTTCGTTTAGCTTGTCCTGAGAACTAAAATAATTTAGACATCTATCACAGAAAAACTTTTTATGACTATTTTTGGAGAGCTGATAATTTAAAAGTCTAGATAAATCTTTAATGTAACAATAATGATACTTAATTTCTACTTCATCTTCATCGTCTTCGAGTATCGGGTCAAAGTGATTTATTTTAGGAAAATGTTTATTCTGAATAATTAATAAATTTACATGTTTTTCTAATTTTTGTTTAGTTACACGGACGGGAATAACGGAAAAATTTGATTTTGAATCCATTTCCAATCCAACATTAACTGAGATAGAGTTGTTTTTTTCAAATTTAGAGATTTGCGGTAACGTCATAAGAAATTTAATATCTTTTACGTTTAGTACTGTTGTGTAATGAGGATATGAAGAATTTCTGTCTGAATGATTTTGTCTATCAACATGATATAAAGCACTAACAATACTCCACGCAAAGCATGCCTCATCGTTATTTTTAACATTTATGCACGCCTGCTTTTTTAAAATTCTATCCGGTAGTTTAATGAAAGATGAGACACCGTTGCCAACTTCATATTTATTTATATTCACTTCTAAGCTAATAATTTTACTAAGGGCCCACCCACTTCCAGACTCATTATATTCAGATAAGATATTAAAAATATTGTCACATATCAAAATTAATAACTACTTTTCTATGCAAAGTTGGCAAAATATCTTATTAGTATATTCCCTATAAATAAATACAAAAATGGAAAATCTAAATTAAAGAATTTCCAAATTTAAATCCATAATAAATAAACTAAATTCAATATCATTTATTTTCTAATCTATAAAATGTAAAGTATTAAAGCATTCATAACATATTAAAGGACGTAGAGTATCAGATTACAGTTACTAATTAATAACATCAGGTCATTAGTTTCCGAGCGCTTTACGTATGTAGAGAATATGTCGATCAAGCATTTATCAATCATATAAATAGCCCAGAATGAACGGGCAGTGGCAGTCCATTCTGGGAGTCCATCTGGGGACCCATCTCTCCCAACATGTGCCTTTGGTAAGGAAATATTATTTACTGTTTATTTTATATTCCTATTTTTTGACTTTGTTGTTTGACTGCAATCATTTTTATTGTTTAATTAATAAATATTATTTATAATTTATTTTGTGTCTGATCATTTCCCACTAGGAAAACCTCTCGCAGGCCAAGTGGCCCCCTTATTATAACAGTCATAGACCAGCGATCGTGACACTTGGTGGAGGCTTGGTTGAGCCCCTCGTGACACTTGGTGGAGGCTGCCCTGCTTCGATTCGGTTGGGTTAATTCTCCATAATTAACTCTGCATCTTTGTTTTACTTTTATTTTAGCGAGGTATTACCTGAAACAGAAAAATATATTGTATAAGTTTAAAAAACTATTATTTTTTTTATTTTTTTTATTTCAGGACTATTTTTAGATAAATTTAAGGTATAATAAATCCTTTTCACCCCAATTCCTCCGTTTAGTCTGCCTATGTATTCTTTATAGCCCGTATATCTGGCTTGGAATATATACAAGACTTTAACATTCCCTTTTATACGCTCTTTATAGCCCGTATATCTGGCTTGGAGAATATAAGAAACACGTCACATATTCCCCTCGTTTTGGCCTTTCTATGTGTTCTTTATAGCCCGTTTATCTGGCTTGGAACAGATACGAGGTCCTGAAACACTCCCCTCTTGTACGCTTTTTATAGCCCGTCTATCTGGCTTGAAGAGTATAAGAGTTTACCTTGGCAAAGCCCGTTGAATAATTCCTCAAACTTCGTTATTTTTTTTTTTAAAGAATTCAAACGTTCAGCAAATATTATTAATATTGTTATTCTTTTTAATCCCTACAAGAATATTTTATCTACAATATTATTATTTTTGTTTCTCTCAAATGCCACGTAAAAATAAGCCAGGCAAGAAAGAACGCCAAGAAAAGAGAGACCTAGCTTTATGCACCCTAAGCCCTATAGAGGTGCAGTATAACAAGTCAGGTCGGCCATTAACACCTCGTGCTTTGGGGCCAAGTAGCCCGCTATCAAAACACAAGGCTAGTTTTTTTAGTTATCCATCCCCAACCACCACACGTCCAAAAACGCCTACCTTGGACATCGAGTTTAACAAAAGAATTGCTGAAAAATTTAAAAGGTTATTTGGAGATGACGACGACTAATGAAACTAGGATATATATTAAATTTTACATTAAATAGAATACATAGAAAATAAGGGTAAAATTAGTTGAATAAAAGGGTGGCAATAAATACTTTATTATCATTATTATTATTAATGCATTCTTGTGTATATGCACAAATGAGTAATTAATACGTGTTTTTATATTTTTATCGATGAGAATATATCTAGATTTAATTAAAACAATGGTAGTATGAGTAGGGAGAGAAAAATTGCAACAAGAGCAACTCTTAAGCTAGCGGCAACTGAGAAGCAAGAAGAGGAAACCCCATTTAACCCTCCACATCGTAGCACGGAATTATTCAACGTTGGAGATCCCTTTGCTCGGTCACCTAAAGTATCAAGATCACCCACCCCAGTACCCAGAAATCAAAAAGAAGAGTTTGTCTACCCAGAGCCAAAGAAGAGGAACTTCACCCCTAACAAGGATAATTCAGGAGTAGCATCAAATTCATAGTCCGAGGAGTTGGAGGAAGAGGCAGAAAACGCTCCACAAGTCGGTGACCTTCTTGCAAATACAGAAGACATCTCTTCATACATTCCACCGGGGGTACAAAAGGTAAACGTAGCGGGACAAACAAGAACAATGGCGGACGCAACATTATCAAATAGCTTGATAAACCCAAGAACACCAGCAACACCAAAATTCTTATGTCCTCCAACGTTTAACCCATGCAAAAACAATGCAACATCTTTCATAAAGTCTTATGAAAGAACAGCCGCAGCAAATAGGTGGGATGACGCCTGCAAAATTTCATACATGGAATCATTCTTAGAGGGGGCGGCAGATTTATGGTTTCAACGTTACAAAAGGTCGGAAGATAATGGAGCAAAGTCATGGGCAGAAATAAAAAATGATTCCCAAAAAGAATTTGCAGGCGACGACACAAAGAGGCTCTTGGAGAAACGCCTCTTTGAAAGGAAACAACAACCGCAGGAATCTATTACATCATATTACTATGAGTTACAAGACTTATTCGGAGAATATGACGATTCCTTTAACGTAGAAAACTTTAGGAAATTTTTCGAAAATGGCATTAACCATAAATTCTACCAATACTACCGACTGCTTCTAGAAGACAATATGGACAGGAATAAATTTAAGAAAATTATAAGAAAATTAGAAGACATCTCCCTGCCAAATATTACAGAAATCTCTTTCAATGACCAAAACACAACCCCTGCCAACCCAACTAGCTGCCACTGCAACTGCAATGGGAATGTATCAAGTGGACAAGGGAACTCTCCAAATAGAAGACAATCATTTATGTCACCAAACCAGTTCCATGCCAGTAATAACTACAGGCAACCAGCAAGAAACTTCCAAGGGCGAAATGTCAATAGATTTAACAATCCAAACACCCAAAACCAACCCCAGCAGTATTCTCAAACTAGACAAAACTTCACAGGTATGCAAAGGCCGATTATAAACCATGCAAGATTCAACGAAAGAAGACAGGATTATGGTAGGCAAACTAACCAACTTCAGAGAAATAATAATAATCAATATATTCCGAACACAAGACACCATGATGGGAGACCAAAGTGTTACATATGTAATCGAATTGGACATTCAGCTGGGACATGCCGAGAAAATCAGAACCAATACCCAAACGGAACTGGACGGCGCAATTAAGCCCCGGCGTCGTCTTGGCACAAAAAGGGGGCACAGGAAATAGAAATAACATTTTAGCAATTAGTGTAATTATAAATAATCATAAGACAAACGCAATCCTGGACACAGGAGCCGAGGAAAATATAATAACAAGAGGGTTGCTAAAGCATTACTCGCCCAAAAGGAACCATTCAAAATGTCTTTTGGTAGCTGGAGGATACAGAATACCGACTTTAGGAGAAGCCAATTTTACCCTTACGGTAGGAAACTTAACTACTATATGTACAGCAACTGTCATCGAGACTTCGCCAGTTCCACTTATATTAGGAATGGAATTTCTAAATAAATTTAAATCAGTTATAGACTTAAACTCCAGGAAAATTTATTTTAATACTAACAGTCAAACCATAATGGTTTCCCTGTCAAAACAGGAGGAAACCATAAATACGGATTCAAACATGGTTAATGTCACAAGGACGCCCTATATGTATAAAATGAAAAAGAAGCCTGAAAGATATTTCAGTTATAAAAGGGCATACCATGAGGAATGCCAAAAGAATATATTAACAAACTTAACTAATTACTATAAAAAACAGAATATCCCAACATCAAACGCAAGCAAAACAGTGGAAATTCACGGTACAGTGACGAGGAATGGAAATAAGAAAGTTGATCAACCGATTAAAGATATTTTACGCTCTAATGGACAAAATTTTAAAACAAAAGAAGAAGCCAGGGTGACAAAATGTAACGATGTAACTCAAGAAAAACAGGTACTGCAACCCACAAGAAATCAAGGTGTAAGTATCAGGGAGAAAGATTTCCACAGTTTCATAACGGATAAGACCGACTATGAAAGGGAAATCTTACAAGTAAACATACAGGAAAAAACGATGGACATTTTTGACACACCAAAAGAGTACCCCCTAGCTCACTGTGTTTCAGCAGATATAAAAATGGGAAAAGGTATTGCTAAAACGATGGAAGAAAAATTCCATGTAAAGAGACAACTGAGCAATCAAACCCTGACAGTAGGGGAAGTGGGACTAACTGAGCATCATGGAAGGAATATATATCACCTAATCACAAAAAACTTGTTTTGGAATAAACCTACCCTGGAGACATTATGGGATTGTTTACAAAAAATGAAATTTCAGTTACAAGAAAGAAACGTTAAGAAATTAGCAATACCACGATTAGGTTGCGGCCTAGATGGACTAAACTGGAAAACGGTAAAAAACATGATTCTGTGTATCTTTAGTAACATGGAAATAGATATCCTGGTATGCAATCCACCACATAACGAATTAAATAAAAAAGAAAGCAAAATATTAACTGTTCATGAAGATGACCGAGAAACGAGGAGAATTAAAAATAATAACGTGGAACAATTTAACATTGTGGATATTCCACGAACAAGTATCAAGGTAACTTTGAAGGAAGACTATAGGTTGGAGCCAAATATAGAATATAATATACATCTAGAAACTTCAGAGAAAAATAGCGAGATACTACAAGATATGGTTTTCAGAGAGAAAGAGGAGTTTTTTATTCCACGTCATCTTTTAAGCTTGGAACCCCCACATATTTCGAAGGACGAGATCACACTCAAAATAGTAAATATCGGACACAACACACAAAAAATTTTTCAAAATTCGACAGTAGGATTTTTTGGGGATAATGCGGCGGACAGGTTAACCACTGCCTTAACTCTGTTTTCAGAAACTTCAAATGAACAAGTAACCATAGAGGATCACGATCTATCACACATTGACGATGGAATTTTTAAACAAGAATTAACAAAACTATTAGATCAATTTTCAGATGTATTTACAAAATCAACAAAACACATGGGGTTGACAAATCTAACAGAACATAAAATTGATGTTGATGAAATTGGCAATGAGCCAATCAAGTGCCGTCCTTATAGAGTATCACAGAAGGAACGAGAAATAATAGATAACCAGATCAAGGAAATGCTCGAAAGTGGAGTAATTAGGCCATCACACTCTCCCTGGTCAAGCCCGGTAGTTCTGGTTAAAAAGAGCGACGGCAATACCAGATTTTGTGTCGACTACCGTAAGTTAAATAATGTTACTAAAAAATCTGTGTATCCAATCCCAAACATTGATGATATCCTTACATACCTGGGCGATGCACAGTATTTCACGACATTAGACATGTTTAGTGGCTACTGGCAGGTAAGGATAGAAGAAGACTCAAAACAATATACCGCCTTCATAGCACAGGGCCATGGGCTCTACGAATTCAATGTCCTAAGTTTTGGCTTGTGCAATGCACCTGCTACATTCCAGGAACTGGCCGATAAGGTCTTCCAAGGAATGAAGTGGAAAGATATATTAATTTACCTAGACGACATTATAATTTTTTCAAAAACTTTAAATGAACACCTAGAAAAATTACATAAAGTCTTCCAACGATTACGCGAGGCAGGATTAACACTTAAGCCCAGTAAATGTGTCTACATAAAACCTAAAGTTAAAATTCTAGGGCATGTGGTAAGCAAAAAAGGGCTAGAACCGGATGAAGACAAACTCCGGGCCATTAAGGAATTTCCAGAACCTCGAACAATAAGAAACGTACAAAGTTTCCTTGGTCTATGCAACTACTATAGAAAATTTATACAAAATTTTTCTATCATAGCTAGACCACTGCATATAGCGACTAATAAAGGGGACTTCGTTTGGGAAAAGGCCCAAAAGGAAGCATTTGAAACGCTCAAAAAGAAATTAGTTACAGCACCAGTGTTGCAGCATTTTAACCCTAATAAAGGCTGCGAGTTAAGGGTTGATGCTAGTACAACAGGAATAGGCGGAATTCTGCTGCAAGAAGACGATAACCAACAAGCACATCCCATTGCCTACATAAGCAGAAGTCTATCAAAAGCAGAAAAAAACTACACAATCACGGAACTTGAAGCACTAAGTGCCATTTGGTCATTGGGCTACCTGCGCCATCTTATATATGGCAGACCAGTTAAAATAGTAAGCGATCATCACGCTTTATGTTGGATTAGATCGCTAAAAGACCCCTCAGGACGACTTGCGAGGTGGTCATTAAAATTAGCAGAATACGACTACACTATTGTACATAAAAATGGTGTAGCGCACAGAGATGCAGATTGTCTGTCTCGTAACCCTGTCTTAAAAGCAGAGGACGATAGCTATGACATAGAAGACGTTCCCACTTTTTTACTTTTACCATCTGATATCGCAAAAGAACAACATTCAGATCCTGAAATAAAGCAACTCATCGAGGCCATACAAAATAAATCCAATAAGTCAATCCCGATGGGGGTAATAAGAAGATCAAAGAATTTCAGGCTAAAGGATGGGGTTCTATACAAAATAAATACTTTGCCGGATGGGTTAGAAAACCTGCTAGTGATCCCCAAATCACTTGTCGGAGAGATACTCTTTTCACATCATTCAGAACCATTATCGGTGCATTTAGGTATTGCAAAGACTCTACATAGAATAAAGGATAGGTACTACTGGACTAATTTACAGAAAGATGTAGAAAAATTCGTTAAAGGTTGCACGGACTGTCAGGCGAGAAAAGGGCAACAGAACAGAAAACCAGTAGGTGTGCTACAACCTATACCTGTTGGGACTCCTTTTGAAAGAGTAGGAATTGACATTCTGGGACCTTTCAGAAGAAGCAAGAATGGAAAAACTGTGATAGTCGTAGCAACGGATTATGCCACACGTTGGGCGGAGACGGAAGCACTGTCATCAGGTAAAGCTCTTCCAGTAGCCAAATTCATACTGGAAAAGGTTATCACACGCCACGGGGCTCCGAGGCATATTCTTAGTGACCGAGGACAAACTTTCCGTTCGCAACTTGTTCAGGAACTTCTAAACTGCATGGGTACAACTAATCAATATACAACTGCTTATCACCCATCTTGTAATGGCTTAACAGAAAGATTAAATAAAACCTTAGGCGATATGCTTTCAAAATACACCAATACAAAACAAACAGATTGGGATGAATATTTACCACATGTAACCTTTGCTTATAACTCAGCTCGTCAAGACACAACAAAATATTCTCCGTTTATGTTACTCTATGGTAGAGAACCAGTTTTACCCACCGAGGCTAACCTCATGGAAACAGGCAACTCACAGGACGCACATAAAATAAGAGAAAAAGCCCTAGCGGTAAGAAGCATGGCAGTCGACAATATAAAGAAAAAACAAGCAAGCGATAAAATTAGATACGATGAAAAACATCGTCATCTAGAATTCAGCAAGGGCGACCAAGTAAAGGTGTTTACACCTGTAAGAAAAGTGGGTAAGTCAGAAAAGTTACTACTGAGATGGTTTGGTCCATACCGTGTTGTAAAAAGGATAGGTGAAGTGGATTATCTAATCCAAAAAGGACCAACTAAGAAGTCAAAAAAAGAGATAGTTCATGTGAGTCGCATCCTCCCGTACAATGACCCTTGGACCCCGGAAGTAGGGCTCACAAAAACATGAGGAGGCATACCATGAGAGCAAATAAGTAATTGTAGTGTAGTTTTATATTAGTAATTGTATTTTGGTAGTATTTGTATGTAATACATAGTATATGTAGTATAGATTCTTATTTCTTTTTTACTAGTTAAGTTAAGAGTTCAAGTTTTTCACAAGCAAAAATGCAAATTTGTGCATAAACATAGGGATGCATACCTAACGCTATTTTTTTTTCTCTTTTTCCCCTTGGGGCATGCTTATAATAAATATGAAAATTTTTTGATAACATATGTTTTTTGTACAGGTTGATTTTGTTGATTAAGCTATTAGCTACCAGCACCCTATCTCAGAATTTGGAGGTAACGGCAGGGGCATTTTGGAAAGCCCTACCATCAACAGTGAGTTATGAGGCCACCATCCCTTTAACCTATGAAGCAAGCTGGTATGAAAAAGAGGAAGATGAAAATGTGAAACTTAAAGGAAGTTGTCTCAATAGTACAAGTAGGAAAGCCGAATGTGTTATCTTACAAAATTTGGACTTATTAAAAAATGCTTATGAATTGGAGATTGCATCTCTAGAGAAAAGCTGGAATGTTAATTATCTTCAAAATTTTGCTGCCTCACAAAAAAGCTTTTTTCGTAACAAAAGATCATTAGATTTTTTAGGGGAAGGTTTGTCTTGGTGTTGTGGGGTTGCGACTCAACACAAACTTGATGCTTTCACAGCAAGGGAATACATTTTAAGGGAACAAATTTTTAAATTAAATAAAGGTCTTTCAAAGTCTATCACATTAATTTCAGAAGAATCTAAAAAATTTAAAGAGTATGAAAGTGCTATAGGTAAGGCTTTCAACACTACAGAAAGTAGGATTCATAAATTAGAAACATTTCTAAATGATTTTAAAAATACGGTCTCATTTCATGAAGATGAACAATCAAATTTAATATTATCTCTATTAAATAATCAATTTCAAAATCTTAAACATATTATACAAGTTACTAGGGCTGTGAAAAAACAGGGGATCTTAACTTCATGCAGACAACATCAAATACCTATAGCCATCCTTAATCCCACTATACTGTCCCATGACCTAACAAACTTAGAAAATGAGTTACAACAATCTAATAAAAGCTTAGCAATACCAATATCAGACATTTCAAAATTTTATCACCTCCCTCTTTGCGACTGCTCGTTTATAAAGAATAAAATAATAGTCAATATCAAAATACCCATTGCACAAACAAATCAATTTTGGGAATTATTTGAACTAGTAACCACACCATTTGCATGGCTAAATCAAACTTGCATCATAAATCATGATCCCATATTTCTGGCAGTTTCAAAAAATCTTCAAAATTCTGACAGTCAAATACGTCAAATTTCAGGCACAGGTTTACATCACTGTAAACCTTTCCACGACAAATTGTGCTTTCTACCTCGTTTTTCAGCCGACACATTACAAGGCCCAGCCTGTGCAAAGAAATTGTACAATGGTGCCACGGTCGAAGAAATTAATCATCATTGCCCTATGAGTTGTCATAAATCAGTAACGACAACTATTTCAGAAATAGGGGAGGAAACCTATGTTGTAACTCATCCAAAAAATATTACCAAAATTCTATGTCCCCATCGTAAACTCACATTCCCAGATCAAACCTATAAATCACCTGGTGCTATAAAAATTAATCTACCCTGCAACTGTAAACTTATCATGGAAAATGAGGAAATAATAACAAAAAGATACCCCTGTGCCGAATCACTACCTTATGAAGCTACTTTTACACATATAATACCAGCAGCCTGGTCAAATTTAAAGTCGTTCCTACTCAACCCCAAGCTTCAAGACAATACACCCCAATTTAAGAATTTTTCCGAGTGCTTAAATCCAAATTGGACACTTACGGTCCCCCACTTAAATCTTACATCAACTAATGAAAATATACAAGAAATTATTGATAGTGTGGGAGAATATAGCAGATTTTCATACTCAGATACTTACGGTCTCCACAGCGACACCATTTTCCTAATATGGAACTCCATACTCTCAATAGCTGTAGGATATATAATTTTTGGCAGGCGTAACATAGCACTTCTCTCAGGTATAATTAATCCAGCCAATGGTGAGAACAATACTCCAATTCAGCATGACGTATTTTTCAGCGTAATATGCTTAGCATTGACGTTGTTTATTTTTGGTCTTCTAATAAAATATCTCATCCAAAAGTGTCGTAATAGTACAGAACCTAAAAGTGAAAACAATTGTGAAAAGCCATTACCTGCGCCAAGAAATCTTGGTGCATCTCAAAGCCAATAATCCCCTAATAATCGATACCTGTTAGAGGTCGAGTCAAGTATATCGAATCTCTCACCAGGTGAACGTATTAATTGTTTTTTGTATATGACAAATGAAGAGTAAAGAATATACAAAATATATATGCACTGTGCAAATAGAATAATTTAAAATATTTACCGAGGTGATGAATGATAGTTTAATTGTTTTTTATATAATAAACGAATAATAAACAAGATATGTCATTATAGACATGCACTGTGCCCAGATAATAATTAAAATATATGTCGACAGTATGAATGGTACTTAATAAAACATTTTGTATGTCAATTTTGATGAGTACACACTCTATGTAATGGGTGTAATTGTAATAAATAAAAAGGGACCCAAGCCAAAATGAGAATGCGCACTCAAAATCTTGGAATCTTATTCCCAGGATTATTTTGTTGGGTTATTTAAGTTAATGTTATGCAGAAATATTAAATAAATATCACTGCAATTGGTACTGGAACAAGGTTGCAAGCATCAGGCTTAAATAAAGAAAATGTTCCTTTATAAATTGGATTATTAATTAGTTAGGTGATAGAAGTAAACTTGCCAAGGGCAAAGGTTCAGTAAAGTACTCAAATGAAAATATAAATGGCATATAATAGGGGTCAAAGGCACAAATGTGTGAAAAGTTATTAAGTAGTCGTTCTTTCACACTCAAATAGATGGCTATATGGGTACATAAATTAACACTACGCCAAGAAAAATAACCATAAAAGTTTGAAGGTAAACAAGTAATGAAAATTGTGAAAAATAATATTTAATAATGGCTAAATAATTATTTTCTGTAATAACGTAAACGACACAATAGTTTTAATATATTTTTTTTTCTCTTATGTGGGAAATAGAAGTCCAAAGGATAATAGTAATGGTAGTTAAAAGGTTAAATTTCCTTGAAATAATAAATGTATTCTATTAAGAATATGGCTAGGTGATTCTTTTATTTAAGAGACGATATAGAGTTTTTTTTGAGAAGCCTAAAATAATAAGCTACAGAATTTAAAAAAAGTTAAAAATTGTCATTTTGCTTGCTTGTGAGAAACAGTTAGGTATAGAATTAATAACAAATCGATATACGATGTAAGTTAGTTTAGATATGGCTAGGTTAGTTTAAAACCATGGCTCAAATAGGAATTTTTCATTATTATTTGTTTTTAAAAAAAATATTGAACGAAGAACTTACCTGTAATTTTCTTGTTTCATGACAACCACACTGGGGCACACAAAATACCGGGCACACCATGGACCAGGCATAGAGAAGTCCAGTAATAGATAGTGACCAACTGATAGAAACCTACCCCGGGAGTCCAGAACTAACCATACCAGAGTTCGCAGCATCTCACACAGCTAAGGCTTTCTAGCACTAATTCCTCCTTCTGTCAGTATCTAACATGGTAGGACATACTTCTTGGCTATATTTCCAAACCTATAAACACTTTTAGGTTATTCTTGCCAACTTCCCCAGGTCCTAAGACTGACATGAAGTGTAATCAAATTAATAAGGATGAAGGCTACAGGTAGCTAACCAAAATCCACTTGTTGATGGAAAACATCTTACCAGGTCATCATTAAAACGTCCCATACAACAAAGGGAATAATGCTCTACATGTTTAACACGAGGTTTAGTAAACCAGCATGGACACTTACCTTACTATAAATGAGATGTTCGCCCGAGCTGTAAGGAGTTCCCTGGTCACCCTTGGCAAACACGTTCATGGATTCCCAATCACCGAACATTGATGGTCACTACACAGTTCCAATGGATAGATAATTGCCGTACCCACCAAACAATTTAGCAATTCACTTTTGTCAACTCAGCATCACAGCAAGTTCAAAGACGTTAAAAGTTATCTCCGATTTGACAGAATGACAGTGCCTAGTTGTGCAGGACTACCAACGCGAAAGATGAAAATAAACTATAGTGTAACATTGAATGAAGATACAGTACCGGACTTAGTGCTACGAACAATGTGTGCCCTCGAACTTTATATGTGGTATAAATAAACTTTATGAAAAATGAATTTGGACATTTACATAATTTTTAGTTATTCTAATTAATATTTTATTATAATTTTTAGCGAGAGGTAGCGACCATAAAGTTAAAATTAGAACAGTTAAGGTTAAACAAAAAACTTTATTGACGGTACCCCATCGCAATTCTTATCCCAATTGGGGAAAATATTATCTTATTATCCATTGTATTTTATTTTGTTACTGTTTACTTATGCATATTATTTTTTTATTATTAATTTGTTGTTTTTTTTCTTCTATTCATTAACTCAACTACTTGTGATTCAATTTTTTAGAACTGGAGCCCAGTTCTGCCTGGTGGGGAGAGATGTGTCACATATCAAAATTAATAACTACTTTTCTATGCAAAGTTGGCAAAATATCTTATTAGTATATTCCCTATAAATAAATACAAAAATGGAAAATCTAAATTAAAGAATTTCCAAATTTAAATCCATAATAAATAAACTAAATTCAATATCATTTATTTTCTAATCTATAAAATGTAAAGTATTAAAGCATTCATAACATATTAAAGGACGTAGAGTATCAGATTACAGTTACTAATTAATAACATCAGGTCATTAGTTTCCGAGCGCTTTACGTATGTAGAGAATATGTCGATCAAGCATTTATCAATCATATAAATAGCCCAGAATGAACGGGCAGTGGCAGTCCATTCTGGGAGTCCATCTGGGGACCCATCTCTCCCAACATGTGCCTTTGGTAAGGAAATATTATTTACTGTTTATTTTATATTCCTATTTTTTGACTTTGTTGTTTGACTGCAATCATTTTTATTGTTTAATTAATAAATATTATTTATAATTTATTTTGTGTCTGATCATTTCCCACTAGGAAAACCTCTCGCAGGCCAAGTGGCCCCCTTATTATAACAGTCATAGACCAGCGGTCGTGACACTTGGTGGAGGCTTGGTTGAGCCCCTCGTGACAATATCATCTTTTACATTAACCCTAAACCATTGATTTAAATCCGCCCCACTATCAATTACCTTATTTTTTGTACTAAAATATTTTTTTCTGTAATTTCTATGTCCTCAGACTTTCTTATAAACTCGGCACAGAAACAAGTATTAACTTTAAGCGTGGGTACTTTTTTCATAGCATTTATTATTCTAGATTTGAAAAGGTGAAAAGCATCATTGAAAAATTCAATCAAATCTTTATGTTTTAAATTAATAATTATTCCCGTGCGAACTCTACTTTTAAAAGCCGTTTCTAAGTCCTCCCATTTTACTCTATTACTACGTTTTTGTTTTATCGACCCCGCCCCAATATAACTTAAATTTTCGATTACTTTTTTAAATCTTTTAAGATGACCTAAATTTGTTTGTAATTTTCTCAAAGTACCTATAGATAGATCTGATTTTCTAATAGCCTTATTGAAAAGTCTAATGTAGTATTTTACCTGTTTAAGCCAAATATCTCTCTCCCCAGGGGTACATTTTTGATCTAAAATTGCTTCCACTTCTTTAAATTTTGCTACAACTTGTTACTAATATTCTTTATTTCTTCGGATGCCATGGTTGTCTTCAACACGTCCTCTCTGGAGAGTTTCAGAAGTAAAATGAAAATGTATGTCTCAGCCTATTATATTTATATAAATTATTAGATTGTCACTATTTCTTCTCAGCTAAAAAGAAATTACAAATTTAACATATTTTTAAAAAATTATGAATTTGGTATACTCACTTTCGATAAACTTGAAGGCTGCTCCCATAGAAGGCTTATTTACATCCTTCAAACCCTCATAAACTATGCTATATTTTCCATCGGTAAAATAGGTTAAATTATCTCTGACTGCCGGTACTATTCTTTTAGGTAAAAATATTTTATTTTCTTCTAATTCAATTAACACTGTTTCACCATATTTCGTATTTACAATTTTGGCGTGATATATGGGATGTGGAATATTTTTAGGTAATACCTCCAGTTTCACCACCTGTTTGCTTTCTAAAAGTGAAACTTTATTTAGTTTTTCTAAACCCATCTAAAAAATAGAATTTCCTTTAAATTAAATTGAAATTTATAAAAAACTTAAATTTACTTACGTTTTATTTTATTGTTGAAGTCACACACCAAAAACAGGTATCAGAAAGTTCTGTTATTATTATTACTTGATAGATGTAATAGCGCACAGGTATACAAGTTATCAACTAGCGATAAAAAACTACACAATGCCGCTGATCATCGGCTGCTGCTTTTTATAACATCTATGACGTCAAGACTTCCCACCCAGTCACCAAACCGCACACAGTCAACGCTCAGACAAGCTAGGACTTGTTTATGAAACAAGAATTCTCACGGTTCCGATATAATATATTTGCGTATTACTGAGTATCGTACGTGACTAATTGCTTGTTTCGTAAACGCATCTGTGGCGGCATTACAATTGTTATTTTGAAGAAGCTATAAATTATTTTTTATCAGCTCATTTCTTATAATGACAATACCGAAAACATATTTCAATAAATGCTGAATATATAATTCTCACAATTTCCATATAATATATTTACGTATTACTGAGTATCGTACGTGACTAATTGTTTGTTTCATTTTATTCTCACGAGATAATATCTGCACGTGCATGCTAGAATCCGTTTATTATATGTTTGTTTAGTCTACTACAGAGGCAGGATGATGTAAGCTTTAACCATGAAGGAAAAAATTTCGTCAACAGCCATAAATCAGATAGTCGATGATGACATTTATTAGACCAGTCCTCACGGGACAATTATAAAAGTTTTGTAAAATTAATCCGCAGCCGCGCCACATATATGAAATCCTTCTTTATTTTAACTTCAAATCTTACGCGAGCAAGATGTTGCACTCCCAGTTATTAAATGACTTCGAAGCGCGTTTCGATAAGTAAGTTTATTAATTTTTTTATTTAATGTAATTTACATTATACTTTTATTTCTTTAGTGAAGATGACATTGACAATTATTGGCTACATTTAGCTCAAACTAACCGCTATACGCCTCCCTCGGATCCTGAAGCATATTTCAGAGAAAAGTAAGTTAATCATTTTTTTTATTTTCGATTCATTGTTTCAATTATAATTATTTTTACAGTGATTTTAATTGGAGTGACGTGGAGGATTTAGATGCGGATCTGCCGCCACCGCTCATTCCATTCAGTACACGTGCTGCATCAGATAGCACCTTCCTAGATGCCGCTCCTAGCTATTCACCTACACCTCCAGCTTACTGGTAAGTTAAAAAAATTATTTCGATTCAATTTTTCAATTATAATTATTTTTACAGTGATTTTAATTGGAGCGACGTGGAGGATTTAGACGACTATCTACCACCGCCCCTCATTCCATTGAGTGGCATTTCTCCTCAGCAGTCAACTTCAGAGAGCAGCTCTCCTTGTTATTCACCAGCCTACTGGTAAGTTAAAAAAAAATAATTTGATTCATTTTTTTAATTATAATTATTTTTATAGCGTTGGAAACTTAGACGACGACGTTATTGAGTTGATATCTGATGACGAGGATGAGAATCTGACAGCTGAGCGACCCACTGTGATATGTTGGGCTGGTCATCATTGATTTTTTAAGTATTATTATTATTACCTAACTCATTATTTTAATACATATATTTTTATTTAATAAATTATATTGTTGTAATGTTAACCATCTTGTGTTTGATTTCTCTCTCTCTCTCTCTTTCCTATAACAAAGTACCTCCATCACACCCATCTTTTTTCCGTCACAGCCATTTTGCTCAGGTTGCTCTTGTTTACGTTTCAGACTATATCCCCGCCCACCACCAATCATCTCTGTGGTACGTCACAATCCCCGCCCCTCTCCATCTATCAGGTCTACAGTACGTCACCGCTACGCCTCCGTCCCCTCCACACCCCCCCTCATTATGCACATAGGTGTACCAACCTCCACATCTAGTAATTTTTTCCCTAGTAACTTTTAATACCAACCCTATCATCTTCTGGTCATTGTCGAAGGTCACTTCTTCAGCAGCCTCTGGATACTTCCTAGCCTACCTCTTCAGACCCCACCCCAGCTCTTGGTCTCTCCTGATGGACACACGCCATCTTTAAGTTCGCACAGCTATTCTACTGACGGAAGTGGCACCGTAGCGGCTTTGTATACCTACTAACAGATCACTGGAATATAGGTTATCTTTAAGGAGAATTATTCTAAGAAATTTTTTTTGAATGACTTCTAAAGAATAGAGGTAGGTCTTTGATACACCGCCCCAACCGATAATACCATATAATAAATGGCTTTCCACCAAACTATGATAGAGTATCTTTTTTGCGTCACATTTAACATGCTTTTTAACTGTCGAAATCTGTATAGTATACAACGCAGTTTTTTTATTATATAAGTAATATGCAATTCCCACCTTAAGTGACTGTCTAGTATTATACCCAAGTATTTTATTTGTGTTGCAAGTAGTATTTTAAAATGTTCTTGTACAGTTATGTCTTTAAAGGATGGCAAAGATGTTCTATAGCTACAAAATGGTAAGCAAAATGTTTTCTTAAAGTTTATTGACAATAACTTATAATCCAGATAATCTTTGATGATGTTCATATCATTTTCTATATTAAGTTTTATTTCGGTCCAATTATTACCATGGTAGAAAATTGCCGTATCATCTGCAAAACTTATTATTTTTCCATGAGTTTCTAGTGAGAAAAGTCCGTCAATGTATATTATAAAAAGGATTGGTCCCAACACTGTTCCTTGTGGCACCCCACATGTAATAATTTCATCTTCACTTAGGATTTCGCTGATTTTTACATATTGTTTCCTATTAGTCAAATATGTTTTAAACAAATTTAGGGCATTATTTCTTATTCCTAAATCTTCTAGTGTTGTTAATAAAATTGAGTGGCTGACAGTATCAAACGCTTTCCCGAGATCTAAGAAAACACACATTGAGGGTTTACTCTTATCCAGCGCCTCATAGATATTTGTGGTTAAATTTTTTATTGCGTCTTGTGTAGATTTACCTTCTTTGAAACCAAATTGTAGTTCAGATAGAAGCTTGTATTTATTTAAGTAACTAATTAATCTCAACTTTAAAACTTTTAAACAAATTTTACTAAAGTTTGTTATCAAGGATATAGGACGGTAATTTGTAACTTCGGTTCGTTCACCATTTTTAAATATTGGTACAACTATTGATGTTTTAAATGCTGATGGGAAATAGCCTAGTTCTATAGATTTATTAATTATGTACGTGAGAGGGTCTGCGATGTACTCTGATATTAGTTTTAATGTTTCAGCTTTTAATTCATCAATACCGGGTGATTTTTTATTTTAGTTGTTGAATATATATATATATATATATATATATATATATATATATATATATATATATATATATATATATATATATATATATATTTATATGTTCTATATTCTGATTTATTTATTTTATTTTTTATATACGTTCGAAATTACTTTTTAAAAGTAATTTGAAATGATTTTATTGAGCTCCAAACAGTTTCTTAGAAGCTGTTAATATTATTAGACTATAGAACACCATTAGCATGACTATCTACAATCTATAGAATGACTCTTACTCAAGGTCCAACGAAGTCGGTTCAATAAATGCTCATCGACCAAGACAACAATCTAAATAAATCAAACTCAGTATTGAACGAACAAAGTATTAATTTATTAACAAATTTGAACTTGGAATGTAATTAACCAATTTAAATAACAAAATCTAACTTAACTAAAATGATAAATATGGCCTTTATTTAAAATAAATATGTACCATGGATTTCTGATATTGTAAAGCTTTACCTTGTCTTTCTTTCGACTCGAGTAATGTTATATTATAACCTCTAACTGGTTATTATGATCCTTGAAATATTATGTCACTTGACTGACTTTTTAACCTCTCAAGGCTTCTTCTTCTTCTTCTTTACTGGATTGACGTTTGTTTCTAACCTCCAATTTATTTTCAAGATTTCCTTGAAGTATTTCTATCACTTGCTTGACGTTTAAAATTTCTTCACCATATAAATTTGCTAACTGGATTAACAAATACTTCCCTCTTCTAAATCTGCTTTCCGGATAATCTACTTCGTAATACTTTCAAAGTATACTCACTTCTTATATTTAATCAACTTTTACAATTTATTCTTGATATCAATATATCTGGATTGTAATTTTCTAACCTTCAATTTATTCTCCACTTTTCTTTAATTTTCAATTTATTAATTATTCGTGGATGAATATTTTTCGCAGCTCGCTGTTCAGCGGTGTATGATCAACTGATTTGTTATTTTTAGTCGTTTCAATGGGTTAATTTCTAATATTTCAATTGTTTTTTTCTATTTTGATCTAATATTTCAAAATTTAATTTTAATTTAAAATTTAAACTATTCAGTTTTGTTTGTTCTTTACCTTAATTGAATACTGTTTTTAATTCTTTAATTTTCCTGATAAGTTTCTTATTCTACTTTTCAGGATTAAGTGAATAATTGTAATTACTCGAAATATATTGACATATTACATATACTTTTTAAAATCTACTTATAACTACAATTAACAATTCCAATCTCAAATAAATACTATTTCATACATTTAGATGAATAGCAATGATAAACACAAAATGCTAGTAGTTAAAAGCGTACTGCAGTTTTCATATTGACATAATACTGATATTATAAACTAAAACAAGAAATTGATACGCCAACAAACATTTAACATCATACTATTAGTCCTTTCTTTCTGCATGATGTGAAATATCATTTACAAAACACCTTTCTGCAATGATATTTGAAAATATCTGAAAACTTAAAATGTCATTCAGTGTTTTGTAATCTATGGACTTACTATTTCTAAAATAATCACGCTGCAATGCAACTACTGTTAATAGTCTTTCATCCAATATTAATTTTGTGTAGATTTACATTGTTTCTACACAATTTATGATTTTCAGCCCTAAGTTTTGACATGCATGTCAGATTTTATAAAATTTACTTTTTTGTTTTCCAATTTCATTCTAAATCATTTTAAATGAGATTGTGATTCTCTATAGGTTCATGTTTTATTATATACTATTTAGAATAACCTTGTTAAACTAAAATAACTTCATTTTATGTTTATTTAAATATTTTGTTCGTGTTCAATATCAAGTTTCATTCTCTGCATCCTACTCGCTGAGAATAAGTGAACTTGAATCAATTAAATAAACCACAGATACTCCTGCTTCTGTATGATCCGTTAAAGTAAAACTGTTATGGTTATTTTCTAAAATACATACAAATTTGTGGATTTTATTTATGATTTCAAACACGATACTTGGGTATTGTTCCACAGTGTGGATACACAGCAATATATATATATATATATATATATATATATATGAACATAATTTGTAATACTTCTGTTATTGTAGAACTAAGTATTTTATTATACAATTAAATTTTATTGTAGAATTAAGGATTTAAAGTGTATATATGGACATAATTTGTAATACCTACTTCTATCCATGTTTAAAAGTGAATTATTTATTATTTGTTTGCTTATAGTAATGAAACATTTTCTTTATAGGATTTTGCAAACAGTGGAAAGAAAAGCTATCTATGAGAACTAATGGAAAAACTATATATATAAAAATATTAATGAAATCTTTGCATTCTTTCGATAACCTGACTTCTGGTTATGCTAGCAAGTAAAATTCTGATTTGCCATTCTCATTTTAACACTAGCATCCAACCTAGTCCCCTACGGCTAAGCAGGCTAAACTAGTATCTACATGATCCCCTACGATATGTAAATTCAGTTAAAAATGAGAACAAAGGCCTGAAATTAATTTATTTACGTACCTTGTCTTTAAAATTATTTTTTTTCATTCAAATGAATTACATTTTCATAAAATCTCATTCAGTTTCTTGGAAATGCTTAGCCTTTGAAACGTTTTTCGTCCTTATTGGGTACTCTTCAGAAAAGCCTAAAGCCACTCATAACGATGTTCCATGCAAATATTTCATTAATATTTTTATATATATAGTTTTTCCTTTAGTTCTCATAGATAGCTTTTCTTTCCACTGTTTGCAAAATCCTATAAAGAAAATGTTTCATTACTATAAGCAAACAAATAATAAATAATTCACTTTTACACATGCATAGAGTATATAGGCTCCAATACTAGTTAGCTAATAGATGGGTGAAGATCTGTTGTTTTTTATCAGTCAATGTCAATTATAATTATTTTATACCATTCATGGAAAATGTCTTAGTTTTGCATGGAACATCGTTATGAGTGGCTTTAGGCTTTTCTGACCTACTTCTATCATAGCACAATATTTATTGTTAGTATTCCGAGTCTGTAATTGGGACTTTCGTCCTGTTGAGTCGTGTAAATAAATAAATAAAATAAATAAATATGTGCAAATATTCTAATTCAAGAGTATGTGTAACTGATTTAGGATAAATGGTGTACATACCTTTCAGTTGAACAACTATTTGCAAAATTTTAGGCACACAAACGCAACACAACTTTTATAATGATACACTAACTCTGAAGTACAAGTCAATACATTAGTATTGCATTAGCAGACAAAAATGCTTGATTTGCTTAATGCGCCGCAGTTTGTTATTACACCACAGCCAACTACTACCGCCAATCTGTCTAGTACTTCTTCCTGGAACTACGTAGGTATCCTGTTATTAAATGCGTGTACAATTCTAGAAATCTGTGAGTATGAAATTTTGCAATTATTATTTGCTAGATATATAAAATGTCCCACTGAGCGCCCGCGGCGAGCAATAAAGTGGCGGAGCACAGCTAAAAAGACCCTCAGTGGATAAGGCTGAAACAAGTTCCACGTGAACTGCCTTTATAGCACAACATACAAATAAGCATATGTAAGCTTTGTAAGGGGCCACCGAAATCTATAGGAACATGCGAAAAACGTTTAACTTGCGAAATACGAAATTTTGGTAAATTGCCCATAGGGGGTTGAAATGGCGTTGGATTTGTTTTCCAACAAGTATAACATTGTGAAATATCTTTTCTAATCAGTATCATTTACAAAAGGATTTAATTTTTTGAAGGCTCTTGGAGATATGTTATTTTTAATATGAGAGATTTCAGTTTTAAAATGGGTACATTGTACACGTTTGACAATTACCATTATTGCTGTTTATAATTCATTTAATGTAAGAGAACCAATCCTTTTATGTTTCTTAATATTGAAAATAAATCGTAAATTGTGAGCTATAATTCTTTTAACAGTAGCAAGTGAGGAATGGTTTTGTAAAAGTACATCAATATTATCTAATGAATGAAAAATTATGAAAGAATTTACTTTCTTTTCTAAATCAATATTAGAATTAGATGCACGGACACAATCGGGTATGTTCCAAGCATTTTGTGGCTGAGATAGAAATTCAGGGCCCACCCGTCATAGTTTTCAGTCTATAAGCTCAGATGGAAAAAATCCTCGTGAACCACAATCTGCGGGGTTTAACGAAGACCGAATATTGCCAAAATTTCGGCGCAAGTTTTTCTTGAACATACGTAACTCTGTTGCTTACGAATGTTTTCCACCGATGAGGGGATGATTTTAGCCACGTCAATGCAACAGTTGAATCTGACCAACCAAAGATATTTAACGGTGAAATTTTGTTATCCAGAGCAGTTAAAACAAAATGAATTAGTTTTGAAAACAATACTGGGCAGAGTTCAAGTCGAGGTATAGACAATCGTTTTAACGGTGCCACCTTCGATTTTGCACAAATAAAATAAGTTTTTATGTTACCATTTATATATATTACGCGAAGATACAAAACTCCACAATATCCCACTTAAGAACTGTCGCAAAATCCATGTAATTCACAAGACAATATTTCATTTAAATTGAGGAGATAAATGCAAATTTAAAAGTTCACTAAGTTCAATTTGAAATCTCTCCCATTTATTTAGTAATCATTAGGGGGTATATCATCCCATTTTAGTCCTAAACTCCAAAGATTTTGGATTAATAATTTTGCAAATAATGTAAGTGGAGTAAGAAAACCAAGTGGAACAAAAATTCGTGCAAGTTGGGACATTGGGAATACTCCTGCTTCCGGCGCGATGAATAGTGTCTCGATCGGGCGATAGGTCAAGGGCTGAGGTGAAGCGGAGAGGAAGACCTGTCTCTCGAGGAACGTCAGACGACCTAGGCCACTCCTGACTGACAAGCCCCCTTGCCTACGCGTCCGGTCGACCCTCCTTGACCCTCTATCATTAAAGACAGCACGATCAAAACTAGTTCATCCCCATCCCGAAGCAGGTTCCCTAATGGCAATTAAAATATCCTACTAAATAGGATAATGTTAATAAAGTTTACTTATTAGAGATTACACATTAAGAGAGATAATAATTGATGCCTTAATTACCCATTAAGACAACAATAGTGATAATACACAACAACTATACCAAACGAAAATAATTACAGTCATAATGACGAAAAAACACTAAATGGGATTGGTTTAAGATCCTTAACGTGCCAATTTCATATGTCATTACCATCGGTATCTTTAAGATTATAAACTAAATTAGAGATTACCTTTTTAACAATACAAGGAATATACTTAACAGCCAATTTTGCAGAATAATTTTTCGTTTTACTAGATAAAGTATAATTTTTCTTCGACACTCTATCACCCACATGAAATTTAACTTCCTTAAATTATATTGTTTTGCATTACGAAGGTAAGCATCATACAAACGTGCGCGAACATCAATATATAGTTCAGGTAACTCCTGTAGATCATTAATTTATTTATTTTTCTCACCAACAGATATCATATTATCTGCATTTTCAGATATTTTACCATAATAATCCCCAGTTAATGGAATATTCCTACCAAAATTTAAAAATGCTAGAGAATAACCCGTTACATCATGCTTAGCTAATCTAATAGCCTGGGCAACTTTAAAAATAGCAGTATCCCATGTTTTATGGTTACCATGAATATAAGGTCTAAGTGCAGTTACAATGACTTTATTTACCCTTTCTGTATGATTAATTTGAGGGTGATATAATGCATTTAGAAAAACTTTCTGTACTTTATAACTATCCATAAAAGTTTGAAATTGTTTACTAGTAAACTGACTACCATTGTCACAACAGAAAATCTATAGACAGACATAAATAAGAAAAACCTGATTTTCTAAAATTTTAATTATACCGTTGGACGTTGCTTTTGACATAGGATTAACCAAGGCATATTTCGTGAACCAGTCTACTACTACTAAAACACGTCGATTACCATTTTTCGAACAAGGATACGGACCTAACAAATCTGCAGAAATAAGTTGAAAGGGAAAATTTATATTTCGACATGACCATGAACCCCTTTAAACCACCTCTAGGTAAATTTGGACTTTTACTAGCCAAACAGATAGTACATTTTTTAACATAACGATACACATCTCTACGAATACCAGGCCAATAATAAAGTTCTAAAATATGAGAAAGAGTTTTGGAGACTCCAAAATGTTCTGCAGTTTCGTCATCATGATATAATTTAAAAATTTCGGCACGATTAGCAGGAGGCACAGCAATTTTCCAATTTGACAAATTATTAATTTCTGGTTGTTACAACCTTGGATTTTCTTAAGCAAATCATTATACCAGTCATCCCATTCGAAAGTTGATGCATCTAAAACTGAAATATCCTGAACAGCACGTGATAAGGCGGCAGCTACCACATTAAATGAACCTCTCTTATGTACGAAATCATACTGCGATAATGAAGCCAGATCAGTGACGCATGATCGCTTTCGACCTTAAAGTGAGTCCCTTCAATGAACTTTCAGTGGGTTTCTATTTCCACGAGACAGGCATATAATTCTTTTTCGCTTGTTGATTAGCAGACTTAAGTCGATAAAAAACTTTATTAATACGTCAATATGATTGGCAAAATCTGGTGTAGCGATAATTATATCATCTAAATACACAAAAGCAAAAGGCTCTAATGAGGGATAAATTACTACTAACCATAGTTTTCGGACTATTTGAAAGACCAAACGGCATCACGACATACTCAAAAAGTCCTCTCCCTAGGACAGCAAATGCAGTCTTAGGACGAGAAGAGGGTTCAAGAGGTATCTGGTTAAATGCATGACGCAAATCTATTGAACTAAGAAAACGAGCATCTTTTGATTTGCTTAATATGTTATCAATCAATGGCATAGGATAAACATCATCTACAGTAACTTGATTTAATTTTCTACCATCAAAACATATGCGATATTCCCCCGGATCTTTCTTTGGTACTAGTCATAAAGGACTACACCACGGTGACTAAGAAGGTTGAGTAATATCGAGACGTAACATTTCATCAATTTCTTTATTAAGATGTTTCTGCATAGCAGGCGACAATTGATATTGCCGTTGCTTAATAGGTTTACTGTCCCCAGTATCTATTGAATGAGTAATTAAATGTGTCCGTCCCAACTAGGAGCAATTGTCACATATAAATCAATAACTTTTTGTAACTGACTTCACTCAAGGTAAGATTTGCCAAAGGTTGTATAGTATTGACTACATAAATTTGACGCTTGAGCTTTATAGTAAATTTCTTAAAATCAACAAAAATTTCAAGTTTTCAAAAAATGTACTCCCAAAATTAAATCGCGTGTTAAAAAAGGAATGACTAATATTTTCATAGTTTTGAAATTTTACCAAGTGTAACCGGAATTTTTACGTAACCAAACACATTCTGACTGTTCCCATCTGCCGTTGTGACATGCAAACTCTGATCAGGAGATGCAGAAATATTTAATTTTGTTAACAAATTTACACCAGAAAAGCCAAATATTGGTGAATTGCTAACACAATCAATTAAAGCACGAACTGAATTATCAAAAATTTTAATATCTACATAGTGAATCGTGAGGTTCACTCATAAAAACTGGATTGCTACTATTTACTGACTTATCAGATTTATAAAAATTTTCTACAGTGTTGATCCATGTGTCCCACTCTAATCGTGACGTTTGAAACTTTATTTTGCGGATGTTTTTCCTTTGCCTTTGCCCTTGGCGCGGTTTGGAAGTGTCTCAAGAAGTAGTGGCTACAGATTCTGGACTTTGCGCAACAGTGACATCATCCAGGTTTCCGTCACCAGGTAATGTTTTTTGGACTACAATTACAGTTTGGCTTTGTGACATTTTTGGATCCGCAACCATAGCAAAAAATATTTCTTTGTTGCCTACAAGAATTATAGGCATGGCCAACCCAATTGCAATTCCAACATCGCAATGTGGGAACTACAGCCAGAGTAGAAGATAAATTTCTTTGAGCGGCATTGGCTTTAATAAAATTTCGGAATTTTTGTTTATCGTGAAGCTAGAAGGTGCAAAGGTATAATTTAACTCCGGTTCTAATAAACTAGTGTTCCCAGAAGGGGGTGGCTTATATCGATCAGACATGCTGCGTGCTTCCTCTAAACGTTTACATAAATTTGAAAGTTCGGAGACAGTATTAGGCTGCTCCAGAGCTAAACGGTCGACATGATAAGGCAATAAATTTCTACGAATTTTATTGACTTTCGTGATTTCTGAAGGTTTTTCAGACAGTCTATTAAAAAGATTTTCCATTGAGGCAATGAAAATTGTGACTCGTTCGTCACAGCCTTGTCTTCTATTGTTTATTTCAATCCACAAGTCGTCTTCATAGAAATATGGAAGGAAATCCCTTCTTAAGTGATCAGTTAAAGTATCCCAATCATCAAATCTGTGTCGATTACTACAGAACCATGTCCACGCATCATCTCTGAACAAATCACAAGCCGACAGAAACAATTCTGATTTAGGTAAACCTCTAGCTGCACGTAACATGTCAACTTTTTCCAAAAAGAGTTAACCGATTCTTGGCTAGAGCCACTAAACTGTAAGTTCCATTTATATGGAGCAACATATTTCGCCGAAAACCGATCTGGTGCTGTAGATACTGTAGGACCCGGTGAAGACGTAGCCGCCGGAGGTATAGTTTTTAAAGCTATTTCACCTTCTAAACCCAAAACTTCAAGTTGCAATGTTTTTTAACATTTCCCTCATCTTCAGTATCAGTTTTTAAACGCTGTACTCTACCAGAAAGGTGGTTTAACCTTGACGAAATTCTTTTATATGCCGCATCTGCGGTTGTACCAGAAAAATTATCAATAGCAGACTGTAAGTTAGTTATTGTTTCCTTAATTTCTTTGACATCTGACTTATGGTCAAAAGGATTTACAATATTACCATAGCTAAAACTACGATTGGCATCTTTCTGATGCAAAGCCCCCCCCCCTGAAGATTTTTCTTTTTCTATCGGCATCTCCAGTAGGTTCGATATTTCTGATCATTATTTTTGGCAGCAGTTGCTGCTTCATCATTATCTTCACTATCTCCGGTTGATGGAAGCTTTCTCTTTTCTGTTTTCCTCGGTTGCTCTAGCATCAACAGCGGCAAGTGCTGCTTCTACATCTGCAACCATAACACTTCTCCCAGCAGCAACTTGAAGAATTTTTCTTTGTTATCCTCGGTCTTTGTACCTCTCGAACCTCAGCAAGCAAGTCATTGATTGTATTGATTAAGGCATCATTCATAGCTGGCCGTACGGACTCTTGCCTTATTCGGGGCAGTCTTTTTAACGCCTGATTTCTGTCAAGAGGAACCTGTGGCGCGAAACCCACGTTTTCTGTTTTCACTATTTCTAGCACTCACTTATATGAGGCATTGGTTTAACAGACTCAGAAATAATTGTTTGGGGGTACATCCCTTATTTTTCTGTTTCCAGTCATTTAAGCACTTTCTTCAACTCTTCTTAACTAGCCCGAACACAGCGACATCTAGTGGCTGTGTGAGGTGAGTGCTGTTAGGGGGAAGAAAAATGAAACTTATTTCATTTTTCTCGCATTCCTGAATCATTTTGAGGGACAAGTGGCTTGCCAAATTGTCTCTAATGATGACCTTAGGACCTGTTAATCTGGGAAATAAGTTAGTGCAACATTCATGAACCAATCTTCAAACAAGGCTCCGTCGAACCATCCACGTTTGCTTCTTGCATAACGACAACCTATTGGTCAATTTCTCGTTCAGTAGCCGTACATGTTCTAGCTTTTGTATACAACATAAGGGTTTAAAAGTCCACCAGAGGCACTTCCAGCAATCATGACAGATTTAGCAAATTTTGAAGAGTCCACTATTTTTTCTGCATGTTTGATTGATCTCACAACCACCATTTTCTCGCCGGGATCATTTACAAAATTCGTTTCATCGTAGTTGATGATATTTTTAGGGTTTACTCCATCAATATTAGCAGTCGAATTATCAAAGTATTCGTTTATTAATTCAGGACAAACGGCAGCCCGTGCTGTCTTGATACTTTCAGCCATTCGCGTAGATAGTTCCTGATGTCTTAGGAATAATGAGATCCAACCTTCACCAGGCAAATTGTCTATAAATTTTGGAGACCTCTGTCCTATTCTGTCGATATATCTTTTCACTTATATCACCGCTATCAAAGGGATATCCCCATCTTGCTGTGCACAATATAACATCTTTAGTGCTTTCCTCCTCGCGTTTTGGCAAATTTTAACTCGCAATCGTTTATGTAAATATGATTGTGTCTCACTAGTGCTGACAACTTTCTACAAGAACCCCTAGCTGTTTTTTACTTAAGTATCTGTTTTAGCGACATAACGGCAAAATTGAATAAATACAAGATTGGTCCGATTCACCCCGATGTCCCTGATCATCCCAGTTGTCGGTAGCGTTTCTTTTCTTTCGACTTTTGCCTGCAATAAAATAGCGTTTTTACTTGAGTTACCAACGGCATTAGCTGACCGAATGAACATTAGTGAAGAATTTGAATGAATATGAATTTTTCCCACTGCGTGAGGAGTATGGAATGAAAACTTGCACTGATACAAGCACCGTTTAATTCCAGATGCGAATTCTCCAAACACAGAAAATATTTAGTATAGTCGTGTTCCCTTTCGTGGATTCTAATTACAATTTTTTATTTGTCGACACTGGGTGCCAGGGCAGAATGTCAGACGGAGTAGTAGTTAAAGATAGGTCTGGCCAAAATTATATTATTATTTTAGAGTAATTAAATAAAGCTTTTGTTTAAATAATTCAATAAAAATTCAGCTATTCCAATCGCTAATAATATACCTTCCTTAGTGACATTCCCAACTTCAACAACAAATAAATTTTCTTTTGCAACCCATTTTGCTTAAGGCTGTTGCTTTCCAAGCATTGCATATTTTATTGTGAATTTTGTTATGCGATGTTTGACAAGTGACATACTCATTATCGGACTTGAGTGCTTCAAATGAGTATAGACTGATTGACTGATGAAAACTTGCACTGATACAAGCACCGTTTAATTCCAGATGCGAATTCTCCAAACACAGAAAATATTTAGTATAGTCGTGTTCGCTTTCGTGGATTCTAATTACAATTTTTTATTTGTCGACACTGGGTGCCAGGGCAGAATGTCAGACGGAGTAGTAGTTAAAGATAGGTCTGGCCAAAATTATATTATTATTTGAGTAATTAAATAAAGCTTTTGTTTAAATAATTCAATAAAAATTCAGCTATTCCAATCGCTAATGGTATATCTTCCTTAGTGACATTCCCAATTTCAACAACAAATTAATTTTCTTTTGCAACCCATTTTGCCTAAGGCTGTTGCTTTCCAAGCATTGCATATTTTATTGTGAATTTTGTTATGCGATGTTTGACAAGTGACATACTCATTATCGGACTTGGGTGCTTCAAATGAGTATAGACTGATTGAATATCCATTGTATCAATAATAAAATTGTCGTTTATTTCTGTTGGATCGTATATAGTGTCTACTCTTCCAGCAAAGTGGTACAAACCACATTTTATTTGTATGCTTGAGATAAAGGTATTTCTTTTTCACTTATGACAATCATCTTATTAGGAGTGCACTCCATATATGAATTGTGGTTTAAAACTAACTTAAGACACATGAAATACTATTCTTGTACAATTAATATCTCATCCAATGTATCATTGTTTATTTCATCTTGAGGCATATTTCATTGTTCTCAATAATCTTATTGCATAATATTTCTTCTTGAATGTCTTTATTTCCGAATATTTTTCTTTATTTTACTGACACTCCGGGAATACACAGATATTTATAGACTGACATAATTTAACTGTTTCATCCAAAATTGCAGAAGATGCCCAATACTTTTCAGTGGTAGTTTTCTAAATATTGTCTTATTCTCAACGTTGTAATTGTACTGGACGTAGTATATGTTATTGTTTGGCAAATTTTGCTAAATGGGCTCATATATTTTCCTTATTTTCCTCGGAACTTGTGATGAGGTTGATTGAACCGGATGAGACGCTATTCCTAAACTTATACTTACATTTTTCTGGTCTAGCTTTTCTAAGCCAAGCGCTATTTTCTTAATAATTTGTTTTGGACTGTCTGAAGTCTTTTACATTGCATGTTGGAAATTATATTTCAAGTCACGCACGTGTAGGTCATTGTTGTCTATATACTATATAGTAGTAATTTATTTTGGGTTATTAGTCTATCTGTCTGTTCAGTAGGGGGTGATAAAGTTTGTTGATTGTCAATGTGATGTGATCGGAGTGGAACTCTTTTATGAAGAGTGTCCCTTGCGGGACACCCGCCGACATGCGTTTTAGTTGAAAAAGTTCCATTTATGTTGACAGATATGTAGTGGGCCCCTATATAACTTTTTATTAAAGTTACGAAATGAGTTAGCAGTTTTAAGATATTGTGTAATTTATGTATTAAGGCATTATGCCAGACAGTATCATATGCCTTTTCTATGTCACAAAGTAACGGGACAGTGCATTGTCTTTTATTGTAAGAGTGCCATATAATTGTTAATTGTACATTAAAACACTGATTTTAGTTGAATCAAATAATAAATTATAAATACTCTACATGTTTCGACTTTTTAGACCTTTATCGAGAGTATCACAAAGTGAATACTAAAGTTTCCGATTTGGTTATTCTAATTTATAACTATATGTATTTATGCCTTATCTATTTATGATCTAATCTATTTAAGACCTAATCCCTAATTATGGGAATTTCTCAGTTAGACCTAACCTGATTACTTAAATCAATGGACAGTTCTTAGCGATTTGTTTATTATAGGGGTGTTCAAGAAATTTTGCTGGTCATTCGTGGTACAAGGATTGTTTTCTAGTGGTCCAAGAGGATCTAAACGTCTACTTTTTCTTTCTGTATGAAGTAAATTTATATTTGTATCTATGAAGTGGTTGTTTTCAATACAATGTGACATTCCTGTATTTTTATTGTTAAGTATTTAAAATTGATTTTTTATGTTCTCTTACCCTGTTCACAACGCTTCTACCACTCTGACCACATAGACAGCATACAATCTTTACATTTGATTTCATATATACCAGATTTATTCATTTTATTTAGTTTTTCTTTGTGATTAACCAAAATTTTTCCAAAATTCATTTTATTCATACTTAACGTGGACATACCTAAATTATTTAATTTTCTAGAAATTTGGAATATTTTGGAACATAGTTAATAAAAATAATTTTTGTAGATTTGTTAAGCGCAGTGAAAAACATTTCTGAAGCATTTTGCGTTGTTTGTTTTTGATCATGTTGTCTATTATTGACTAGCTGTATCCGTAATTTCTTACAAATAGTTTGATTATATTTAATTCTTTATCGAAATCGCCTTGATCTAAAAAAAAGTTCGTAAGTCTATGTATTAGACTATGAATGGTTGAAATGTTAATTTGACATGATTGTTGTTGCTTGCGGTAGATGCTAAATTTGAACTAATTGCTATGGTTTTTGATATTAATATGTAGAAAGATTAATTGACTATTTTGCTCCGATTCCATTGTGAACTGAATTTTATTATTAAACAAATTAAAAAAAGGTTCCGTTCCTTTGTGGATTATCTATTAAATTATTTAAAATTAATTGTAGTTCTGGGAGCGGGACTGAGATGAACAGACTTTAATCGTCAAAGGAGATTAATTTTGCGTTATTTGGTATTATAGTATTATTACATTTTTTGTATTTTTAATAAATTCAAAGGAATATTTTATGGAATATTTAGATTTGAAATTTATTAATTTTCGTAAAACGTAATTTGGTATTTTACATAATTTATAAGCAGGAGCATTGATATAAGGTGCAAGGGGACGGATAGTGTTATTTACTTTATGAATTTTCTGAAGATTGTCGAGAATGGGGATTGATGGGCTTATAATTTTCAATTTATACGCCTCATTGCTTTGAATAAGAGTATTGCATTTCTTTAAATTAGATACAAGTCTTCACTATTTGAGATTATTTGTATTTTTTTATTATATTCTGATTTTGTCAAAATGTTATGGTGTTGCCCTTATCCGCTTTACAGAGAACCAAATCATAGTTCACCAGTTTTTTAAATGCTTTTTAATAAGTATATTTTTCCTTTGTTAGTGTTACATTTCGTCGAGGTAAATACATCAGTTAGAGTATGTCTTTCAAATTACGAGATTTCCTCCATTGAGAAGGTAGCTAGGTCAGTGTTAATGGCGAGAAGTTCAAAATCTTTTTTATTTACATTATGTGGGAAATATTTTAAACCTTTTTGCTAGGGAAAATTAACATTGGTTAAGTTCCTCAATTACTCCTCTGCAGGTATCAGTTTTAAATGTAGGCCAATGTTGTCTTTTCTGGAAAACCAATATTTCTCCTCCATTTGTAGCCAAGTCTTCTATGCCATTCTTTGCATTTTCTCTTCTATTTTCCTGCTAATATTTTCTTCCAGATTTCTATTAGTCTCTTCTATACCTTGTTTTATTTCTTCGATTCTTTGTATGTTTTCTTCTGCCTTTTTATTTCAATTTTCTTCTATTTTTTGTATGTTTTCTTCTGCTCTTCTATTTAAATTTTCTTCTAATTTTTTATTGTTTTCTTCTGCCTTCCTATTTAAATTTAAAGAAAGCGTTTGTATAAAATAATTTTCTCGAGGTTTGTTCCACTTGGAACTGTAAAAATTTAATGTTTTTCTCACTTGTGATGGGATAAACTGATTCCTTTTGGATATTTACTCATACACTGAGTTTCAATCAAATTTAACTGGTGAGGTTATAAAATTTTGGTAAACAGAAACGTGTTGCCACCTCTAATATTTAAACAAGACTGAGTTTAAAATATGCCCTTTTTATTGGCTCTTTTTGACATTTCTTTGGATTTCATGTCACTCGATTTTATCGAAATAAATTTTGAAATTTTCTTTTTCTTTTTTCTGTTTTATTTATGAATTTAGCAATGATTTTCCTTTTGAATAATGATATAGAGATGATTGGCTTTCTTTTGGTATGCCATAACCAAGTCTTTCTTGAAAATTAAAATTTTTCTTGTTTGAACAATTTTTAACAATTTCTCGCTTATTTCTAATAAAAACCTAATAAAACACATACTAGTGTATAACTTATAAACTAAAGAACAATTTGCTTTCATTTTTATAGCCATAAAACATTTTACACAAATTTTATAAATATTATGTCGTTTCAGGAGTGCCTAAGCATCATTTGCTGGAACTGTTGGTAATTTGCAAAATATCCTAAAACCAACTGACAGAAAACGATCAATGGACATTTGTCCTTAAATTCAACAAGAAAAACTTCAAAGAACATCTTTATTTTGGAACAAATTAACATATTTGTCAAGATTTTACATCTCCCTTGACCTAATTTTGCATTTCCTATTGTTACCAATGCCTGTAGTTTGAGGCTGTAACATTTTATCTGCTCATAAGGTGAGTCTCTTTCACTTTTATAAAGTTTTATTCATAGACGATGCACTAAATTGTTAGAATTGGGTAGATTCTCAGTTCTCGGGACTGTTTAGGCTACTCAAAATATGAAATTACTTTATAACAAATTTTTCATAATGTTCATGTTAGCTATCTTGATTATAGCTTTCCTAAGACTAAATTTAACATATTTGTGTACAACAAAGTTAATGGATTCAAATAATAACAATAAATTTGTTCCTTTTTTAGGTTATACATTGTCTTTGATACCTGTTGTGACCCTGTATTTTGGATCTGTATCATTAAATTTGCTCACAAGTCTTTCACACTTCTATAAAGTTTCATTTATAGACGATGCACTATAATGTTGGAAATGATTAGATTCTCAGTTCTCGGGACTGTTTACGCTACTCAAATTATGAATGTAGCTTGTAGCACTTTTCTCACAGTGTTCATGTTAGCTATCTTATTCATAGCCTTTCTTATGACTAAATTTAACATAATTATTTATAACAGAGTTTATAACTTATTAATAACAATAAATATTTCCCTTTTTTAGGGTTTTCCATTGGTTTTGGTACCTGTTATGTACCTGTGATTTGGATCTAGCTACCATGCTATACACAAAGGTTCATCCAAAACTTAATTTTGTATCAACGATGCTTTTTAACTTAACAATAACAAATTAACATTTATTTACCACACGGTAGGTACTTATATCTAACGTTTAATAAAATTAATCAAAGTTATATCATATCCAATATAAATTTTATTTAATGAAGTATTTCCATTGACATTATGCCTTCACAGAGCTCAATATTCACCATTTCAGCTCTATACTTTGTCTCAAAGTTATATATAAATCATTTCCAGTTACTTTTACCATTCTATTTTGCATTCTTACATAATTTTATACTTCAGTACTCAGTTCACTAAACGTGTAAGGTTTTGGTCATCGCATCTCATAATTACGTATAAAATGTCTTCTAGACCTGTCACCGATTCAAATGTTTTGTTCTTATTAATAATTCTAATATTCCATAATAATTCGGCTCTCATTGCCTCTTGCCTAGGTTTAATAGTTGTCAAAATATTATTTTGAAAATGTAACTGAGTAACACTTAACTTAATTTTACTAATCCTTAGGCGTGTTGATTTATTCCACTCATTGCTCGTTTCATACAATTTTTTTTCTCACATACACAACAGTACATGGAATAAACATCATTATGGCATGATTTCCTCCATGATTCTATTATTACTCCATTAATGTCCTTTTCCTTTAACCGCATTAAATTAAATTTACAGGACGCCACAAACTTAGATAGTTATCGTTTTCTCAACTAAATTATTTATAGAAGAGCACAATAATACAAATTAAAAATTTCTAAAACCGTTAAAACAACGTTCACTTGTCATATTTCATCGTTCTCCCTCGCACCTAACCTAACTTGACGGTGTATTAGTACTAGTAGCGTTCCATTCTTCTTATGTGAGATCATATTTTGAGATGCCGCTCTCTTTCTATTCCACTATTAACAAGAGTTGTTTCCACTCAAATGAGCCGAGATGTTCTTACTGTTCTGTTATTTTAATGGCATCTAATAAAAAGAACGCCGCTATTGGTATTACCTCTCTTAACTCACCACGATGCGCAGAAGCACGACTAGCACGTGTTACTAATCATTTAAGAACGATCTTTACCATTGGAGACGTAAGGTCGAATATTGCTTGCTGCTCACCGCGTGCAATACGAATATTTCCGATGTTTCCGTAGGATGAATTCTCGCGTGAGGGAAATTCAAAATATACCTACTCAATAAATACCCTACTCAATAAATATTTACTTTTAGGAACTAATTCTTAAAAATATGTACCTTTTAGCGTCCTTCTCTTAGTACCCCAACACCTACGCTTATGATTGAAATATTTCGAATGCGTAAACGCTGATCGAATGAAATAAAATCTTCTGTATTTACCTAATGGCAAGAAGCTAATGATAAGTGCTATTGAGTTTATGTTACGTAATTCATAATAAAATATATGTTTCATTAGTTTACACATACTTTTTATAATTTGTTATCCTCCTTTCGTGGTGCACTTTTAATATCCGAACAACAACTAAAATGAACCTAACCAACAATTTCTTGACACCGTGCAAAACCAGGTACAATGACTAACGCTAACCGAGTTGTAAAGCCGGCTTTAAACTTACGGCGCGAATGCCCGCGAAATTCACGAAGAGAATTAATGCCGTGAACTTCGCGCGGCGAATATACTTCTCTACACTCAACAGTTACGCAGTTTTAAAGAGGTGATGGATGTTGAAGTGGCTGCGACTTTATGTGCATTGGCGTACTACAATTTTGTGCATATAGAGCACAGGACAAAAATTAAGAAACCGTGGAGAAATAGAAGATGGTGGATGGTACACATACGTCGCAACAGAACCAGGTAAAATTTTGTTACATTTGAATAAAAACCTTATAAAAATCCATTCACTAGTGGTCAACACGCCAATTTTAATAAAATATTTTGTCGTTTTTAAATGTGATCCATATATTCCGAATTTTTTGTCATCAGCCTGTATTTTAAATTAAACACTTTTATTGCATCGGAACTAATTTCAGAACCTTCTGGTGAATTTAAGAAGTTTACTCGATTGTAACTAGTGGATTTTGAATATTTGCTCAACAAGATTTCACCAATCATTACTAAACAAAATACCCGATTGCGGGAGGCGATTTCGGCCCAAGTACGCCTTGCTCTCACGTTACGATTCCTGGCTTCAGGAGATAGCTTTGAGAGTCTTCATTTCTTATTCAAGATATCATCTCAATTGATTTCCAAAATAATACCTGAAGTATACGAGGCTTTATATCAAGTGTTAAAGGATGAAATAAAGGCAACAAATATTTTATTTATTGGTAAGCGAGTATTTATTAACGAATAGAATCTAGAAACATCAGTTGAATAAACTTATCATAAAATAAAACAAAAAACTTATACTGTTCTGTAAATGATGTTTTAAGCAAGAATAAATCCTAATATGAGTAAATAATGCAAATAGAAATATTTTTATGAGGATATAAGTATAGCCGAGTCACTGGGACGTGAATAACCAATTGGAAGAAACCAATTCGGAAGAAACATGTACATTGTGTCTCGAATTGGGGATAGCATGCATTGTTATCTCGATTGTTATTAGAGCTAGAGAAACGGATAGTCCCCATTTAACCGAGGTAAAATTCCCAGTAACTCGACGAAAGATGTTTTAGGTATTCTGTAATGCTTCACTGGTTATATCTGAAAATTCCGATCGGAAGGGTTCCTCAGTCGGAGTAGAAATTAAATTGTTAGATGTTATGATTATGTTTGATTCTGTGTTTGTGCTACAAATAGCTCCTGGAGATCTCTCAGATATATGGATGACTAACGGATACTGTACTGGGTGTTCGGAATAACATGAAGAATCTGAATAGGAAGTAGTAACAGAGTGCGGCCGATTCTGTTCGTAGGTAAAGGCGGCACTCGTCGAAGGAGTTAAAGCATATACAGGATTCTGTGCACGATTTAATTGGCGCTAAAATATGCCGTCTATTTCGTACATGTAATGTAACCTTTCAACATCCGATAGTCTCCTTAACTTTTTAGCTAATATTTTCCCATAGAGGTTACAGTCGTCTTCTTCTTGGGGTCTACTATTCTTGCTTAAAACTGTGTTGAGTGTACAAATAGCTTCTTTGACATATTTCCCAGCCTCTAGAAGTTCTGATGGATTCATACGCCGCCGTATGGTCTGTGAATTTTCATCTGATGGTACCATATTTTTAAATGTCGTAATTGTTACGTGCCCTAATGCAGCATCTAGGCTTTCCGCATCCTGTACGTTGTTTTCCTCATTGTTGTGCTGTTCCTCCTGAAAAAAAACAAGTAACTTTTAATTTTTTTCTTTTACAGATGCCGTCATGCGCAGAAGACTGGTTGAATATTGAGAAAGGCTTTACCAACAAATTTCCTCGATGTATCGGTGCACTTGATGGAAAGCATATTATTATGAAATGTTCAGACAAGTCAGGATCGGAATATGTTAACTACAAAAAAACATTTAGTATTGTACTTATGGCATTAGTCGACAGTAACTACAATGTTATTTTCGCTGATATAGGATGCTAAGGCAGAATAAGCGATGGTGGAGTGTTTAGAAACCGTGCACTGTGGCAAAAAAATTATTCAAAGAGCCTTAATTTACCAAGGCCACATCCACTCCCAGGCTCAAACACACCAGTACCTTACGTATTTTTGGGAGACGGTGCTTTTGCTCTTAGCAAACATGTCATGAAACCATATGACTATGACTTGCATATTACTTCACAATTTCTTAAGAAAAAGTAAGACTTCTTGTGAAATATACACACCACCAGATACTATTGATGTTTATAACGACGAAGGTTTGCTTATGCAGCCTGGTTTATGGAGAACAGAAATTTCAGGCACTTGTGCTATTCGTGATTTGCCAGGATTACCACGCAAATCAAGTATGGGTGCAAGACACATAAGAGAAGAATTCACCAGATATTTTTCTATTCGCATCTATATATTATGCGCATCCGCATTCGAATCGCCGAGCTGGGCCGACTTAAGGTTACATTATGAAGTTAATTTTTTTTTATAAAATAGTGCTATGCTATTACTATAAATATAATTATGTAATGTATAAAGTACTTACACTGGTTACTGTGTTTTTTGTTTGTTTACAACGAAGGCCTTCCTCCATAAAAAAATATATAATCTCGTATGCAAACCATATCGGCTTATAGATGTCGCCTGCGCCTGCCACTGAATGGTATGAATCCTTCACTTTCTTTGGATACGTTGTGTAACTAGACATTAACGAATCCTTTTTTTTTCTTCAATTCTGTGACTGGAATATCTATTAATTCACTGGTAAGAATCCAGGCATCGTGGTTTTTATTTTCATTTTTATAATTTATAAGTTTTGCATCCCACAATACCGGTTCGGCTTGATAACATTCTAAAAATTTAAGCTCTAGTTCGTTGTTCCAATTCATATTTACTTGCACTTCCTAAACACAACGAGTTTATGAATATATATTAAAACTAAGAGTGAAAAATAAATCAACAGCGCCTCACTGGACTGAGCAACGAACGATGCCGTAAATGTAGAGATACTTTCGCATTCGCGGTATGCGAACATTGCAAACTCTTTGTCCCGGGTACAAAAGACCGACTCCGAACGGGAACTACCGCGAAGATCCGCGAACAGGCGCAAAACCCATCTACACTCGCGTTATTCACATTTCGCGGACATTCGCGCCGCGAGTGTAGAGCCGGCTTAACACGTAACATGTCCCACATCTCAAGATTTGAAAAGCTTACACCTTACAGTAAGCATTGTACCTTGTTTAAAACACATTTATTAATTTTAGGTCTAAAATAATGTTTCAGTTGCTAAAAGTTTTAGCTCAGAACGTATTAAGGGCAGTGAAATTAAAATATTATGAAAGTAATAATTTTAATGTAATTTTACTTAAAATGTTATTTTTTTCTTTGTATGCATTTTTTTTTCATGTAACTCACATAATGTTAGTTTAATTATTGTAGATTAATTATATTTAAACGCAAGGACACTTATTTTTATTCAATATCACAATGATTTTTAAGATGTGAGTTAGTATTTATTATTGTTACAATTATTAATACATTATTTTCCGGCAAATCATTGTATTGAAAACTAATTTTATGTAATGCTTGAGTATTAATTGAGGAAATATTTATTTTAATACTCAAAGCCAATGTCCGTGATCTTTTAAGTTGTCGCGTTTATGCAATATAGAAGCGTTATTAATTGTTACATCTAATAACTAAAAGAAAACTTTTCTCCACCATTTAGACGTTTCTTTCATACACGCGTAAACCGTTGCATAATGATCAGCAACATCAACACCACCCATGTATTTATTATATTACCAAATAATATTTGGCTTTTTTACTACTTTTTGCATCCATACTCATTCGCCGGTTTCTATGCACCTATTGACATCTTGTAGTGAATCGTCATATAATGAGACCAGACCAATGTAGAAAATGTTTTGTTATGGAGGCCAACTACTTCACCTTCTTTCATTTTTCTTGTAGGTTTGACTTCATTTGGAAGTCCTTTACGGTTTGTCATTACGGTACCTGTGATATGTATTCCCATATCTAATAATTCCTTGGCTAACAATGTGCTTGTACATCCAAGAGATGATGAATTTTGTAAATAATACTAAACATACGGTTTAGGCCAGAACGAGAAAAAGGAGTGAATTGCTGAAGAAACTCAAAAAATACCAAAAGAAGGTGAAAAATGTAGAGAGTGCGCTGGAATATGTGGACAAGGTTATATTTTTTGGAAATAAAGTTCCAACATTGCTAGAAGAATGCCCGGATTAATTCTTATGTTTATTTTTAATGTCTATTTGTGTGAATATTTTTTACGTATAATAAATACATATGAAAAAAAATTTTTTAATCTTATTTCGAAACAATAATTTCAGAAAGGTAAAATAAATATTAAACTATTTTTGTTCAGACAGGTAGGAAAGTGGAAAAAATAAGCATTTTTCCTATTCTTAATCTTATGTACTAAAATCTAAACAATTATAGACTATTATAAAATTTACAGTGTTGAAAGAGTATATTTATTCTATTTCGGCAAAAAAATATATTTTTAAACACAGGTAAAAAATATCTTAAAACTTGAAATTAAAGTAAAACGTATGTAAATTTGTATCAATACGAGATTATATTATATAGGAAAGAAATATAAATTAAAAACCTCCCTGATAAAAACGTAATCCTATAGGAATATGTGAAGAAAAACAAAAAACTTTTAAAAGCTCACACTACTTTCACGACAAAAAACTTTTATTGTCACACTTTCACGACAAAAATTAGAAAATATTATTAGCTCTTAAGCAAATCACAACTTGCACACTTTTTATTTAATTTGAAGTTACCTACTTTCATATTGATGTCTAATTTGATCACATCGATATATTAGTTAGGTAAACACTTTAACCCTTTGCGGGCAGCATTTAGAAATAGTCGTTTCTCATGTATGATTTTAAGTATACTAATAGAAAATGAATAAAGAAGTACTGTGTATTTTTTTCAAATTTTTTATTTCATCAGTTTTTTCAAAAAATTGTGGTATATCAGATATACTACTAAGCTACAGAAGCAACATTAATTTTTTTTATGAAAATTTTGAAAACAGTTCTTTTTGTCTGGCATACACAATGCGACACCACAAGTATCACAAGCCCATTTAGATCTTCTTTAATGATCTCGAGTACTACATAGGGCACATCGTCGATAATTTCCATAGACTGGCATATGTAAAGACTGATCCCATCTTTTCTCGAGTGGTACTATTGGCTTATAATTGTTAACATTTTTAGCTTCCAAACTTGTTCTTCCTCTTTTCACTGTTTCACTTCCAGCTCCTACCAATCCTGCTACTATGGCCAAACGAAATGCATTCAGATTCATACCACTATTTTCACATCGTTGCTGAAAAATTATAAATGCATTGACTATGATAACATCGATAAAGTGCCAGAATATTTGTGGCCACCATTTTCTACTCTTCCTATCAATGTCGTAGGTTTTCTTCAGCATGTCTGCTTTGTCCACGAAACCCATGTTTTGGTTATAACATTTCAAAACTTTAGGGCATGGAATGTTTTCCTTTTCGCCATTCTTCTTTTTCCTTATTACATGGTCAGTTTCAGATGGATCTTCACAGTTGGAGGCTAACAGAACTATTCTTTTGTCCATCCATTTTACACAGGAAATTCCGTCGTCAGTTACGCGCCAGTCAAAATCACCACGCTTCAGCTCTTTATCAGCCTTGAAATCGTCTGGGATTCCTATTCTCTTTTTTCGAATAGTGCCTGTCAAGTGAATATTCTCCGCCCGTAACTGTCTTAGTAGTGGCAATGATGTAAAATAATTATCAATATATACAAAATAATGCTTTCCAACCAGAGATCTGGTCAAATCTGTAACTACTCTAGGTCCTAACTGTTTCTCTGCAGTGTCATCGACTTTTCCTGTGTATATTTGAAATTCATCGATGTATCCACTTTCATCTGCTCTAGTCCATACCTTATAGCCCAATTTGATCGTTTTTTTAGGCAAGTATTGGCGAATCGATGAACGGCCTTTGAAACAAATCATGGATTCGTCTATTGATATTGTTTGGTGCATTTTATAGTAAAAACTGAAATTATGTAATAATGAATTCAGAAATGGACGCAACTTATAAAGTTTGTCAAAATTAGGATCCCCACGGTTTGGCTGAAGAACGTTATCATTCAAGTGAATATTTCCTAAGCGCCAGTCGAACCGAGTACGGCTCATTAGAGATGAGATGTAAGTATCCCTTAGCTCCATCTGTGCTGACCAGTAATCCCGATAGCTCGGAAGTCTTTTTACACCCATCAAAATATTTATAGCTAAAAATATTTTTATTTCTTTCGCAGTTGTAGCAATAAATGTTTTCCCACATTGGGTAGCGTAAAGATTTGTTTGGAAAACCAAATGTTCGGTCATCGGGAATGTTCACAGGCCCAACACTTTCTGAAAAAGTAATAATAATAATAATAATAATAATAATAATATCTTTATTTAACTACATGCATATGAAAACATATTTGTAGCAGGTCAACAGGAGAATACATAAAAAATTATAATAAGGTATATGGACATAGATACGTGTCGCTAATAGCACAAACAACATATATTAGGTGTATAAAATTTAGTAAAATAAACCGCTGAATGATTGGTGGGTACACTACATGTCAACTGTTGGTCAATATCTCCATGTATTCTTGAGATGAGTAAAAACAATACAACAATAAGAACTGTTTAATTCTTATTTTAAACGCATTGTAGTTTAAAGATCTTAAATTTGCAGGTAATTTATTGTAAAGGTTTAGATTAAGCGAGTTTCGTTCGGAGATTGAGAGTTTAAACCTGGGTGTCCTCAAGATGTCACCTGACCTTGTAGGATAGTTATGCAACTCAGACTGGACAGAATATGAATACTTATTTTTATGTATTTCTAATACCGAATAGAAAATATACAGTGACGGAATTGGTAAAATTTTATATTTTATAAACAGGGGTTGGCATGGGTCATCAATACCAGCATTAGCTATTAGTCTTATGGCACGCTTCTGTAGACGAAAAACTCTAATGGCCTGACTAGAGTTCCCCCACAGCAGCACACCATAGGACAAGTGTGAGTGGAAGATTGAGTAATAGGCTGTTAAAACAATGTGACGACTAACGACATGCTTTAGTTGTCTCAGTACATAGAGTTGGGTAGATAGTTTTTTGCAGAGGTTCTCAATATGGCTTGTCCATTTTAAACCGTCATCAAGGGTGATGCCCAGTAGTTTTACATTATTGCCATTAGTAACATTATTATTAGAAGAAAAGACAATTTGTTGTGTCTTCCCTCGATTTAATTTAAGTTGATTAGGTGTAAACCATTGTTCAGCCCTGTTTTCTGCTTCAGAGGCCATTTGATTTAATTTTGAAATGTCGCTATGAGACTCAAACAAGGAGGAGTCGTCAGCAAAACATATGCATGTTCCAGGGAGTAGTGAGCAAAAAATATCATTCAAATAAATAATAAATAATAGTGGTCCCAGGATTGATCCCTGGGGCACACCGTGTGTGATTTTTAAGTAGCCGGATGATATACCATTTACTACGACTTTCTGTGTCCTATTTAGTAGGTAGGATTTGATGAAATTTAAAGGTATGCCCCTCACACCATAGAAATTTAATTTATTTATCAGAATGTCGTGCGAGACACAGTCGAAGGCCTTGGTGAGATCACACAACGTAAGTGCTGTGCACTTGCCCTCCTCAAGGCCCCCCACTATGTCTCGCACCACCCTGCTAACGGCTTGTACTGTGGAACAATTTTTACGGAAGCCACATTGACAACTATCCAATAACTTATTATTTTCGAAAAATTTTTCTAATCTGGATTTAAAAATGATTTCGATTATTTTGCCAAGAATTGGTACTAACGAAATAGGACGATAGTTATCGGGCTCATCCGGTTCTCCTTTTTTGAGAATCGGAATAACCTTTGTAACCTTAAAAATATCGGGGAATATGCCTTGAGAAAAACAAAGGTTAGTTAGTTCAGTGAGAGGAGTTACTAAAGTATCTATGGTTTCTTTTATAATTTTTACGTTTAAATCGTAAATGTCAAAGGAATTTGAATTTTTTAAATTAAGTATGGCAGCCCTGACCTCTTCCTCAGACACTGGATCAAGGAAAAAGGAGTGTTGTGGGGCCGGCATATTTTTCAGGAAGTCGGTGGCACAATGAACAGTGTGCGGCAGAGTTTTTATCACATTTTCTGCTACATTAGTAAAAAAGTCATTAAAATGATCTGGGGATAGGCTACATTCGGTATTATTAGATTTTTTGTGATTACGTCCCAAATTTATAAGTTTCCAGCTGTCTTTTGATTTATTATTGGAGTTTAGTATATAAGAATCATTGGCGGCCCTTTTTGCTTCCGTTATTGCAAATTTGTATGCATTTTTGTATGAGTTAAAAGCAGATTTGTCCATTGTATTCTTTGTCACATCACATACAGTTTTCATGGCAGATAAGGTGTCTCTCATTTTCTTTAGTTCATCTGTAAAAAAGTGTACTGGAGGTTTATCGTGCTGAATAAAACTCCGAAGTGGAAAAAATTTATGTACATATGTACTATAGGTATTTACTAAAAAATGAGACAAATGGTTAATACCGTAATCCGAATTTGTAAAAATAGTCCAATTTATATTTAACAGTGATTTTTTAAGTTTTTTTAGCCCATTCTTAGTGATTTTTCTTCCGAAGACATTATTAAACTTTACATTAGATTTGATGTAAAAATTGATATACTGACCATAGTGATCAGAAAGGCAAGGATCTACCACTCCAACATTATAGACATCGTCCACGAGGTTAGTCAAAATATTATCTATGCAGCTTGATGACCCACAGGCAACCCTAGTATGGTCTTTTATAGTAATATTAAGTCCAAATGAATGTACCAAGTCCGTCCAGGTTTTAGTGTTTGAATTTACTTTATTTAGGTTTATATTAAAATCACCAAGTACAATAATTTTATTAAATCTGCCAGAAATCAGAGTCAACATTTTTGAGAATTGTTCCAAAAATATGTTAAGGTCCCCCTGACTTGATGACCTATAAACTGTGACTATCCCAGTTTTAGACTCACATAATTCGATCCCACAGAATTCTGCATGTAATTCAATACAAAAGTTAAAAGTTTCTTTTACTTTACTTTCTGAAAAAGTACCTACTTGTTTACTTGTATTGGTTATTACGGTCTTTTTTCCAAATAAATTTATCCTTTGATACAAAATGTGACAATGGGAGATTATCTTCGTCGTCCTCAGAATCGGATGCGTTTTGTGTAGGATCAACATTAATTTCTTCTATATAGTCCTCCGTATCCTTGGGAACAGCAGCATTTTCCTCCTCCTCTTCGTCATCAAATTCATCTACAGATTCTCCATCAGAAGAGATTTCCGCAAATAATGCGTCAATTTCGCCTTCATTTAAGTTTTGCAAGTCGTTGAAACTCCAAACGTTTCTTCCTAAAAAATAAAAATTAGATATAGGCATTGTACTCTTGGTCAGTTTATTGAAGTTTTTATATAATCTTTAAACATTTTATTTGATATTCTTTTGAAAATACAGTTTTTTGTATGATTGCTATATTTTTGTCATCACCCGATGATGCCAACTTGGTTATCGAGACGTCCGTCAGGGTATTATGCAGCATTTTTGTTTTGTAGAATGTTATTAAAGGTTGTAGCACTCTTCAGGTATATAAAATATGTCATAACTTTTATATTTATAAATTGACTTTTTTCAAAAACAAAAGGGTTATTGTACACTACGATGGCAGCCACCCGCACTTTTTCTGCCGTACACTAGAGGGCACATGTCATAGTAAGCGTCAGATTGGTGGTACGCACAATATACCGGAAAGCAACATCAATAATGAATTTTAGATTTGTGGTATGTGAGATATACCACTAAGCTTCAAAGGGTTAAAACATTAATTCACGACATTAGCGACACTGTCAAGTTAACGTCTGGATCATTAGTGGCTATAAATAGACAGGAAACCTCCATCTGGGTAATGAAGTTTTGATATTAGAATTAATATTATAAAGAATCCTTATGAATTCGGTAAATATTTGATGCTGTCTTATTGCATTAATAATAGATGGCGTAAGCGTTAAGTTTTATGAATTAAAAAATAATACAGAGTCCAGGAAAGAAACATTTCTGATTTTATGTGATAATCCAGGAAGGTAAACCTAAAATAAGACAAATGTACTTTTACAAATATTTATTAAAAATTTTACAATTATACAAGTAAATAAAAAAGACAATGATTCATAAGAAGATGGTAAACTAATTAACGTGTAAAATAAAATACATATTATTCTAATTCTATTTTATTGTACTAAAATGATTAAAAAATATACAATAATTAATAGAAGAAACATAGATTATACTTAAATCTTATACAATATATTACATTATTAAGAACAATTATTAGTTACACAAAGAAAAAAATTCAGCCAGACAGAATTTGTATAAATTTAATCCACAGGTAATGCAGGAAACACATTTTTCAATTAGTTCATTAACACTACCAGAAAAATGTTGTGTTACGTGTTTACCTTCAATATTTGAATCTAGCCCTGAATCTACCTCGTAGAAACATGTTAAACAGACACTGGCTTCGTCCAAAACTAGAGCGTACTGTGTTAAACACACTTTCTGATAAGAATTATAATTTAAAAATTTAAAACTTGTTATTGGGACACTCCTATTTATTTTACCATCAATTTCTGTACTGTCTTCTTGTACACCCTCGTCATCCGAAAAAGAAACTTATTCGATCTCCATTATTAGACTCTTTTCTTCTTAGGACCTCAAATTCTTTTCTGCACAGTCTTTTTCAATTTGTCCTTTTTTGACGTTTCTCTTCATCAAGTTTGCCGGAACTCCCTCTTAACTTTTGTAGATTTTTCCAATTACCAAAAAGGCAGACCTCAAAATATTCTTTGCTTCAATACCTTGCAAAGAATTGTAACTTGGGAAGTCGTCGCTATCCCAGGATTCACTGCTAGTAGCATTCATAGCTGGTTACTATAAGACAGTACGTACTACTCTATAATTTCATGAAGCTATTTAAAAGCAAATTTCCCCACTACAAATAAAAGGTAAGGTACCATACATCCTGTCTTCAAGGCGTGGAAGCTATTTAAAGAGCTGCTCCCATGATTAAGCCCATCTGGTGAGCAAATGATCATAGATCAAAGAATTGACGAAGAAAAGAATTAAGATAATGCCACAAATAACATTTAGACAATATACTTCTGGTATCTAAGCTGTGTTTTTCTTTTTAATTTGACGCCCTGTATATCTTTAATCATATTACTAAAATAAAATAGAATTAGAATAATACGGAACATTGTAATATATTATTTTTAATAAATTGTAATAAACATTTCAATAAATTCTTTCTATAAATTGTGGTGTAGATAAAAGTATAGACATTAAGTCAATATGTGATAGATGGCATTTCTTTTCTTTCGCTTATGTATAACACACTCCTTCTCCCTTCCGAGCATTTATTCAACCATTGTACCGCATGAACATGTCCGAACAAGTTAGTGCTCGTTCGTAGCCCCCCCCCCAGTCGGCCCTGACAGCTGTTGGGGCGCGTAGGGGGGGCTATACCTACTGTTTGATGTAGGTATATGTTCGGACATCTTACTTCCTCTGGAGTTTGATTGTTGACCCAAGGTGGAGACAATTTATTTTCAAATTCTTCGATCAAGTTGGACTCCTCGTTTAATGCAACTCTGTTTTCTGTTTTTGTATTGATTTAATTTTGACCATACTTCTATTATCGGCGTATTTTTTTAAACTTCCACAGTATTCTTTCCATTTTTGCTTTTTTGAGGACCATCTATTATATTCCAAGAGAATACATGCGATGTATCAAGGATACATAGTGCTAAAACAATTGCACTCTTCCTCTTACTGTCATAATTAACCAAAGCTGGCGATCCATCATTTAAGTACACTAGGTTACAATGGTATATGGTTTGTAATAAAATTTTTACCGTATGTGTCTTCAAATTTACAACCCCAAGCAATACGATATGTATTGAAGTATCCTGCTGTTAAGTCAGGGCTCTGGGATTCTCTAAAAAAAACATATCCCATTGTTGTTGTGTGATTTTTGTTTGAAGTTTTATTTAAAGTGAAACCAATGCAGCTTCATCATTATTTTCGCCTATTGCAATGTAATTTTTTTGTAAAAGATATTCAAGGTTGTATTTATTAGCCGCAGCTGATTTGCGGTTCCGTTGACAAATGTTAATTTTTTTACTGAAGGCTGCTAACGTTAAGACGCATTAACATTTAACCGTAACGGTGTTCATTTGCCAATAGACAACATGATATAGTTAACAAAAACAGGAGAATTTGTAAGTACTAAAGGTTTCGAGGTCAGAAACCTGTTTAGAACCTACTTTAACAGTCCACCAGTGTCACTTGGCAAGAGAAAATGGTCCCGTTAGTAAATTCATAAGTGGAAGCTCGGTAACCGACACTTTACCATTTAAAAAAAATGTGAACAAAGAATTTTTCTAATAAATGTATTATTATGACTTACCTGTTATGATCATTTCTTTTGTTGTGTATGACAATACACAGCTGGGTATTCAGCTACATATTCTACCAGTTGCTCGTCCTGTTCAGCAGAAAATAAAACCATTTTCTGCTGGAGTGCTCATCATTTTACTGTACAGGACAAATGAGGAGCAAACTTTCAAAAGAAGACATGTCACTTGTCACTGATTATTCAGGAATTAAAAAAAACTGTTACTTAAGTAAGGTTACAAATTTTATCTTGCAATTTTATGCTGATAGTTTTATCCAATCTCTAAGATTTAATGTATTGAACCAGTTTTAGTGCAATATAACTCAAAAAGGAACACCGCCATTTTTTTATTTGGACATGTCTGATTATGGCAGAATTACTGAGACATGTCTGGTTTTGGTTGATCAAGAATATGGACATGTCTATGTTTGAATATTTTATTTATAAATGAACAGAAAACAAACTATATATTCATTTTACACATGCATGGCACAATCTTCCTCCAAACAGTCACATTCCATTTCATCTTCTTCAGTATTCTGATCTTCGCCATTTTCTTCAGCTTCCTCGTTTATTATTTCTTTGTAGAATTGTAGCTCTGGCAGATTCTCCCATTTAACTTCAGGATCTTCTGAATTAAATTGTTTTTCAAGTAACGTCTTGAGGTTACATTTTTTTTCATTAGATATTGGCTTTTTTAGTGATAAACGTTTCAGTGTAAGGTTTTTTTCGGATTGTCTCCGTTTCACTAAAGATTTCCAAGAATTACCCTCATCGAATCTGTAAAATCTGCTTCCTTTGTATTTCACTGTTTGCTTACGTCCAACACCAAATTTTTTCATTTCTATTATTTTCAAATCTTGTATTCCTGTTTTGTATAAATTTTCAACATATCCTTAATGTTGTAGTTATGCCAATCTTTTCCGAGTTCTTTGACCGTGCCAACATTAGAATATATCTCCACATATTCTTCTTTATTTAAAATAATGTATTTTTTTTTTATTAACCGTTCAGCCCTTCCAAAAGCACGGTCCGCTGGCAAGTAACTATGACCTCTAACTGGAAAGATTAACATTATGTTCTTCACATTATTTGGGGATTCTTTCAGTAACCAGAACATTAAGGTGTGAATAATATGTGCATTTTTGTTTTGGCCACCACAGCCATCACAAAAAAGTCGCACTGTTTCGATATCTTCAAAATTTAAGGATCTCAAATGCGTTAATAGTGCAGACCCAATTTCAATTGATCCTCTTCCGGCCTGATTTTCCGTCCACGAGTAAAACGTTGGATCTTTTGAGTCTATTTGCGTACAACAAACAGTGTAAAAACTCAGCTGCCTTAGATAAAAAGCATCCTGAATTGGAGTTTTCGGCAAGGGATGAACCTGCTGAAGATCGAAACAAAAACTTATGCAATTTTCAGGCTCTTCTTTAGTCAATTGGTAAAAGGCATTTGACCTAAGTTTATGAATTCTCTTTTCAGTCATTAATTTGGTCTTTGTAATAGCAGATGATGCACATTGTATTGCATGTTTTAAACGAAGACAGGTGCCACATACATCGCTGGCTGGCGATTTGAAACCTATATTGAAATCCTTCGTAAAAACTCTGCTAAACATAGAAAATGAAGATTTAAATTCTGCATCGACAGAATTATTATATAATTTGAATAACTTTGTTATGGTTAAGTCACAAGCTAAGTAAATTCTTTTGGATTTGTTACGGCTATAATGACTTTCACTTGCTGGGAGTCTCTTAATAAAATCCCTGATTTTTTCTTTTATAGGTACACTTTTGAAAGATTTTCGATCGCCGCCTCTGTTTTCGCTAGGTACTTTACCATCAAAAATAGCTTTGGCAACAGTATTTACTCGATTCTTTGTCAAACCTGATGCAGCAAGAAAAAACTTTTGACATACAGGTACTGTTTTTCTATTCCGGCCTATTTTTAAACGAAAATGATAAGTAATATGAAATTTCTTAGGTTTTTCCTTCCCTTGTGCAGTCTGGCATCTGCGCCTCTGACGCTGTGGTTCACATACAGTCATCATATGACATAGTTTTATGTCCTGTGTAACCTTATTAATTGGCGATTCGTAAAATTTTTGTCGCACGCTCTTGATTTGGTCATTAGTTACCAAGTTGCAACTGAAAGTACTGTTATTATGCTGGCACAATCGCACAAATTGCTCCAAGTTTGGATCTTTGTCACAGTATCTGTAAACAATGTTCACCATTGCACAAAACAAAAGTTAACCACTTAATTCTACACATACCTTTCAATCTTTGATATATTTCTCCGGGATTCGTTTCGCTTTATTTTCCTACTTCCACTGTTTATATTTTCTACATATTCCATATTGCCCACAATAACAATGTTAAACGGTTAATCTTAAACTTCAACACCAACAGATTTACTTGATCTGCAAGTGCCGTCACCTGTTGCCAATAGATAAAACAATTTCATAAGTGCCATCTGTCATCAAAAGATTGATATAACTAATGGAAACTTTCTTATATAAGCACAAGCACAAAGTTAAAGCTGGACATATCTACTTTAGAATAAACATTACATTTGTGCTATTAAAAGTAACAGTGGACATATTAGGTTATGAATGAATGAATAACTCTGAGGACTATAGCTGCAACTATGAACAGCACATATCTGATTTTGAATGAAAGCCGATTATTTATATGGGGATATCAACAGGACATGATCGCTTTTCGTCGATTGTGATAGAAAATATAGAAATAGATGAGGGTAACTACTCAGGAATGATCATAAACTCATTTATGAATTTTTTGGACATGTCTGCTTTTGAAAGTTTGCTCCTCAAATTATAAATTACGCTCTTTCAATGCTCCCCCACTGAAACTACGTAATGCGTTTGCATTTTGACTCCTTCTCGAGCACATAATACTCAGACGTATGCGACGGATGCAAACGCTTATGTAGGAAATCAACAATGTGAAATTCGCCTTTGAGCAGTGCTTCACGTCTGATGTATCCGTCTGACGCATGCGTTTCGATGCTGTTAGGAAATCCTATCTTAAATAATCTTTTTCTTCTCCTCACCATCTTCTTCAAAACTATATTCATCAGACTCTATAACTGTGAGTAGTAGATTCGAGTCATTAACTTCATCAAGTAGATGCTCTTTTTCCACATAGTTCATTTCCACCTTGTCTACATGTTTGCAAATGTATTCCCATTATTTGGAAGTTATGATAGCAAATTGCTCTTCTGCTAGAGCCTCCACATGTTGTAATTTAAACGTAATATTATTTTGGGCAACCCAGTTTTTAGCTGTAGTCCATATTTTTTCGATAGGGTTAAGTTCTGAAGTAATCGTAACACGTTATGTCCGTGTTCTTTCATTATCAGATCTATTTCATGTGTTTTGGCTGCGTTTTTGTGTTGCTGTATTATGGCATATAATTTAGGGTTAGTCGTGTCAGGATTGAATTGGATTTCCCTTTCTTGCAGCCACAGAATCATATCTGCCTTTTACGTAGCTGTCGTTGGTGCCTTATTGTGTTCCACGTTATGGTGCGATCCACACTTACTCCAGTGTAATGCAGTAGATAATACAATAAAACATATTATTACTAACGCTTTTAAGATTGTCACTGACTCTTTTTATCATTTCACGAGTGAGTATAAATGTTCCCGTTATTTAAAAAAATGTGGAACATACATAACACCAACTGATTTTTTAATAGGTCATAAGTTTGAGTATAAACAAAGTATAACGGACGTTACATTGGAACCTAAAAAAGTATTTGGTAAAATAGTACCACTAAACCAGCTTTTAAAAGTTTTATTTTAAAAACCAGGAGTTTTTGATGCCACCATTGGTTATATAAAGAAAATTGAATCCAGCCAAACCTACGTCAATTTCATTCAGGGCAGTTTGTGGAAGAATAAAGTACCCAATATATTTCCCGCAGAAAAATGAGGTCATCTTACCTCTATTTTTATATTTTGATGACTACACAGTTGGCAATGCTTTGGGCTCTCGTGCAAATAAAAGTAAAATTGGTGCTGTGTACATAAGTATTCTGTAATTGCCACCGAGCTTATTTGCCACCTTAGATTCGGTTTTTTTATTTGCTCTTTTCTACTCAAGTGATAGAAAAGCCTTCGGAAATAAGGCAACTTTCACTCCTTTAATAGATGAGTTAAAAAATCTTATAAATAATTCAGTTACTATAGAAATTGGTAAAACTATTACAAGGTTCCATTTTCGTTTAACTTTAATACTTGGTGATAATTTAGGCGTTCATTCCATTTTGGGACTTAATGAGTCCTTTTCATCGCGTTACTCTTGTAGATTTTGTAAAATTACTAAAGACGATTTGAAAACAGTAACTTTCGATCTTTTGTTTGTTCTTTGTTGTTTTGTTGCCTTAAATGTAGTTTAACGTCTATATTTATACATCGGACAAACGAGTAGTGTCTCTACTCTTGGCCAGCCAGTATGGCATTCATTACTCGCCTTGAAGTAATCTCCCCTTCTCCAGTAGGATGTGGTGTACGATCCAACGAACCTGGACGGCTGCACTCTGCTATTATGGTAATTGCAGAAACCAAATGCTGCGCCTAATTTCTGGTCGTATTCTGGAAGGTCGGTCATAGCGAACCATTCTATTGAGGATGACACTTACCAGTCTGGTGTTTGGATGATCTGCGCTAGTGGTCCTTGACCTGATGAAAGGTCAACTGCTACATTGAAACCTCTTTTAGAGGCCATTGACTGGACAATCTGCTTAAATAGTCGGTATCAGTCCACTTAATTCTGTGTTTACCGTTAAGCTCTTCAGTCCAGAAATCGAATGAAGCTCTGGTTAATCTAGCCATATTCCGTGGTCCCATGGGCGGTATTGCTGGGCCTTCAAACTGTTCCCACTCAAGGCCAGGTAATCCATTTAATACTTGGGCCAAATCATAAACTTCATTGTTCATAATGACTCCGTCACGTAAAGACCTTATTAATGGCAGTAACTGTCTAGGTGCATAAGTGATCCCGCCATAAGCATTTTCAAAATCAACCACCTCTGCTAGTACTGGGGTGATGATCTGTTTTCTGTCCTGGGTGTTACCAATACACTCTAAGTACATTGCCAAAGGGTAAGGCAGGATTTCAGCCATATTATTAAAGTCATTAAGTTCTTCTAACGTGTATAATTTCTTAGATGGTAAATCCTCATCAGGTTTATCCTGGTGAGCACGCTGAGCGTAACGTAATTGTACTTCGGCTAATATCTGCATTCCTTTCTTAAGTGATGATCCAAGCTTACAAAGAACGATACAGATATCCGATGTGGCAATTCTCTATTAAGTGGAATCAAAGAACCATGCATTTGGAACGAGCTCTCGAACTTGCATTTAACGACCAATTATGCAGTAGACATAATGCACGATCTTTTTGAGGGCATTTGTATTTACGACATCACATCCTCATTGAAAATTCTTATTATCGATCATTTCTTGTTTTCACTTGATACACTTAATAGCAGGATACAGTCATTTAATTATGGAAATACTGACAGTTTAAACAAGCCACCAGTTATTTCGCTCGACCACTTAAATTCAAAAATCAAAATGTCGGCTAGTGAAATGCTATGTTTTGTTCGAAATTTGGGTTTGTTAATTGGAGATTTCATTCCTGAGAGTTTACAGATTTGGAATATTTGGATATTGCTACGGGAGGTTATTGATGTAGTTTGTTCACCAAGTCTATTATTCTCGGAGTCTATTCGATTAAATATTATTATCTCAGAATATCTGGAATTAATTTCCACTCATCTTCATCCCATAAAACCAAAACATAATTTTTTACTAACATTATAGTAATATTATGAAACAATCAGGGCCATTACCTCACTTATCCAGTACGAGATATGAACAATTTCATAGGCGTTCCAAACTCACGTCAAATGTACCTGGTAGTTTTAAGAATATTATTCACACCCTGGCCCATAAATCGCAACTGAAATTTTCCTACCAAATAATGAGCCCACTAAAGCCTTCGTGCCAGTATCCTAAAGGCTTACAAATATCTAATGATAACCACAGAATTTACTTTTCTTTCACAAATAAAAATTCCCTAATGCATGTCAAACATGTTACAATTGATTCTATTACCTATAAAACTGACATGATTGTTGTGTGCGACGCCAAAAATCATTTACCTCAGTTTGGTATTATACGCGCAATTTTTGTCTCTTGCAATGAAACTGTGTATTTTATATGTCACAAATTACACTCACTTTGCTTTGATCGACACTACTACAGTTATGAAGTGCATTTGTCTGATAATGAACAAATAGTTATTGGCCGCAAAGAACTGCATACATCATTCCCTGGGCTACTCACAAACAAACAAGATAAAAAATACGTTTCCTTCAAACATGTTTTATAAATAAATCTAGGTAAACTACTTTTAGTTTATCTACAGATATATTCTATGGTATATACTTGGTGATAATTTAGGCGTTCATTCCATTTTGGAACTTAATGAGTCCATTTCATCGCGTTACTCTTGTAGATTTTGTAAAATTACTAAAGACGATTTGAAAACAGTAGCTTCCGATGTTTTGTTGTCTTAAATGTAGTTTAACGTCTATATTTATACATCGGACAAACGAGTAGTGTCTCTACTCTTGGCCAGCCAGTATGGCATTCATTACTCGCCTTGAAGTAATCTCCCCTCTCCAGTAGGATGTGGTGTACGATCCAACGAACCTGGAAGGCTGCACTCTGCTATTATGGTAATTGCAGAAACCAAATGCTGCGCCTAATTTCTGGTCGTATTCTGGAATGTCGGTCATAGCGAACCATTCTATTGAGGATGACACTTGCCAGTCTGGTGTTTGGATGATCTGCGCTAGTGCTCCTTGACCTGATGAAAGGTCAGCTGCTACATTGAAACCTCTTTTAGAGGCCGTTGACTGGACAATCTGCTTAAATAGTCGGTATTCTCTATCGGTCCACTTAATTCTGTGGTTGCCGTTAAGCTCTTCAGTCCAGAAATCGAATGAAGCTCTGGTTAATCTAGCCATATTACGTGGTCCCATGGGCGGTATTGCTGGGCCTTCAAACTGTTCCCCCTCTATGCCAGGTAATCCATTTAATACTTGAGCCAAATCATAAACTTCATTGTACATAATGACTCCGTCACGTAAAGACCTTATTAATGGCAGTAACCTGTCTAGGTGCATAAGTGATCGCGCCAGAATAATTTTCAAAATCAACCACCTCTGCTAGTACTGGGGTGATAATCCGTTTTCTGTCCTGGGTGTTAAGTTCTTCTAACGTGTATAATTTCTTGGATGGTAAATCCTCATCAGGTTTATCCTGGTGAGCACGCTGAGCGTAACATAATTTTACTTCGGCTAATATCTGCATTCCTTTCTTAAGTGATGATCCAAGCTTACAAAGAACGATACAGACTTACAACGCAGATATCCAATGCGGCAATTCTCTATTAAGTGGAATCAAGGAACCATGCATTTGGAATGAGCTCTCGAACTTTCATTTAACGACCAATTATGCAGTAGACATAATGCACGATCTTTTTGAGGGCATTTGTATTTACGACATCACATCCTCATTGACAATTCTTATTATCGATCATTTCTTGTTTTCACTTGATACACTTAATAGCAGGATACAGTCATTTAATTATGGAAATACTGACAGTTTAAACAAGCCACCAGTTATTTCGCTCGACCACTTAAATTCAAAAATCAAAATGTCGGCTAGTGAAATGCTATGTTTTGTTCGAAACTTGGGTTTGTTAATTGGAAATTTCATTCCTGACAGTTTACAGATTTGGAATATTTGGATTGCTACGGGAGGTTATTGATGTGGTTTGTTCACCAAGGCTATTATTCTCGGAGTCTATTCGATTAAATATTATTATCTCAGAATATCTGGAATTGGTTTCCACTCATCTTCATTCCCTAAAACCAAAACATCATTTTTTACTAACATTATAGTAATATTATGAAACAATCAGGGCCATTACCTCACTTATCCAGTGCGAGATATGAACAATTTCATAGGCGTTCCAAACTCACGTCAAATGTACCTGGTAGTTTTAATATTATTCACACCCTGGTCTTAGTTTATAAAGTTTGTCAAAATCTGGATCATCCCTTTGTGGAATTTTACTATTGTCATTTAAATGTAAATTACGTAATATTGTTAAAAATCTTCGTTGAGGCATTACGCCAAGAATTCGGTCCACTTTCATATTTTGATCACCAGACCAGTATAAACGTAAGGAAGGTAAGGTATGAAAGCCCATTATAATCAACATTTCAAAAAATGCCCCAAGCTCCCTTACAGTAAGATTCAGATTTAACCCTTTATCCTGAGCATATTTATTTGATTCTCTAACTATGTGTTCAAGTAAATGAAGTTCGAATAGTGCTCGAAATATTACAACAGGTGATTCAATATCTACGTCAAAGGTTGGTCCGCATTTTTCAGAAAATAAATATTTTTTTATATGATATGGGTTCTGAAGACTGTTTTGCAAATTTTAACGTTGGTTCGTTATCTTCGTCTTTGTGTTCGTCTTGAACATCAACCTCGCTGCTTTCGTTGTCTGAAATTTCGCGCTCTATAATGACCTCAGTTACATAATCAGGATCGGCCAAAGAATCGTCCGAGTCAAAATCATCTTTGTTAGGATCTGTTTCGGCATACGATTATATTTTTGTTGCGAATGGTGCGCTTAGTAGAAGAAAAAACTGAAGAGTCTGGTGATTTATTGGAACAACTCCCTGGGAAGTGACTCTACTGATTGTCGTACATTATTCGGTGAAGAATTTAAAATGGCAGTCCTTAGCATGTCTAAAAACAATAAAAATATATATTCAAGTGTAAATAATATTTTTACACATCTGTTATACCTGACTGAGAAAATGCACGACTAAAACTTAGAGGTGTTGTTGATGATGAACGGCTTGAACGAACAGGTGTTGAAGCACGAGAACTACCATCAAGAGCTAGTGGTAATGCATCATCTGCATCACTATCTCCATCATACTCAGAATCAACAGCTTGTTCTACGGGTATCCCTTCTAACCAATCATATAGTTCCTCCTCAGGTAAGCTGGCTAATTTATTCAAATTGACATCCATTTTTTATGTATAGCACGGAAGAGCTAAAAATACGACCTAATTAGCTTTATATAGCTTTATGAACGCATTAGTGAAAATAATAAATTATTATTCCCTTTCAAAAAAAAAATGTTACGACACTGATTACAGAACAAGCATTTTTCTAAACCATAAATCGTTCCTAAATTATATGTAACGTAGTTAGTGGATAGTTCCTCTAGACATAATATAATTATTTAACTATTTGGCATAAGAAAAATACCAAACATGCAAATATGAACTATAAGGTAATATGATAATAAACAAAGTGATATAACTTGAAAGCGCTGCATCATCTAGAAACCAAATTATTATAATACGAAAGATATGAGTATACTCTGTCACTATGTAACAAAAAAATGATATCAGCTCAAATACGTAGTTAGAAAAGACATAACTTTTCTAACCCTTTCATAAATCGCGGCACAAACCGTCAACTTATACCTTTGTTTTTTTCAAAATTACATTGCAAATTTAAGTAAAAGTATCTTCAATGTTTGGTAATAGTAATTAATAATCTAATATTCTTACCTTAAAAGATATATTTTCTTCGAAAATCACAAGAAAACACTAAATAGAACTTAAGAAATCGTACTACCCATTAACAGGTATAGGTTTCTTAAAAAAACACTTTTTCTGTCATGCGCATATTAGAACAGATTGTGGTCATTTAAATGTTCTATGTGCTTTCACAGCCTCTAACAGTGCTATAAGGGCCATTTTTGTATTCAGATCTATTGCAGTTTCGCTTTAATGAAGGTGGTTTTTCTAAAAGCCATAGACCGTTAAAGGGTTAAAGACGATTTGAAATAGTAACTTCCGATGTTTTGTTTGTTCTTTTGTTGTCTTAAATGTAGTTTAACGTCTATACATCGGACAAACGAGTAGTGTGTCTACTCTTGGCCAGCCAGTATGGCATTCATTACACGCCTTGGAGTAATCTCCCCTCTCCAGTAGGATGTGGTGTACGATCTAACGAACCTGGAAGGCTGCACTCTGCTATTATGGTAATTGCAGAAACCAAATGCTGCGCTTAATTTCTGGTCGTATTCTGGAAGGTCGGTCATGGCGAACCATTCTATTGAGGATGACACTCTTCAGTCCAGAAATCAAATAATGCTCTGGTTAATCTAGCCATATTCTGTGGTCCCATGAGCGGTATTGCTGGGCCTTCAGACTGTTCCCACTCTATGCCAGGTAATCCATTTAATACTTGAGCCAAATCATAAACTGCATTGTTCATAATGACTCCGTCACTTAAATACCTTATTAATGGCAGTAACTGTCTAGGTGCATAAGTGATCGCGCCAGAAGCATTTTCAAAATCAACCCCCTCTGCTAGTACTGGGGTGATAATCTGCTTTCTGTCCTGGGTGTTACCAATATACTCTAAGTACATTGCCAAAGGGTAAGGCAGGATTTCAGCCATATTATTAAAGTCATTAAGTTCTTCTAACGTGTATAATTTCTTAGATGGTAAATCCTCATCAGGTTTATCCTGGTGAGCACGCTGAGCGTAACATAATTTTACTTCGGCTAATATCTGCATTCCTTTCTTAAGTGATGATCCAAGCTTACAAAGAACGATACAGACTTACAACGCAGATATCCAATGTGGCAATTCTCTATTTAGTGGAATCAAGGAACCATGCATTTGGAATGAGCTCTCGCACTTTCATTTAATGACCAATTATGCAGTAGACATAATGCACGATCTTTTTGAGGGCATTTGTATTTACGACATCACATCCTCATTGAAAATTCTTATTATCGTTTAAATTGTAAACCCGCCCACCTCCCCCTTGGTGGGATACAGAATGTGATATTGCTATATCTAAAAGAAAAACGGCCCTTGACATATATAAAAGATTTTCCACCGAGGAAAATTTACTATTATGTAAAAAAATTAATGCTGAAACTAAAAAAAATTTAAAGCAAAAAGCTAATAAAAGCTGGGTAAATTGGTGTTCGAATTTGAATAAAAATACCCCCCACTATGTTATGGCAATAAGCAAAAAAAAATGCAAAGGATCTCAAACAATAACAGTAAAGCGTCCGACGGGCAATGGTTAGAGGAATTTTTTAATAAAGTAACACCCCAATCTGCAGAAAACTACCCTGGCTCCTTACCAGTAGAATTAGATACAATGCACTTCCTCTCGAAACCTTTTATTCTAAATGAATTAAATGCTGCTATAAAACAAACTTCGGGTACTGCCCCTGGTTATGAGGATATTAAATATTCCATGATTTTTTATCTACCAGAAAACGCTAAAATGTTATTGTTACAAATTTTTAACGAGATTTTGCTATCAGGTGCAATCGTTACAGATCTTAAAAAATATATTATTGTCCCCATTCTTAAACCGGGCAAGGACCCAAATTTGACTGACTCTTATCGACCGATTTCACTGTCATCGTGTATTCTTAAAACTTTGGAAAGGATGATTAAAGTTAGACTTGTGTGGTGGCTTCAAACAGAAAATTTACTTCCAATTAACCAGTTCGGTTTTAGAATGGGGTTTGGAACTGTCGACGCAGTTTCTACCTTGGTAGTGGATATACAAAATAATTTTTCGCATAATTCTTATTTATCAGACTTTTTCCTAGATGTTAAGGGTGCATATGTTCTTGCATTTTAGGGAAATAGCATTTTTGTTTTAAATGATTAAAAGTTTTATTTATACCATTATGCGTTTCTTGGTGATATTTACTAATAATTTCTGTTTGATCAAATATTTTTTGTACATCTTTAAGACAAGTTGAAGCTATTAATAATTTTACAGAGTTATTCAAATTATTTTTAAAACTTTTTAGTACTTGAATTTCAAGCTTCTCATTTGGTACATACAAGCATGTAGTTATATTCGGGTTCATTCGGTTTTTACAAATTTCTGATAGACTTTTCAATCTGATTTGCAGGTAATTTAATTGTCAATCGAACTTTAGTTCTTTCGAATAAATAGTATCTATCAACCGATAATTCGTTAGAGTCGGTATTTAAAAGTATTACTAACTGATTTTTAAAATTATTTGTCGTTGTTATTAATTGAGTGACAAATTTCGATAAGGTCATTTAAATCATTTTCATTAATTTGGGGGTAAATTGGGTTCTTTAAGTGAATTGTCTATTAGGTCATTAATGTCTTCTGGATTTGGAGTTTCATTACATTGAGGGATTATTGATTCATTTTCGTTAAAATTTACTTCTATACGGGAGAGCGCATCAGCGACATAATTTTCTTTTTCTTTTTTGTATTTTATGGTAAAATCGAACTCTTCTAATTTTAATCTCCATCTAATTAGACGAGAGTTAGGTTCTTTAATTTTGGATAAGCATACCAAAGGTTTATGGTCGTGTCAATTGTGAATGGTCTGCCAAAATGATAAGGTCTGAAATGCTTGGTTGAGGCCAAAATAATTAATAACTCTTTTTCAACCGTGGAATAATTTTTTTCTGCGGAATTTAGTGTTCTCGAATAATAAGCTATGGGTCTGTTGCATTGACTCAAAGCGAACCAATCGCTACATTGCTAGCATCGGTGGTTAGAACGAAAGGCTTATCAAAATCGGGGTAAATTAATACAGGTGCATTGCAAATAGCTTCTTTCGTGATGTCGAAAGCTTCTTTATAGGGGCTGTCGTGTTCATCAATTTTTTCTCCTTTTTTTAAACATTTTGTCATTGGTTGTGTAAATTTTGCAAAGTTAGGAATAAACTTTCGGTAATAAACTACTAGACATAAAAATTACTATTTCTTTTGTAGTTTTCGGTATAGTATCGCTTTGATTTTTACAGGGTTAGGAATGATTCCGTAAGGTGTTATTACATGTCCTAGAAAGTTGACTTCTTTACGTAAAAACTCGCTTTTGTCAAGTTGTATTTTTAAATTTGTTTCACGTAATTTTTGAAGTATTTGAGACAAATGGATGTGTTCCTGAAGGATTTTGAAAAATAACTATATCATCCATGCATACAAAACAACTTTTATACTGGTAGTCGTGTAAAACATTGTCCATCATGCGTTGGAATGTGGCAAGCGCGTTTTTGAGATCAAATGGCATACGGAGATATTCGTAGTGACCATTATTGACAGTAAACGCCATTTTTTCTATGGAATCTTCATGCATTTCGATCTGGTGAAAACCTTGCGCTAAATCGAGGGTCGTAAAATAAGTGCATTTGCCTAAGTTGTCTAAAATTCATTCACTTCTAGGTAGTGGTTATTTGTCTTCTACTGTATTTTCATTTAACCTGCGGTAGTCTATTACCATTCGTCTTTTGAGGCATCAATCTTTTTTGGAACAATCCAGACTGGTGAACTATACGGTGAAATACTAGGTCTTATGATTTGATCTTTTAATAATTTTGAGATTTGCCGTTGTATTTCCTCTTGCATACTGTGAGGATGTCTGAGGATTTTGTAAAAATAGGCTCATTAGAAGTTGTTCTAATTGAATGCTTTACTTGATTTGTAAAAGTCAAATCAGTTTTCAGAATAAAAACAACCTTTATATTTGTAGCAAAGATTAATTAATTTTTGTTTTTCTTCTATGTTCAAATGTGGTGTTCCTATTAGTTCGGCAAATTTTAATTTTTTGTCATGTTTGTCGGGTTCTAGTTCGTCAAAATATTCGTAAGGAAGTACATTTGTTCTTTCTTGAAAGTTAATTTCGATTTGATTCGGATTATTAATTGAAATTTTTGCCATGCCGTTGTTTGTATGTGTTATGCATTTGGGTAATGTAAAGTCATTAAATTTTAGTTCCGGTATATAAACATCCTCTTGTTCAATACGTGTGGGTATTTGAACATAATTAATTTGTTTATTATTTATATTTACTCTACTATCAGAATATTCAAAGTAAAATGGGATTTTAATGTTCTTAATGATGTTCGTAATCTATATTTGCTCTTAATCTTACAAAGTCTCTTGACCCAATAAGTGCATCATATTTATTATGCCAAGGGATGATTCTTAATTTTATCTCATCATTAATTCCTAATTCATTTAACAAATTTATTTTTATATTTTTATCTGATGTTATAGTTTTATGGAGTCCAGTGACAGAAAATTTTTCTATAAACATCTTATTTTTAAAACGAGAAATTTTACTTGGATTTATAATAGAATAGGTTGCGCCGGTATCTATTAGAATCTTTAAATTTAAATTTGGCAAATAAAAGAATGGAAGTCGTGAAGTACATCTTACATTATTTAGGTTAATACTGGGGGTTCCGAGGCCTGTATTTGAAAATTTTCATCTATTTCTGGATTTTCAGAGTAACAAATTTGATCTGAATTTTGTTCTATTTCATTCGAACCTATGTCATCTGAGTATTGGGGGCTCATGCATGCACATTAACATATGGGGTACGAATTTTCGGGTATTTCATTTGTTTCTATATTGTGTAATTCTTTTGAGACAAAGTTTCGATTGTGATATTGTTTAGTTTGGGGGGCATTATTATGGCTAGTTGTTGACATGGGTGTCGGTCTATACTGTCCAGAGCTATTTATTGGTCTTGGATTTCCGAATACTTGTTTATTTGTTGGAAAATGCTGTCTTTGGGGGGTATAGATTTATTTCTGTCACCAAAAGATCGATATATTTGGGTTTGAGTTTGTGAGTTGAATGATTGATTAAATCGATTGGGTGTAGGTGGTGTAAATGCATTTTTAAAAGCATTATTTAGCTGATTTAGTTTAACATTTATAAAGGTATTTGTCTTGTGTAAGCTTTGTCTTGCCGTCTGTCTGTTGTCATGTTCGTTACATCTTAATAATGCTTGTTCGATAGTTGTTGGTGGTACATAGGATAGTAAAGTTCCGTAGGGTTCTTTAATTCCAATAGTAAATTGTTCTAGACATGAATTTTTTATTTCCGTGATTTTATATTTAAGAATTTCATCGGTAGTAAGATGTAATTGAAAATGTTGTGTGAGCAGACTTTGGGCTTCAATAAAAATAACACTTTCGTTTGCATTTTGTTTTACTTGTTTTAGTGAGGAAACGAGTAAATTTTTGTTCCTGTGGTCACCGTAATATTTTATAAGGGCTTTTTTAATATTGTCCCAATCTTCAGTACTTTCAAGGTAGATATTTGCTTTAGCTTGACCTCCGATATTATTTAAAATTGCTTGTCTTATTAATATATTTTGAAAGGGCGTTAATGTAAATACTGTTAATGCTGTTATAACGTTTTCTGTTTCTGTGATAAATAAAGGTAAATTATCAGTGGGTGTAAATACTAGTAATTGTTTTAAAAGTTCAGAAATGCCTAAGGTAGAAATAGACGTTTTATTTTGTATAATAGGTTCCGGTGGTGAAATTAAACAAAAATCAATAAGGTTTTCTTGTGATTGTTGAGACTTTGAATTTTCACTAATCGATTCTAGATTAGTTAATACTAATTTTGTTTAAATAAGGAGAGTATCTTGTTTGATTTTCAATTATTTCAACAGAAATTCTATCATTCATTTGAAATATATAGGCAATTGGTTTGACTTTATAAATGCAAAATAAAATAAATCTTCGTTATGGCTCTTAGGGCTAATGGATTAACTATGAGGTGGAAAGGTACTTACAGGAAGAGAATGAAGTGCATTACTTTTTCTTGATTCTTCTGTTTGTTACTTTTCGTCTCGTACTCGTAGATTGAGTCGTCTTAAGAAGTGATCACGGGAGATTTCTTCACAAGTGTCTACAACATAAACAAAGCCGTTTGGATGGTGCAGATGTCGTCTGAAGATGATTCCCAATGAATTTGTCTTTAGGTTGCACTATCTCGATTACACGTAGGGAATTGAAATTCGCCGATGTTGGAATTAATTGCTATAATTTTTCCAAAACCGTCGAGTAATCCTGTTCGCAGCACCAGTTATATTTATCACTCCGAAATATTAATTTTTAAAAAGATTTTAATTTCAAAAATAAAGTTTACAGAATATGACAAACAACGAAACAATACAGCATAGCCTCCGGCTACAAGACTAATGTTAAATATTGAATGCCTTAACTTAAGTTTTACAAGTATTTATAGGGAAGATAACCCTGACGTAGCAGGGTGTTTACATCATTTAGATAACATAGTTTGTCATATATAATTGTTAATCATGTTTTCGTTCTTTGTTATTAAACTAAGTAAAAGCTATGTTTCTGTGCCTCCCTATAAACTTGAAAAAAAATGTACCCCTGGTCTGGCCAGTCTGGCGCCGTCCCTGAGGAATTCCCATGTAGAGGGTCCGGCGGGATAAGGGGGTCTTATACAGATCTCACTTAGCTACATTCATAGAGAGTGAAAAGATGTACTATTGGCCGAAGGTTCAGCCATATTGGTGCACGGGAAGCAGAGATATCTCAAAAAAATATTTTTTCGTTATTTTTTAATATCTCAGCCGCATTTAAAGATATTTTAATTTTCCTTTCGCCAAACTAAAGGCATCAAAAAGGTGCATGTAATTTTTTTTTGCCAAAAATTTGAATATCGCGCCAAATATTAAATGAAAAATATTGTTACATGCGCCTTTTTGAGACCTTTAATTTGGTGGAAGAAAGATGAAAATATCTTTAAATAACAATAATAATAATAATAAAGATACCAGAAAACACCTACCTGTTGCAAAAAGCAGTAGCTTTGCAAACATGCCGTATTGTCAGGAGTTTCATTAGTTGTGCCTCTGAAATGGAGTAATTCTTGGTGCTAACCCGAATACTTCATCACAATACCCTAAAGAGGAGGAAGAAAAAATAATAATAATAACAATATGTCTTTATTTTTTACGTGTCTCATTTAGAGACGTGGAAGGACGAATCGTATCATTCGAAGATTGTAAAGTAGACAATTGTGATTCAAGTGATTGTTGTCTTTGTAAAACTTGATTTAAAGTCAATTGGAAACTTGTAGAAAAGTTATTAAAAGTAGTTAAAAGGTCTGATAATGTTGTGGGCGGAAACGTGTCAGGGATTGAAACAGGCAAAGCAGAAAAATTAGATTGAACTGGAGTCTGACAAGATTCCCAAACTTTATCAGCTATGTCGAGAACTACTTGCAAATCTGACTTTCCCGAAGCAGTCAAGGCAATATAAACTGTTTTCGGTAAACGTCGTTTCCACAAATTCATTAGCAAATCCTGACTCACCATGTGCGAACCGCCAACAACACCTAACATAGAACGATAAAAATCTGAAGGCTTCCTGGTTCCAATTTCTGAACCGGTTAATAAATCTTCAAGTCTTTTCTCTTCACTGGAGGAAAGGCGTGAAATTACAATAGTTTTCAAATTACCATACAAATCTCGTTCTGGAGGATTAATGATAACATCGTAAATATTACTGATTATCTCCAAGGGTAAATGGGCAACAATTAGGTCGTATTTTTTACGATCAGAGGTTATTCTCGAAACATTAAATTGTGCCTCAACTTGCATGAACCATATCAATGGATTTGACATCCAAAAAGGGGGTAATTTGACAGACGTTACACATTGTTGATTAACAGGCAGGGATTCGATTAACTTGACAGTTGTCTGAGGTGGATCAACCATTATTAATATCACAAATCGACAGACGTAGGAAAAAAATAAAAAATATTGATTGCTTAGCAAATCTTTAAGTAATGGTGGGTAATATATGCAACGTACTCACTTGGCCTCGCAAATAACACTTAGCATCAATGCTAATAAAAACAACTCTCAGACTGCCAATTCGGAGGGATCCAAAACCATAAATTCAGCTATAAATTTCAGACGAGACTTCCTCTGCGCCGGGCACCAAAATGCTCCAACTGGTCAATGGTCTAGACGAAACCACGCCAATTGTATCACGTCGGGGTCACCAATTGTGGATATGTTAACCACAGATTTAATAAAATAAAATAAAATATCTTGAATTATCATATATTGCAAATGTATAATACAATAATATAATATTGTTTCAAGTTAAAACAAACAGTAAATTAAATCTTATTAATTTTTTTTGTCAGAATATTATTCTTGAAGTATTTCTTATTTTCTTTCTTGGTTACCGCTTTTCATTTCTTTTTTGGGGAGCTCTATGTGAAATGTACATGTAGCTTCTATCTTAAAATGAGTACGCTACACGTACTATACTTGAAGAATAGATGAACTGACGCGAAATTTTACGGTACCCCCACCTAAATACTTAACCCAATAACATGCCTGGGGCATTTAGATACCCCGCGCGAGTGCTGGAGGGTTAAATACTATTACATTATAAGTACTATAACGAAGTAGGAAATTTTTATAAAGGATTTCTCTCCGTGTACTAGTACACAGGGAAAAAATTGCTTAGAAAATATTTACAATTGTAAAAAAAGTGACGTAAATTGTTGTTCAAATAGGGACAAGAACAACTTGGTTTAGTATTAAACACATTTTTATGTAAAGGTTTATCAATAGAATAAATACTACTTATTATTAAATGTTGTTATAAAATCTGTAAAAGTATTATATGGCTATATCAAAGGGTTTCATTGTAATTGTTAATATACAATAATCTAATTTTTACTTTACGGTAGTTCCAGAATGTTAAATAAAACTATTTGATTTTGCATACTTTATTAAATTATTTATTAATATCTCTAGTTGGCATATTTCAAATATTATCTAAAATTCTGGAACTATCCTTCATGTAAACCCTTGCAATATTGTAGTATATTATTTAAACCTTCAATGTTTTTCTTTTATGCAAGAAACTGCAGTTCTTAACAGTCTTGAGTTGAGTTTTTCAAATAATATTGTATGAAATTCTTACAGCTTTCAATGGAACCTTTCTGCATTCTGTTATGATTTTATAAATTAACTTACTGTTTGTGCAATAAATTGTTGCAATTATTACTACTAAATTATTAAGTTATATAAAACGTTATATTGGAAGTTTTCATATGAGATTTGCAATTTGATTTAGAACGTAAGTAAACTAGAAAAAAAAGTTAAAATAATCAAATATTTTTAAATACCCAGAGTGAGCCAAGAATATTTTAACGAGTCGAGTTTCTTTTTGTTAAATGAAATAGCACGTATATCATTCTATATTCTTATTCATAAAATCTGTAGTAATATACATGGCATTTTTTAACAAAATTCACTTAACCCTGCAGAATCGTCTTGGTTTGCCCTGTATTCGAAAATAATTTCCGGTTATACTTAGTTTTTTATCTGCTAAATTGGTTTTAAATCAAATTTCTAGCTACCATTGAACTCAAGACATCAAAGTTGGACGCACTATTGCCCCATCCTGTATGTATATTTTTAAACATAAAACTGATTTTATGAACGTCAAAATTTCAAAAATTGTTTACTAATGAGAGCTAAAATCCTTTCAAAATTTGGAGAAATTCAAATTGTTTACATTACTTACCTATATTTTGGTTGTGTAGCTCTAAAAATTGACAGTCGGCATTTCTTTCGTTAGAAAGGTATGCATGATAATTTTTATAATACAATCTGAATGTTGAAAAAATTTAAGTTAAAATTTTTATTTGCTACATTTTATAGCTATATTTATTTAAGGAAAGGGATGTTGTAAAAAACTAAACTGTGAGTCAAAAATATATCTAGATCGAAGCGTGCGGAGAAATAATTGATCAAAATTAGAATAAATTTCACGGCAGCGTCACACAATTGTCTGTAGTATTAAGTACACATACACGGATTTTTTTAAAATGAAATAAGATCCATTTTGTAAGGCTAAAGTTAAAATTTAACGGGACTTTAAAATTTGAACCGGCCCAAATATGGTTTGGTATTCTGTAGCAGATAAAATTAAGATTTAACGGGATGCTCAAATTTTAACAGCGCTCTTTGTGGTTTGGTGTTCTGCAATACATTCTTTGGCGAAATCTTTTACCTGCTCCTAAATCTGCCAGTTAAAATATTTTTAGCGGTAGGTGAACAGTACCCGTTAAAATTTAGGGCCCTATACTCTTTATCAGTTCTTGATATCAATATTTAGGAATAGTTTAAGGAACATCTCGTTTGATATGATATAAAATATATCTTGGTTATATGCGCATAAGATAAAAAAAGATTTAAATATAGGTATATATGTAGGTGTTTATATATTTTTTTGTGTAAGCAGTCCATTTCTCAAAGTGAGGTTATGTTCTCATATAATATTAATATCTTTGTCTACTACTGAAATATTTATTACTATAGAAATAGGACATATGTATCTATTTGACTTACCTTTGTAATTCATTTTCTGCGCGGTCAACTATTAAAAGATGAAATAAACCATCAAACGCCATTTCTTACGTCAAAATTAAATTTTACGGAGTTGCTACAAGGACGCCGCGGCGGGCAGCTATCATTTTTTAGCTGCCCGCCGCGCATACGCATTCGCTTTTGCACGACTTATTGAACCGCCGCACAGAGAAATTGGAATATTTTATGCAATTTTCTGAAAAACAAGTGGGGGGGATACGCCCCGCACCCCCGTTTTTGTCTGCGACGCTAATTCTGCCTGCGGCGCTGATAATATATTAATAATTATTTAGCAATATAAAAATCAACCTAACTAACCCAACTACCATCACATGAAAGAGATAAATTATTATATGAAAAAAAAGAACATTATTTCTGTCGTGAAATCCAACCAGAATTTGTGAAAAAGGATATTAATCGTTACAAAATATTTAAAAAAAAAGTCCAGTGGGTAGTATTTGAACCCGGGACCTCATAATCATCATCATAACAAATTTAATATGGAATTAAAAATACAAAGCATTGCCTCCCCGGATCGAGATCCGGAATCAACCGCACAACCACGTCGCGCAGCGCCGTGGTGTTAGTACGGTTGGGTGGATCACGACCGGTTCGGCTCAATAAAATTAAATAAAAGTTAAAACTCCTGCCACCTGTGGCGGCTTAAAATTAACATTAAAATTTTTTCTTATACCTAAAGAATAGATTTAAAAACACTGAAAAATTAAACAAGATATGGAAAAAAAAATGAATCGAAGAACCCGGGACCTGTTGCTCCACAGCTAAAAAATGATAGCTGCCCGCCGCGGCGTCCTTGTAGCAACTCCGTAAAATTTAATTTTGACGTAAGAAATGGCGTTTGATGGTTTATTTAATCTTTTAATAGTTGACCGCGCAGAAAATGAATTACAAAAGTAAGTCAAATAGATACATATGTCCTATTTCTATACTAATAAATATTTCAGTAGTAGACAAAGATATTAATATTATAGGAGAACATAACCTTACTTTGAGAAATGGATTGCTTACACAAAAAAATATATAAACACCTACATATATATCTATATTTAAATCTTTTTTTATCTTATACGCATATACCCAAGATATATTTTATATCATATCAAACGAGATGCTCCTTAAACTATTCCTAAATATTGCTATCAAGAACTGATAAAGAGTATAGGGCCCTATATGAATCAACCACAAAGGCAAAAAGGAATACCGACTCATCTGCGAATTTTCATAGCATTGCACGTTTTTTATCAAGGAAGTTATCAGATAGGTACTGACCATGGATATTCAATTGCCCTGAGTCAACCAGCTGCCATGTAGGTGCATAGCTGAAGTGTCTGATGTTATAACCGAACATCTTAATACCTGGATTAAAGGTCAATTGAAGCCAGACAAGCTGCAAAACGAGGATTTGCGGAAATAACTGCAACATTCCCTCATCTTATTGGTGTAGTAGATGGTACACGTATACGAATAATAGCACCAAGTGCAAATCATCCAATATATCCTGGACAGCCTTACTATTGCCGGAAGAACTTTTATGCCATTAATACTCAACTTATTGGAGATTCCGACAGAAAAATTGTTAATATTAACTCTCGTTTTCTCGGTTCTGTGAATGATGCGGCTATCTGGATGATGTCTGGGGCCAAGCGTATTATGCAAAGACAGTATGTTCAAAATGGGACTGCGGACCATTTATTTGGGGACAGTGGATATCCACTAGAACCTTGGTTGATGCTTCCTTTCGACAATTCACCTGAAAATTCTCCGCAGAAGAGATTTAATATAGCACTGCCACAAACTAGAGTAATTATTGAACACACAAATGGATTACGGAAATGCAGATTTAGATGCCTTCATGGACATAGGGCTCTGCATTACAATCCACAAAGAGCTGCTAAAATAATTTACAGCTGTGCAGTTTTACACAATATGTGTAGAACTTACAATGTACTCATGCCCAATGATGAAGATATTCTACCGAATGCCCCTCGACTAAACCACCAACCTGCCCCAGTTTGTGAAGATAATTGGTTTAATGAAGGCATAAGAATTCAAAATCAAATAGTCCGAGAACAACAACATTGTTTCCATGGAGCAGACTAAGTTTTAAATGTAGGCCTTCTCCACGAATTCTCGAACAAGGCTGTCTTCATGATCCAATTGCCTCGTAGCATAGGACCACCCCGTACCCCCCAAGCCTCCAAAAGTATTCTTTGAGCTTGCGGTAAGGGTTTTCCTGTCCAAGCGTACAATAGATGATGCTGCAGATTGCGTATCCGGAAAGGAGGTGCTATCGCTCTTGCTTTTAGGTCCGATCTCCAGAACACCTTCTCCCATCTGGGCACTATGAAGATGTATGTTCCCCGAATCGTATTGAGATGGCTGAGTACCCTCGGGATCAGCGAAGGGGGGCAGGAATATCCATGCCAGTGAAAAATCCCAAGTTCTGCTGAAAGCATCTATGAATGCAGCTTGGCGGTCCTGTGCATCTCTTGATGCATAGGTCTCCACTGCCTTTGAGACATTTGATGCAAACAGATCTATCTGGGGTTTTCCCCACTTCCTGAACACTCTTTGAGGTGCTGATCGTGAAATCTGCCAATCCGCTAGATGTTTTCTTCTGGACAGGCTGTCCGCTATATCGTTTAGGGCAAGTATTGAGCAGCTACTGTCATGTTTTCTTCCTGAGCAAATTCCAGCAGACGTTTTACGGTTCGTGTTATTAATATTGATTTCGTCCCCCCCTCCTTCCGTATGTAGGAACCCACAGTTCGATTGTCTGATGGATGGATATACTATATGGATGGATATACTATGGGTTATTAGCAAATGAAATATCGCTGGCTTGGGTTTATAGAGTTGTCTATGTTACAATTTTTTACAATTTTAGCACTATACGAATTGTCAACACCACAAGGATCTATCGGTATCATAGAACCTTTTGCACTTGACTTAAATATCACGGGATGTACAATAAAGGTACTAAGTGCGCATTAAAAATAAGGTTCTATATGAGCTGAAAATTTCATTTGTAAAACTTGTAAGACTGTTTTCTTAAAACTGTTAATTTATAACATAGAGTCTGATAATTTCAAGCCAGCGATATGGTAAAAAAATATTTAATTTAAGTAGGTAAATTCACTATTTCAATGTCTGTCATGATGTTTTCATTGTCCTCAGTTAAAACCAATATTGATGTCGTTTCCTCATTTTCTTGTAGCATCTTGACGATTATTTTTATATAAAAGTTTGCTGGGCCTCTTCTTGCTCTTCGAAGCACGGTCATTTGAACTTTCATTCCGTTTTACTGAATTTCTTATAACATTTTTTAAAAATGCTTCACACTCTGCGAGCGTAAAACTATTGTCTGCCAAATGAACAATTTCACAAAACAGACATGGTATCTTTGTAAATTTTAAATGCAATCTTTTCCTTTTGATCCCTAGCTCCGCCCGCCCACGAACACTGAAGCATAAATTTCCCGAGAAAAAATGTATCCACCAACATGTAAGAAACATCCACTCCCTTTTTTTACTGGGTTTCCCACAAACAAAGCTCATTTTATCTATGTAGTTTTGAAAAATCCGTTGGTCTTTTAATGTTTCTTCTAAGGTGTTTAAGTCTTCTTCTTTCTCAATAGGAGGATTGCTGCAACTAACACATTATCTTTTTGCTCTGGACAAGCACATGATTTGGTTGGTTTATTGAATTTACCCATAGCCTCGTCAAACAAAACTTCAATTTTTGCCATTTGACAAAGCAATTTTCTGATTTTCTAGAACAGTTGATAATGTTTCAACTATTTCGTTTAGTTTATTTTGTTCCCCTTGTATTATTGTCTGTGGTACTTCAGGTATTGTTATATTTAAAGTTGAATTTGATGTAATCTGCTTTGGTACCTAAAATAAACATTTTATTAAATACAGAGTGTATGATATAAAAGTCCAATATTATCTTCTCCCTCCATTTTGGTATACCAAAAAAGATCAAAAAGTTGTTGTACGCAAATTCACAATTTATATAACATACTATAGATATAAAAGTAACTGATGTTTCTGAAATAACTATATTTGGCACTAAAGTTGAAAGGTACATTTTTATTTTAAGTGACCCCGAATATACCTACCTCAAAATGAATAAAATTTTATACGAATTTTGAAGAATTTTACACAAAATTCAAAAACAAGTTCATGTACAGGACATTTCATAAAAACTTACTTTTTAACCCCCTGGTATACCGACTAACGGCTATATAAATAAATATTTGTATTTTCTTGACCGTTGATATCAAACTAACTTGATGTATCCTGGGATTTTTCGGTCATCTTTAAATGAAAATTCTTATATTTTCTTACGTTTCGGTTTTATTAACCATCGTCAGAGGAAAAACTACAATATTTATATTAACGTACAATTATTTTATGTGATTTTACAAATTTAATTTTATTACTTACAATTTAAGAAATTTTTTGTTTACACTATATTAACATTTTACGTTTATTTCTGTTGAAAGTTTTAATGCAACTAAATGCTGAACAAAAGTATTGCCTGCTTTCTGGTCTGTGTTATGTCACTATTGGTACAGTTTATTTAATTTATGGATGCTAGTTATGAGGTTTTCTCTAAAGGCTGGTAGTGTGAAATATGATATTTTAAGAATTATCTTGCGGACTTCATGGAACGATGTAAAAATATATGTTATTTAGTAATATCCCCTTTTTAGTTAATTTAACAAATTAAAGTATGTTTCACTTAAATTCTCTATATCAGTGCGGTTGTTTATTGCGTTGTTATGTCTTTTAATTTGTAACATTTCATGTATTGTCCTTCGATGATAATTTGGTTCCTTTTGTAAAATTTTTGTATTGTCAAAGTTAAAGCTATGGTTATGGTCTAAAGCGTGTTTGGTAAGAGCTTGGTAAGTTTGGTAAGAGAACAAAACAGTAATAATGTATAAAACAGACTATGAAAGAAAAATCCATAACATGCTCAATGACACCACTACATATAAAAAACAAAACCAAGATCCAACAAAAAAAAAATCAAAACAGTGTTAATAACATTATTAAATCATGGCTCAGAAAAAATCTAATTACTGAACAACAAAAAAATAAACTCATCTGTCATAATGGCCACGCCCCATTCATATATGGCTTACCAAAACTACACAAAGAAAATATCCCATTAAGACCAATAGTTAATAATATAGACAGTCCCACATACAACCTTTCACAATTTTTATCTAATATAGTAAGTAAGGTTTTGGTAAAAACAGAATATTATGTAAAAGACTCATGGCAATTTTGCGATTTTATAAAAAAACAGATACTTAGTGCCTAAGGACCATTGTATAATTTCACTTGATGTCACATCACTATATACTAACATACCGACAGAACTTGCAATAAAATGTGTAAAAAACAAATGGTCTGAAATTAGTAAACATACATCCATTACTGAAAACGAATTTGTTAGTGCCATAACATTATGTCTAAATTCTACATATTTTACATATAACAACCAATTTTATTCTCAAATTTTCGGAACTGCTATGGGTTCACCCATATCGGCCACCATTGCAAACTTAGTTATGGAGGAATTAGAATGTCAGATATTAAAATCATTAAATTATAAACCTATTTTTTACAAAAGATATGTAGATGACTGTATTATATGTTTACCAAAAAATAAAATAGAATATACTGTTAATAATTTCAATAGTTTTCATCCACGCTTACAATTCACAACCGAAATTGAAAAAGAAAAGAGCATAAACCTTTTAGATATTACCATTAAACATAATGAATCCGGAATTATTGATACTAACTGGTACACGAAAGAAATTTGGTCGCAAAGATACTTAAATTATAATTCACATACTCCTACCAATTACAAAAAGAGCGTTGTTAATAGTTTAACAGATCGAGCCATTCAACTTGCACATCCAAAATATAGACAAAACAACTTGAAAAAAATTAAAACCGTCCTCGAAACAAACTCCTATCCTAAACATTTTTATGAACCAATAATTAAAAAAAGAATACATAATATCTATAATAAGAATATGAATAAAAAAGTTAAGAATAATAACTATGTATCCATGCCTTACATACCAAAAGTATCTGAGAATATTTCAAATGTATTAAAAAAACACAATATAACAGTAGCACATAAACCTTACACTACAACAAAAAAATTCTTTACAAAACTAAAACCCGAACTACAACCAAAAGACGAAACTAACGCAATTTATAAAATAGACTGTAATAATTGTAATAGTACATATATTGGCCAAACAAAACAATACCTGCATAAACGAATATATACACACAAATATAATATAAGAACACTAAATCAAAACTCGACAGCTCTTACCAAACACGCTTTAGACCATAACCATAGCTTTAACTTTGACAATACAAAAATTTTACAAAAGGAACCTCGAACATCGAAGGACAATACATGAAATGTTACAAATTAAAAGACATAACAACGCAATAAACAACCGCACTGATATAGAGAATTTAAGTGAAACATACTTTAATTTGTTAAATTAACTAAAAAGGGGATATTACTAAATAACATATATTTTTACATCGTTCCATCAAGTCCGCAAGATAATTCTTAAAATATCATATTTCACACTACCAGCCTTTAGAGAAAACCTCATAACTAGCATCCATAAATTAAATAAACTGTACCAATAGTGACATAACACAGACCAGAAAGCAGGCAATACTTTTATTCAGCATTTAGTTGCATTAAAACTTTCAACAGAAATAAACGTAAAATGTTAATATAGTGTAAACAAAAAATTTCTTAAATTGTAAGTAATAAAATTAAATTTGTAAAATCACATAAAATAATTGTACGTTAATATAAATATTGTAGTTTTTCCTCTGACGATGGTTAATAAAACCGAAACGTAAGAAAATATAAGAATTTTAATTTAAAGTTGACCGAAAAATCCCAGGATACATCAAGTTAGACTAACGGCTAGATAATAAATCTAATATTATACATGCAAAATGTATTTTAAAAACATCACGTATGGAGCAATTTTAAATAATAAAGATATATATTTTATACTTACATCAACACATGGTTGAGCAACATTATTAAAGTCTATTGATGATATTTTTGTTACAATTTTTGGTCTTCTTCGAGCAGGTAAGGCAGTAGGAATTTCTTCTTGTTCTGTATCATCCTCGTCCAACATTCTGTCCAGTTCCTCATTGGCAATTTCCAAGTTAGCCAAGTGGCTGCCTTTTTATTTACATATTAATTTATACCATGTGTCATTTGGCTGTGAATCTGCCTGATTTATTAACTTATCGGCCCTATGTTTTGGCCATAACAGAATGTTATTATTTTTCCATGCTGAGGAAATTATTGTTAATTCTTTTTTTCCACGTTCAATGGTTTGAACAATTTTGAACATTCTGTAAAGTAATACAGTAATAAGTTAAAAGAATATATAATCAACAATAATTATGCTTACTTACGTTTATTTAGGTATTCTTCGCGTATGATATGTTGTGAAGTGTAGCAGGCATCAATTAAGGTTATAGCGGCAAATGGAATACAGGTTTGTTTGGGTTTTGAGAAATAACTAGTGATGGGATCACTCGAATGAAAAATAACCGGTTGCTCGGTTACTGAAATATCCTGCATCACTCTGTCATTGCCAACGAGTATTCAAATGGAAAAAACCGAATGTTAAACATTAATTGAATTAGGCACCATGCCGGGATGCATGTTTTAATCTGCTAGATACATATATATCGGATAATTAAAAATTCAACGCAACAGCAGGTAAACGTCGGAAAATCGTTGATTGAAAATGTCACTGTATTACAGAGAGATAAGAGAAAATACAGAGAAAGCCCCCGCTCTTTAAAATTTCGAGCGATGGGGAGAAAGAATGTGTAGGGAAATGCCCCCCCCCCGCTTTTCAAAATTTCAATACACCTCCGACAAAATGTACCTGACCCTTTCTGAGCCCTATACAATATAAACATTTCATTGGTAATTTATTATTGTTGGCAATATAATTTGAAATCTTTGACATATTTAGTACAATAAATGCGCCTGGGAACACTGCGTGCCAGTACACATCAATTCATACAAACCTGTGGAACTATTAGAAACTTCGTGGATGCTCGAAGGTCTAAAACGACGCCGCCAGGTGGGCGCTAACAGATGATGCAATGTTGCTAGAGTAAAAACAATTTCTGTAGGTGTACTTAAAGGTTTTTGATTATTGCAGAACCTTCTGTAAAATTTTTTTACCGACTATCTATAATGGATATCAGATTTGGTTTTCTTGAGAATATCTGCATATAGTACCTTACCTTATCCCATCTTGGTACAACTCTCTGTAAATTCCGGTAATTTTCGAATGTATCAGAATAAGTTAATATTAGTATAATGAATCAATTCTATAGTAGATGCGTTTGTTTCCGAAAATGCAGACTTGTTTAAGGTTCTGCAATGATATACACATGGCAACGTTGCAGACACCAGTAGTTATAAGTATTTCTTGGGCGATAAAAATGATTCGTTAACAGACACCATGATGATGAAAGATTAAACTCTTAGTTTAGGTAATGTCGAGTCAAAAAAAAAACAAATAAAATATGACAAAATTTATTTTAAAATAAGCTTTATTATGATAAATAAATTAATACACACATGAAATAACATCGATTTTTAACTAAAGATAATTTTCTGATATTTTTCTGATAACAAAATATTTGTTCTAAAGGCAAAAATTTAATAAAACGGAAGCGCGCAAAAATATATTCACAAAGATACATGTATAATGTCAGTAAAATTGTCCTGGCAAGAAAATTTGGATGCAGAAAAGCATTAAACGCAATATCTTTTTCGAGAATAAATGTACCTATATAGAGCCTTCAATGTCGCCATTAGTAAGTATAGCAATATTTGGATCACTCAACTTAAAAATCAATTTTGTCCTCGAGGCAAATGAAAATAGGAAATGTTATTTTATTCATGATAACTAACCAAATACCTAAAACAAAAATGTCTTAACCGACACAAAATTGGTTATTGCAAAATAATTTTAAGACTGGTGTAAACTGATTCTTATTACCATCTAATAAACGTTTTCAAATTCAGTAATAAAATTTTAAAATAATATTTATATAACTATTTTAAAATTGTCCTACATAACACATAATTATTATTTAGGTAGGATATCGCCTAACATATAAAATTTTTATAAAACTGACGTATAAAGCTTTTATAAAATACTCAAAACCGATTCAGAATTGTTATCTGTGCTCCTAATATAACTTTTAATAAATACAATTATTTTATAAACTGGGCCTTTTTCATATATATAGGGGTCATATAAAAGTTTACAAAATACTTTTAAAATAAGACAGTTATATTATAAACTGTTATATAGCAGTGTACAAAGCTCTTATAAACATATCTGTGCATAACCGGTTATTTCATTATTTCATAGCACAAAGGTACTCTACCCGAAAATACCGTAACAAGATAATGTTACAGAAATAACGACACATCTCTATCTAGTATAGTTAAGGTCGAACTAGGTTAGGATGCGAGGTTCATAACATGTCAAATAAGTCGTTGGAAATGGCCATCTTAATTTGATACTGTGTCGCATGAAAAATTGCTGGTATCACTAGAAGAAATTGGTTTACGGGGAAACATTCTGCTATTAATCCAAAGTTACTTATCAATGAGAAAACAATGTGTATCAGTTAACGACATGTTAAGTGAATTTAAAACCGTGGAGTACGGAGTACCTCAGGGGACGGTATTAGGCCCAGTTCTGTTCAACATTTACGTAGATAATCTCTTTTTGCAAAAAATTAAAGGACAAATTATTAGTTTTGCCGATGATACGTCTATATTTTACTCAGGTAATAATTGGAATAATGTTATAAACACAGCGGAAGAAGATTTCAAAATTATAAAAACCTGGTTCGATTCGCGGTTGCTAACTATTAACTTCAATAAAACTAAATACACATTTTGCTACACATAAGACGAAATTTCCGAACTTCCCAAGTCATCTACCACCCCTTCAAATAAGCTATGAAAGTACAAAGTTTGAGATCCTACCAGCAACCCAAATGAAATACCTCGGTATAACCATAGACAGTTTCTTAAAATGGGATATACATATAAATGCAGTGGTCCAAAAGATTAGAAGTCTGCCATGTAAATTTAAATATCTAAAACAAATTCTGGACATCCCACATCTAAAAATACTGTATTATGCATTAGTGGAATCTCAACTGAGGTATGGCATAGTTGCGTGGGGAGTATAATACTCACCTGAAAAGTTTAGATACACTTCAGAAGTGGATATTAAAAATCATATACGGCAAAAATATTCTATACTCGAGTGATTCCCTTTATAATTTAGCAAATGTTTTTGATTTGAAGCAATTGTTTTATGTTACCATAGTTTACCAACAGAGAAAAGTTAGATATGAAAATCCCATTGTTCATCGGCATCCTACACGATATAAGATAGATGCTATTAAAATTCCTAAAGTTTTTAAAACAATAGGGCAGCGGTGTTTCACCTACCTTGGACCAAAAACCTATAATACAATTCCCGCTAGTCTAAAAAATATAAATTCACTGATCCTTTTCAAAAATAAACTTAAGCAATGGCTATTGTCAAAACCCAGATGGTACGTACATAAACAGATGGATTTTAAAAATAATTATTACTTATAACAAAATTTAAATGTTCATTGAGGATAGGAACTTAGTTTATATGGAAAAAGAAGTATGTGTGTACAATGCAGATATATGTAAGTTAGTTTATCGTTTAGATATTATTTTAGCATAGCATTCTGTTAGCTACTAAGTTGCACACATTGTATTTAAGAGTGTTGTAATTGTAATTTTGAGATACGCACAGAAGATAATGTAGTACTAATGAAACTGTATGCATAATTAGTTATACCTAATAAAGTAGATATTGAAGTCCACGTACAGTACTTTGTATTTTTGTGGGAACTCCATCTTTATTTGTTTATTATAGCATTTAGTATGTCAACAAAGCTCTATATATTATGTGTTGTTTTTTAGGTACAAAACACTAACTGTACACACTCTGTAGATATATATGGTAAATAAATATTATTATTAAGTATATTGTTATTAATAGAGTTATATAAGGGTAACAATTACTATATTTTAGAATTATTAATTGTTTAGGTTTATAGCGGTGTTAGTTGTTACAATTATATACATCAGTTGCAGATAGTAACAAGGTGCAACCTTTATATAACTCAAGAGCGCCAGTAGGTACTATAATGCTTAAAAACTTATTAGTTGATTATAGGTTATGTTTTGTAAAGTAATTGGCAAGAGCAAACAAATTGTCATGTTTAAAAATGAATTTGGTATCACAAAATTGGAAGAAAATAAAATACAGCAGCACAACTCACCGGAAAGTTTCAAAAAACTTTTCAATCCTCTTCAAGTCAGTTCCAAAAAATGATACCTTTGAAATTCAAGAAACTGTTCTCTTTTTTATCGAACAGGGCCATGACAAAACTCCATTACATTTCCAAGCCGTGGGCGCTATTGTAAGTGGTGGCATATTAACACCAGGTTCCCTGGTTTGTACAATTTTAAACATTTTTAATATTTTTTACTAATGGTACTTTCAATTTGATCAATTTACCGGCCGTCTACTATCATAAAATCTTAGGTTAGTGTGTTAATGAGAAACACATAGAGGAGTTTTCGCGTATCAAGCATCTATATTCTAAATCCGGTTACTTGTGGTTTGGCCTGTGATTGGTTGAAAATTAAACAACAATTATTTCAGCCGATGGCAGCCAATTTACAATTATTTACACGAATTAATCGCAAAGAATTGTCTACTGTTGATGTTATAATATTACCAAGAGTTGCCTAATAAAATTTAAAGATATGTAATATTTCAAACAGTTATATTAAAGTAACCAATATTTATAACAAAGCTTAAATTTATGTTACATTTCTTAAAATAAATTAACTGTTCATAATAAAACATCGGCCATATTTTTTGGAGCTATCTTACGGCAATGAGTAATCATTATTTAAAATTAAAAAATATGTATTAAACACTCAAAATTTCGTTTTCTAAAAAAATTTGTCATTAACATTTTCATATATTTTTTTATTTAATTTTTTTTAATTGCTTAATATTTTAGAGGCCTACAGTTTTTTCTGAAGTTTAAGGCTCATATTTTACAATAATAATTTATTCGCACCAACATTTGATCTTTGTGGATGTCAGAAACCAATTTCTAAAGTAAGTAAATTTAGTAACACGCACCTATATCAGTGAAAATTGTCACTATACCCATGTATGTACCTACCTACATCATTTAATTTCATTACCACATTATTTCATTACCTACATCATTTAATTTCATTACCACATTATTCTTGTGTCATTTGGTATAAGATCTCTAGGAAAGAGACGAGACATTATAAATGCTATACCTAAGAGAGAGGTGTGTAGAGGAGAGAAAACGCCAATATATCACATATTTATAGAGCATGCACATTCGAGAATCTCATCCTCACAATTAATAACAAGTTTTTAGTGGTATCGGATATATTTCTAACACCAATATTTACGGAAAATTGTTATATAAGAAATTGATATAGCAGTTACTGATCTGTTGCTGTTACTTACTGTTCTGCAACCTTGAGGTGTATAGCGTGACTAACTATTGGTGCCTCTTACCCTCATATGATTCTCCATTTAAGCGTTATAAGCAGTTTATAGGAGTAACAGAACTATTCCCAGTCTTGCATTATATCACATGAATGTATATAACTCGGTTTCGGTAATAGGACGGTTACTCCTATAAAACAAAAAATGTTTGTTGGGACCATAACTGTAGTGTTTTCTTTGCCAGATCCTTCTATTCCTCAACGCCAGATATCCCTTTAATTCTAGTAGGATCAGAAGAAAAATACGTTTCATGTAGAATATAAATATGATTAGGCTTATCTTGAAGACCTAAACTTATTAATGTTTCTTCTACTGTATCATAAAACCCATATATTATATAAGGATCTCTAGTCTCTCGACGTCTACTTTTTTCCAGTTGCTCTAACTTTTTTGAACTTAATTTGTTTCACTTCAAAATGAAATAAAGCAGTCCCTTCCTGGCTTCCCATCCCTAAGTGGCGTTAAATCATTTTCCTGGATGTAACTTTGAACCACACATAATACTTCTGGACATAGCAAATCCCCATCGTGCGATTATTTTTAATTTGTCAGCCAAATCTGCTTTAACAGTAGAAGGTAAAGTTATTTTTCTTCCTTGCTTTGATCGCGCTTTTCGCAATCTTCGTGATAATAATTTATCAATTTTAAATTCTTTGGTGGCCTTGCGAAGGGACAAATCTCCATCAGCGGTTAGTTTTAGAGCATTTTTGAGATCGTCTTCTCTGTAACGCTTACACTTTGGCACATAAATTTTCGGCATCATTAATATGCTTCGGTAACTTAGAAAATTGTTTCATTTATGAATTTTCGTATTTGTCTGATTATATTTTAGACAAACTGCAAGTTGTTAACGTTAATACATAACTTTTATAAACAAAAGAAAGTTTTTATTGCGTATCTAATTCGTTTATTACTACGTATATAAATCAATGAACAATGTTAGCTGCAAATATCAAATAAACAGAACGACGTTTGACTTTAATTTTATCCTAGGTTAGGTAGATACCTATAGATATACCTAATATGTCTCCGTATTGCCCTCTAGGTATATCGTTTTTAACTTTTTTCCGTCTCATATTTTCCCCTAACTTTAAGATTATAGATTTCTGTTGTATCCCAGTAAACACAAAATGGTTGAATAAACGTCTAATTATCGTTAATACTGCAAGTATAACTATGGTTGTTAGTCTACCTCTAATAAAGGACAAAATGTCCACTTCAACAACGTTTATATATAGTATACAGAAGAAACATATCAACGTTCACAATTTATGTGCATTTGAAAAGAAATGAAGATTTTGGTATCCATTTGACGTTTAAATATAGTATACCAAACACCAATTATTAATGTTTAGGAAACAATTTAATTGACCTTTGACAAAAAATGGTTATTATATTACATAAAAAGGAAGAATTATAAACGTCTTTAAGGTACGTTTTTTCAATATTAATTGAAAATGGTTATTTAACGTACTTATTTAACTTTGAAACAGTCTAATATACTTACTATGTTTACTGTGTATTGTGTATATACAGTATATAAATTATAAACGTCATTCAAACACAAATGTGTTAACCTAAAATAGGTATAGGTTAAGATAAATAAAACGTTAGAATGTAGAACATAAAAGTATAAAATATATTTATTTTTAATAAGTACTTACAATAAAATGCGAAAAACGTATAAACAAAAGAATACATCAATGATTCAGTTCGCATGTAATGGTTCAAAAACCTGTTTTTAGAAACACATCTTTCAGCAATTGTTTGATTAATAGATTCAAGAGAAATCTTACTGTTTTTTTTATAGGAGATTGCTATTTTTCTTCGAAGATGATGGCTTAAAATAATTTTTGGCATTATTATTAGTCTGCAGCATTAATTATTGGACAACAGGTAGATACCTATAAAAGTTGTGTTAAAATAAATGTTATTAAAAAATTCCATTAAGATTATATTTTTATTGCTGTATGTATACAGGGATATGCAAATTAATAAAAATAATAATTTGACGCTTCGTCAAATTATTATTTTCATTATGGTCCTGGTAATAATAAGGTTTGTTGTTACAGTTTGTAATATGAAATTTGACGTACTGGTTTAAGATTGTTAAATTTGTAGAATAATTATATTTAACACAATTTTATTGAAAATATTGCATTTTTAACAGATAGCAAATTATGTCTTTACATATTATGATAAATTTATATGGTAATGTAATTGATAATCTCTGTAGGTAGTACCTCTCATACATACTGCAAGGTCAAACTCCTGAAAACCTTTGAAATAACATAACTTGCCATGAAAATGGTTTTAGCTACGACGAAACATCGAATGTAACATATATCGTATTTGGGATAACAAACTGTAACAAAAACCACAACATCTTAACAGGGCCGTATTGAAAAGAAGAGATTTGATGGTGGTCCTTCAAAGATGAAACATCAACCCAATATTTTTTCACTGTCGGGTTGAAAAGTATAAAAAACCGCTGTGTAAATGTGTCATTTGTTTTAAGATACCTTATACGACAAGAGGAGAAACAAATAAAAGTGAAAAGGCAAAAATTAAGTTTTTTGAAAAAATCGCAAAAAGCTAAATTATGCTTTCAAGTGTTTTTACGCCGCATTAAGCTTAATATCACGCAACTTGGCACCAATTTAACCAAACCCGTATCTTTTACTAGCTGCGTTTATGGTGAGCCTCTAATTTGAATAACCCTGCTACATTTTTACCAACAAAAAATAAAAAGTTATATCGACTATATTAGCATGTTAACAAATATTAAACGTTTAACTATTACAGGTGGTAGTATAGTATTAGGTAGTAGTATTATTAAACGTTTATTCAACTATAACTTCCACTCCCTATTAATAGAGATTATGGGTGATAATAGGTATTATAGGTACCAGTCTCCGGCTAGTTTTACCTTTGCGTACCTGCTAAGTTATCATCGTACCTAGTTAATAACGGATATCATAAATATTATAATCTAACCAAAATCGGGATTCGAAAAGCTCTATATCAGATAAAAAATAGGCGGATACAAGGCGGATATTTTGTGACTTTCTCAATAGTTTGTAAAGCAAAATGGCACACCGTAAATCAGAGCTGCTGTAAGTACCGATAAAATGTACTTAAGTATTAAGTACCAGTATTTTCTAAAAATGTAAATAAGTACCAGTACCCAGTACAAGTCTCTTAGGTGATACTTAAAAATTAAAGTAAGTGTTACTTGAATTCGGTTAATTCAAGTACTAAGTATTAAATACATCAATTAGCTTTTATATATATTAAAAAAAAAGTACTTAGTACCTAAATAAGCCACCATTTTAAGTACAAGTACTTTAAGTGTCAAATTTAAATACCAGTACTTATATGTTTTGTCACAAAAAGCTGTTTTCGTCAGTTATCATTATATTGTATTATTATATATATTATTTTTGATGTAATAAGCGAAACAACTTTTTGTAAAAAAATATTACTAGTCAAATTATATGAAAAACAGATTCAATTGCAAGGCAAAGGCAATGTCGGGCAAATGCCCGGTAGGCCCCTCCAAAGATCCAAAATGTGGCCTCCCCTGTAAATCCAAATTGTGATTCCCTGCCCCATGTGACATTTGGACATTTGCAGATCCCAATATCAAAACATCCAGTAAATCACTAATTTCGAAACTCGAAAAACATGACAACAGTGGAAAATATACCGTTTTCGTACTATAGTAATTTCGATCTGCTTGAGCACGTCAAACGGAGGAGGTGACGCAGCTTTTGACTGATATTTGTTGTCTTTACTCCTAGCCCCGGCTCGCGGAATAAACATGAAATACCTGTACTCGTGCTCTAATGCTTAATAAGAAAGGTAAATGAAGCGAAAACGGACAGATTTTTAGGTAAGTTAGTAGACCCGCAATGTTTTTGCAGAATGGCTTTAGTAGAGGCAATGGGATAGACTTCTCATTTCGTGAGTCAAAAAATTTGCATCATCGTTTTTATCAACAATTAGAGTAGAGAAACTGTTTTCTTAAAGTAGAAAATCTATCGGTTGTAGAGAAAAGTGAAGAATGGACGATTTGTGCGCAATTGAAATTCCTACATTATGATATCCCTACATTATGATACTTTCCAGCGATAAATGCAATATATAGACAGAACAAAGTCAAATAAAACTAAAGAATACACTTTCAGCAATCGGAAGACACTAGATGGCATTATCCACTGGGCACTGGCCTCTCCTTTTAAACTAAAATAAAAATCTAACACTGAGTTAGAAAAGACTTGTCAAGTCATGAGTTCATACGTGCGTAGTAGATACTGAAAGACTTAAATTTATCAGGTGTCAATTTTAAGTCCTAAAAAATACATTTTCATATGAAATACGTCTTTTCTCTTCGAGTAGGTATAAGTAAAAAGTACTTAAAAAGTTAAGTATTAAGTACAAGTACCATGGCCAATACTTAATAGTTTAAGTACCAATACCTGCATTTTTGTTGGGACTTGAAGTAAAAATACTTAAGTACTTTTTGTACTTAAGTACAAATTTTAAGTACTTAGGTAATTCAGTACCGCAGCTCTGCCGTAAATTTAACCAAATCATTATTTTTTTATAAATTGAGAATAAAGCTAAAAAGTAGATATTCTTACCTTATATTGACGATTATTCACAAAAAAAAAAACATAAAACCCGGCCAAATAAGAAAAACATGTCCACCATTGCCACCATATTCACCGTTCTGAAATCACAGACTTAAGCAGTGTTGTCAGGTGCAAAGACCTAAATTCCTAGAAAAAGTTATTACTTTGGATAAAAAGTTCCCAATTTCTTACATAAATATTAGCCGAGGAGCTAATTATCTTTAAACTTAAGTTATTTCAAAAAATAAAGCATATAAGATAAAGAAATTTTTTAAATACGGAACAAAAACAGTAGGTTCTACATTCAGTTATTAACAATTTATTACGGTTCTCTTTTTATGTAATATGGCGGATGTAGGAAAATCACCAGAGTTTTTTCTTGGTTCCCATCCGAAACATGCATTGGGTTAGGTTCTTCGACGTCAGGGCGAGAGTAGGTTGGCAATCGTTCTAACACTTTTTGGGCACAAAGAGGATATATGCCAGTTTTTATAAACCCTGACTTTAAATTTGCTTCTGCGTTTTCAAGAATTTTAACCCATAGCTTATTCAATTGAGCAGGAAATACATTTTTTGGTATTTTTGGCATTCTTTGACCATCAGGTGTAGCTTTCCAAGTATCAAGTATTTGTCTCCAATGACACTTGAAGGGTCTAAAGAAGGCGACATCCAAAGGCTGAGTAAGATGCGTCGAGTGTGGAGGGAGGGCAATGAATGCAATGTTGTTTTCTTCGCAGGCCTTTAGGACTCAAACTTATATGAGAACTTAGGTTGTCTCCGACAAGAACTTTCTTTCCATTCTTCTTTTTTAAAGTCGGCAAAACCAGGGAAAAAACCAGTCTTCAAAACTACCACCTTTAAACCACCCAGACTTCGAACGGTTATATCGGGAATTTGGGGGACCGCCTTTTGTCCATGTATCCCACATTTTCTCTGCCTTGTAATTCACATACGGAGGCAAGGGTTCCCCGTCAGCATTGCCACATACCATAAGACTCACGGCTGCTTTGGTGGAATTTTTAATAGCTTCAGGATATTTGCAGCCACGTTTGGTGAGAATTTTTTTCTTTCCAGGGTCATCGACCAAATTGGTCTCATCGTAATTATATATAGATCAAGGGGAACATCCTGAGTTTCAATTTTCAGATGATTAAAGAAAGAATTTATTACGTCTTCATCGACGGCTGCTCGAGCTCTCTTAATATTGCTACAAAATCTTTGAGAAAGTTCCTATTTGTGGCGCGCTAAAAAGCATTCGACCCAACGCTGTCCAGGAAAGTTGTTCTTGAATGTGCTTACTTTGCTACCACGGCTATCCAAATACATTTTAACAACACACCTCAGATCAAACAGAGTTAGGGGAAATCCATAATTACACATTATTATAAAGTTATCGATGAATGACTCTTCTTCATCGGAAGAAAAAATACATTTACGTCCTGGTATAGTTACTTTGTTATTACGGAGAGCTTTTAGTTTAACTATTATCGTACTACGGGGTATTTTGTACTTTTCTGAAGTTTTACGTTGAGTTAATATGTGATTGCTGACGTCACGTAAACATTTTTCCATAGCATCAGTGCTGTACGGAATATACGGTCTACCACCTATTTTGCGACGTAAAATTTTGTTTGGTGGGGCCATCCTCGTCTGGAACAAAATAGATTGTGACAATAGAATGTATGAACATGCCATAAAGTGTATGAACTACCATTTTGGTTACAACTATAGTCCATCCCATTGTATAAATACACTTGATAGATCGACCACTCATAAACACAACTATGGTCCAAAAAATAGTTTGGACTATAATTGGAATCTAAGTGTGAATTTTTAAAATTTTCCTGCCAGGAGAAAAAAAACACGAGAAAGTTTGCAAATAACTAGTTGCATATCGAGACAAAACTATTACTTATGTTATTAATCTAAAATAATTAAAAAATTGGTAGTACTTACCGCTTATAGCATAGAAAGTTTGCAGATCAAAAATATTCACCATGTGCTGTGTATGACACTACTCTCAAGGTAAAGTGGAGATTCCTATGGAACGCGATATCATGTGAGAATCTAATTCCTTAAACTATTAGCTTGCGCGTAGTACGTATATTGAATACTAGATGTCGTCCAAACTCGTTAGTACATATTTTTTGTTAATACACTGCTCATGGACTATAGTTGTGTGGCTGGATTATTATTGTGTGAAATTACGGTACTAATTATAATTTACAATGTAACCATAAAGAGTTTTTATTTCTTATGAAACAGGTGAACAGGTAGGGGGGGTGTTAAATATTTTACCAAAATTTGAGATTATACTTACATTTATGACAATGTTGAATCCATCTTTAAGAAACGCATCGTTTTTTTTATAGTAATTTTGTTTACTTTCTTAAACAAAAACGAAATTTTGGCATTACAGTCTCGATTTCGAATTCTATTTTCACTTTTTTTTTATTGTTTTTCACCTTATTAAAATTAGAATGTTGACACATGGATTTTTTTATAATCATGTTTTTGAAGATTGGGGTATGTATATCTTACAACCCAGTTGGTGCTTGTTCCAGTACTAAATCGAGAAATCCATTTATCCACCCATTCACCATAAGATATTTCTTCATCTTTTCTCGAACGTACATTTAAAACGAAGTTGATCATATCTTGGTAATTGTAGCTTTGTACGATATCCGTTGAATGCAATAGGCTTTTGATATTATTTAAACACTTCCATCCATTTTTCAACTTTTTGTAAGATTATGTGAAACGATATAAAGTACACAAGACAGCGTGGCGTGACCAAAATATTATTTTGTGCGAACAGTGATTAAATCGTTCTGCATCGTAGTATACTTTGTAGCAGTAATATTAACGTTTTATATTTACCAATTATGCCACGATACAGAACGGTTAGGCTCTGTACAGTAGTATAGTGTGTAAATACGCTACCGGATACTAAGAGTTGTGTTTTAGATATATGACAAATGGCAGCTAAGTCGTCAGTAATTTTATTTAAAGCAATAGCAGCCTAATTTAACGGAAAGCTAAAAAATATCTGGCAATCATCAGCGTATTGATGTGAGCTACAGTGCTTTAAAAATTTGGAAAAATCGGCAGTGTAAATGGAAAAAAGTACTGGACCTAGCACACTACCCTGAGGGACACTCCCTTTAAGAACAATTATATCAGACCGCCCACCGTCTATGACCACTCTTTGACTTCTATTACCAAGATAATTAGAAAAAAATTGTGCTACACCTTCACCTAGGCCAAAATATTTCAACTTAGTACACAACACTGAATGGTTTAAGGTAGCGAAGGCTTTGCTGTAATCTAACAGCACTAGACAAGAACTATTCTGAATATCAACGGCTCTGAACAACTCATCGGTGACATGCAGAAGAGCAGTAGTTGTACTGTGTCCCCTACGAAATCTTGACTGGGTAACTGGTAAGATATTATTATTATTTAGATAGGCGGCCAATTGTTCATAAAAAAAAATTTCTTGCATTTTAGATATAGTGGGAAGGATGGTAACAGGGCGAAAATCGGAGGTACTAGCAGGATTGCTAGTTTTAGGCACAGGAATGACACACGCTTCTTTCCAACAACTGGGAAATGTTGATAAACATTTATTAACTATAAATGTTAAGTGTTCACTTAAATGAGGTATAACTAACGATAACATTTGACATCATCACAGCCCATAGCATTAGATTTAATACTTTTAAATGTGTCTTTCATTGCTTTAACCAAAATAGGCTGAAAATTTAATTCTCTGTCAACGTCTGGGAATTTTTTTTTGTCAAATGTATTAGTAATAAATGCTTCATCTATATTATCTTGCGCGATCTTATTAATAAAATAATCATTGAATTCGTTAGAATCAGCTAGACCATTACCAGATTCATGGCTGCTAGAATCTATTTTTAAAAATTTTAAAACTTTCCAAAAATGTTTTGGATCTTTCTTGAATTGGCTCTGTAAGTATGGCCCTTTTTTCAGACTTGACGGCTATATTGACAAAATTCCTCCAACTCTTTGTAGTATTGCCAATCCACATTGCTTTTTGATTTTTTGTGTTTCAGAATTGCTTTGTCTCCTAACTTCATTTTAAGTTTTCCGTGAGCCAGGGAGCTGGTGGTTTAGTTATTCTAACGGTTTTGAAGGACGCGTGAATGCTAAAACTCTCAGCGATATTAGTGTTCTAAAAGCTTATAATGTCATCGATATTTTCCAGAAGATATATTTGATCGAAATCAATTGAACGAAGGTCTCTCATAAATAAATCATAATCAAAACAGGAAAAGTCACGATAGGTATGCAATTTTGCAGGATGTTTGGGATTTTTCACATTTAATTTACACGCTACTAAGTCGTGGTCAGAAACGTCATCAGTTCTGACCACCTCGCTGCCAGCTATAATATTTTTATCATTAGAGACTATAACATCAGTAAAAGTTCTGCATTCAATGTATTGGGTATAATGGTTATTTGGTCGTTCCCCCCTTTGCGTCTTAAATGACGACGCAAGCAGACAATCGTTATACAGGTAATTAATATGCTCAACACCAGTATATCGATGATTAGCCAGTACGTCAACACTGTGTTCGTATCGAAATGAGAACTTACAATTCTTTATGATAATGATATAACAGTGGGTAATTACCAGACTCCGGACATAGCGGCCAGATATGACGTAAAACCAGGGTTGACTTTATATGATAATGTGTCAGCGCATAAAGAGTTGCATGCATGTATGAAACGATATCTTACCTTGAAATCTTTTGTAGCAAATTCTGCAGTATCCAAATGTAATAATGCCACTTTAGTATAAACACTCACTCGAAGATAACTGGAGGTATAGAAGGCTGTACTTCACACTAAACTAACACACAAAAGTATTTTTCAGTGCCGGTGGTTACAAGAATAAAAGTATATCACTAGTATCTGCTCTAAATGTTTTGGAGTTAAACTTCAGCGCCTTTCGGTAAAAATCTATTTATATTGCCAGAAAGACCGCTCGACGTCGACAGATGTAACGGGGGCACACTTAAAATATCGAAACTTTCGCAAAGTCACCACATTCATACCGGGTGTAGCAAAGTCTACTTCTTTGCCTTATAAAAGGTCTGTTTCGTCTGTCATCGTAACAAATCCGGATTTTTTTTACGTAGCGTGTCACTGTAAGTAAAGCCACCTACGCTCTGTTTATGATTTTCAGAAGGAATATGTGTCTGAATATGAGCCTTCTTTGGCCACGAAATTGCTTTCTTACATCTCGTGCAATACACGTGTTTATCATAAAATTCTATGTCCTCCAAATCCACTGTACACTGTATCGTCGGCTCACTTGGAACATATATTTTAATATAACATGGTCTACTGTATAATACCACCGGCACGTGACGTTACGTCTGCTACTGTTTCATCGTGACCGTGGTAATTTGTTCCCCTCCCGCGCCGGCTGAACCAGGTAGCGTAAAGTGCACGTGCACAAGTTAAAAGAATCTATTACGCCTCAGGCCGCCCGCAAACACAGCCACGCGTGATCGCCTCCGGTGGTTGCCACAAGCTGCGGACTGCGTTTTGTATGAAGTTTAAATAGACTCGGCGCAGACACAGCGTTGGCAGCGGCTCTTTCGAACCACACGCTACGGCAGCAGCCATGCCTCGCTGCTAGTAGCCGACGGCAGCCACTCGTCGTTCGGCGCAAACACAGTCCACAGTCTATCGCCACCGTTCGACTGGTACGTATTTAAAATTAAAATTTTATTATGAGGCCAATGATATAGACGTAGATGTTTTTATATCTGAAATTGAAAATCGTCCTGCTCTTTGGTATATGCGGTGTGACCTATACTCTGACAGATCGGCGAAAACCAAAGCATGGGAGGAAGTCGGCTTAATGGTCGTTCCGGACTTTAAAAAAATGACTATAAAGGAAAAAAATACTGCCGGTAGGTAAAGTTATTAATATTTATTTTGCTTTTGTATCATATTTATAAAAGAATAAAATCAAATTCGGTTTTCTTGCCATGATAGAGCTCCCTCTTTGCTTAAAAAGGAATGCTTTAATTTGTCTCGAGTAGTGATTTTTCGTAACACAGGCATTTGGATGTTTTCAATATTTTCAGGTTCAGTAATATTTAATGTGTCGTGAAAATTAAAACCATCTCTTTGACGAACAAAATTATGTAAGATGCAATAAGCCTTTACAATGTCTTCTGCAAACTCTATAGATACATTTAGAGGGCGGTGTAAAATTCTCCATTTGTTCGTTAATAGTCCAAAGGTACACTCAATGCAACGCCTAGCACGAGATAGACGGTAATTAAATATTCTTTTACCAAAATCCAAATGTTTTCCCGAATATGGTCGTAACATATGTTCTGAGAGGCCAAAAGCCTCATTACCAACAAACGAATATTTCAAAGGTTCGGAGGTTCTTGAAATTGGTTTTGGTGCTGGAATATTGAGTGATCCTGTATTCATTTTTTTAAATAGTACACTTTCTTTATATACAGTTGAATCTGCAGCTTTACCATACGACCCTATATCCACAAACGTAAACATATCATTTACGTCACAAACTGCGAGCAGTACGATAGAAACATATTTTTTAGAATTATAGTATAACGACCCGCTATCTATAGGCTGAATTATCCTAATATGCTTCCCATCTATTGCGCCTAAGCAATTAGGAAAGTTGGCATATTTGTTAAATCCGTCACCTATATCTGTCCATGTTGTCTCTGTTATGGTCTCCGGTATGTTTTGAATGTTTCCAAATAATTTCACATGTTTCTTTTACGATGAATCTCGCAGTAGATGTGCCGCAGCGATAAACAAATTCGAAATCGCCAAACGAACATCCAGTAGAAAGATATCTGAAAAATAAAAAAGCTAATATAGAAAAGAAATAATTAATTGCGGTAGAAAATTCGAGTATCTATATTATATATATTTTTTGTTTCAGCTATTCGACTACAACGTAAATGGAAGAGCCTGCGCGATAGTTACAACAGGGAACGAAATAAACAGAAAAACATCAAGAGCGGGTCTGGAGCATCATCTCGGAAAGAATACATATTCTTTCAACTCAGTTTCTTGTCTGCATTGGCGGAAACCAGACGGGAATCTGAAGATGTCGAGCAAGTCCAAGATCTGTCATCTCCAGTTACCACTATTGATCGCAGAGGTAGTACAAAGAAGCGCAAACCAATGTCTGAAGTTGGAAAAACAGAACTTGAGTTACTTAAAAACATCACAGAAAAAATGGTTCAACACGATGACGATGATTCTGATAAGTCTGATAGTAGATTTTTATTGTCCCATTTACCGGAATTTAGGAGTATTAAAGAAGAATTCAAGTTAGATCTCAAAATGGAAATGTTATCGCTTATAAAAAAATATAAAAACCTAAATATCCAACCCAACCATCAAAATCAGCCACAGTATGGTTATATGAATCAATAAACACATCCGAATTACTTCTTTCAAGTACGCCATCCACGGTCCAGGTAAAAATACTTCGCTTAAATCCAACAAAAATTCCACCAAGCTTTCGCACTTCGAATAAATCGAGAGGTTTTTCATACCAACTGCAAAAAATCGTGTTCCGTGACAAATTTCTACTAATTAACCAACGTTTATTTTTTGATATTCTGTATAGTCAAACTCAGGTTCCTTCACGAGTTTTTACTAATTTAACATCGAGTTCTGGGTCAGGAGTGTCGGGACCACCACGTAAATTCAGTATTGAGAGAAACCTATATGCATCGGGTCCTTCACATAACTATGCTCAGAGAGAAGTTTCACCACCGATGTCTTCAGATAATTATGACAATGCTTCAACTGTTCCAGCCCCAACTCCATCACCTGCTATTTCTACTTCAGTCCATTCACTTTCTGATAGTAATTCTATCATTGACGATATGTTCTATAGCAATTAAACATACCTAATTAAAGATATATTGATTTCTATTTACCAGTGTTTTTTTTTTCTTCAAATAAACATCGTATAGGGTAAAGTCACCAGTGAATGAACATTTAAGGAAGTTGTGATGTTGTGAACTACATTCTTAGTGTATTTATAATCTATAAACCTAGGGAAAATTTGAAAATGCAAAATATTTATTATTAATTTTTTTAAAAGCAACAGAATTATCATGGAAAGATATGAAACTTTTTTATTAATTTTATAAAAATACAAAATACATAAAACCCCAGTAAATGAACACAATGTTCTACTGAACGAACAGGGTACATCCAGTGAATGAACTAGATATTGAAGAAATATTTTTCTATATTCTTAACTACGAAAAAACCTCTGGAATTAGGTGGCTTTGGAGTCTCAGTCTTTTTAATTATATCGGCTTTTTTGTACCAAATTGTATCCTCAGGTTGTGGCCATTTCCAATATTTTCCATTGTGAGTCTTTTCCATTGAGGTCACTTCATATTCTTGGTTTGCTTCATCTATCTGTTTTACTTCTCCTGGAAAATAGTTTTTGTCGTACTTTACTATCACAAAGTCACCTATTTCATAATTAACTTGATATTCTTGATTATCATTTTCGGTGTGGTTTTTAATTTGTTCCCCTTCACTATCAGTGGATGTATCAGTAGAAATAGGACTGTCTTTGGGGCTGTCATTCTTCTTTAGTTTCTTCTTTAGTACTTGTTTACATTTTTTATTTTCTTGAGACTTCCGTTTTCTTTCAGCTGCTACCTTTTTTCTCTCTTCTGCTGTTTTCTTTCGTTCTTCTGCCTTTCTCTCTCTCTCCTCTTTTCTTTTTTTAACCACTTCAGCTTTTTCAGTTTTAATTCTCTCCTTTTCGTCATAGTATCGCTTCCATTCTTTTGACACTAAAGCGTATGGCATTACAGATGTGTCTTTTTTTTACCAGATTTCCTTGTTTCTTTTTGAGGCCAATACAAATGCTTTTTCCAAACGTCTTCCACAGAGTTTTTACATGTACCTGGTACTAACTTGACATCAGATAGAATATTTATTCCTCCATTATCGGGTTTATGTACTCCACTGTTTCCAGCAAATTTGCAGTGTTGTAAATCGCCTTTTAAAGTGTCATCACATTTATTAACTATAGGACTAGAATGATTGTCATTCGCACTGAAAATATCACAGTCTGATAAAACAGTATCACGAAAAGTTTGCGGCGAAAGTAGATTGTCACCGTCCCTTTCTTTTTCATCTGAATTAATAAAGTCAGAAGTAGTGGGAATATCACTGCCTGTTAAAACAATATTGTTATCCAGAGAAGTTTTCGGTGAGATTAGGTTGTCATCGTTTCTTTCTTTTTTATTTAAATTAATATTGCCAGAAGTATTAGGAATGTCACAGTCTGTTACAGTAGTATCAGAAAAAGTTTTCAACACAACTTGATTGCCACCGTCCGCTCTTATGTCACTTATATTATCATTGCCTTTGATCACTGTTTGAACTGATTGTAGGCCGCTGTCACTGTTTATTCCTATTTCATTTTTCAAAATTTTGTTATTTGTGTCCTCTCTCTGTTCAAGTGAAGTAGACTTTGCATCCCTCTCGACTTTACTCACTAAATGAGTCAGTTTTTCTTGTGTATCCACATCGTCACATTCATCGCCGTTCAAAGATGTTTCATAGATTACATTACCAAGTAAAATACTGCTGTCATTTTCTATCTGATTAATGTCATTTGGAACTTGATTTTGAATTGAACCGGTTTCCTCTTCATTGACTTGGTCTATTGTTTTTGTTTCCTCTTCACTCCATTTGCTGTTTTCTATGCTAAAATCCGAATTAAAACCTGTTGCCATGTTAACCAAATTATTATCAATGGCTGCGTCTTCTTGAAACAGGTAAGTTATGTCATCAAATTGAATTGGCAATGAATCTATTAGCGATTCTGTTAGGGGTACATCTTTGTTACTTTCATCAGTGGTATTATGTAGATTATTGAGGCACTTTTGATATGCACGGAAAATGTCTGAATTTTGGTCATGGCATTGATCACCGAAGTGGTATTCTAAAACCTTAATGGTGGCTTTATAGTCATCTGAGGTAGGCTGTTCATTAATATTATCTGTATTTGGAAGAAATAGTTGATTTCGTCTATTGGATATAATTTTATTATAATCAACGGCATCTGGATTCAGTGGATACAAGCCGCACTTCTCGAATCCCCTTTTGATGATCGTTTCATTTATTGCGTGTTCAAATGCTTCTTGAAACACAGGTGCAAACGTGACTTTTGTTATGTAATCTGACCTGTTCTTTTGCATAGATTTTTTCCACTCCGTTTTGAGGGGCTTAAAAATGGAAACATCACAAGGCTGAATTATGTGGGTTGCGTTGGGTGGCAAACAGTAAAGAAATATTTTCGTCTTAACACAAAATTCGTATAATTCACTACTAATATGTGACTTATGCCCGTCTAAAAAAAGAAGACTGTGTTTGCGGGCGGCCTTAAGTTTGTATTTCATAGGCATAATGTGTCACCGACTAAACACATTACCGTGGTAAAATTAATAAAACAATTAATACGTTGCATGCCTTTCTGTATTCACAGATACGGTTTTTTAATTTAATTTAATTTTAAATTTAACACGGTCAATTAGTCGTGGTAATATATAACGATTTTTTGTTACTTTTTCATTAAAATCTTTCACATTTCGATAAGAATTTTAAAATTATTTGCATTTTCTTTCATATATTCTACAGAATTCGGCTCCATTTAGTTTTAAAAAAATGTAAATTATTTTTATTTCCATTCGTTTGTAAAGGGTTGTTAAAATGGGTTAACCCATTAACTTTTTTATTTGACGTTTTTGACAGCAATGTCAAATACAAAACTTGTAGGGAATTGTCTGGTTTTTATTCAAATTAATTTTAGTTACACAAGGTATCCTAAAATAAAGTTTCCATGGGAAGCCGTGTATATTATTGCATTTTTGGATTCTACATCAAATTTTGAATACATTTTAATTATAAAAATTATAGACATTTCTGCCAAATACGTCGAATGAAAAAGTTAAAGGGGAGAACCATTCATAACCAATCACCCTATTCTGATATGTTATGTAGTCAGAAGATATAATTATTATTAACAAATAAAAATCATTTAAGTGAGTAAAAAATATTTATTATAAAATGTGTAGGTATCAAAAACAGCAAATAGACATTTAATAAATGCTTTTATATAGTAAAACTTATGAGTAAAGAAACTGCGAGAGTGTCAGTTTCCTCAGCAGTAGGTCTCTTGATTTGAGTTTTCTTTCTGGAATACTTTTTTTGTTGAAAATAATATCCTCTGCGCGCTTATTTTGTCGTCTCGACGGTTTGGTTGAGAAGGAGCACCACACATTTCTGGATGTGAGAAAAAAATATCTTTATCAGATCTATTTAAGATTAGTAAGACACAAGGAAATGCTTCCCTAATATCATCAACAACCAGAAGTGTATTCAGTTCAAAATTGTAACTGTTTAAGTCATGAGTTCCATCTAGGCAAATACAGTCGGAGTCAAATTTCTTAAAAAACTCTCATTGAGCATCAGTCATTATAAATAAAACGAAGTCTTCACTTCTTAATGTTGGTTGATCTTCCAATAAAACGTTTTGTGGTTTGTAGAACAGTACACAATATCCTTTACGTTGCATTTCCTTTACCCAACAATCAACATTAACAGCAACATTTGGATGTTGCACCGCACATGACGTTAAATTAAAAGACGCCTCTATATTTGAAAGATCCTTTCTTGTTAGTAGGTGAATGCGTTCCAATGTTGAGTCAGACACTGAATTACGAATTTCATCCAGGATGTCATCAAATGGGATTTTAAGAGCTATTTTCGAAGCCAACTCTTTTCATTCATGTAGTGTGAGATGTCCTACATGAGTTTCACAAAAAAATACCTTGCATTTACCATTAATGTATTTAAAATTTTTAATGTCCGCTGGGCAATATGCTTCTATTTTGCAACTTCCTTGAGTTTTTAAGTTCCTCAGACTTTTACCCTCTGTAATATACTTCCCTGATCTATGGCATTCATAATTAATGGGGTGAGCTCTAAATATCTCTATCTTTTTTTGACAAATTTGGAATGTGTTTGATGTTCCATGCTGTTCTTCCATTCTTCGAAATTCTCCCATGAAGAAAACTGTAAGTCTTCTGACTTAATGAAAATATCGTGAGCCTCCTTAAAATGATTTAACATATCCATTCTATATGAATTCGTGTAAGTATACATTGGACATTTTTTTGAGTAACTTTCAAGAGAATTTTTCTGCTCTTCAGATGAGTGATGTGACATTTTAATGTGGTATTCGAAATTCATTTTATAGCTGAAATTTTTATTACAAATTTGGCAGGTAATATTATAATTTTGACAGTTTTCATAAAGTTGAGGAACAAGCTCGTTAATTTTCAAAGGATGAAATATTTTTACATGTTTATGCAAATTTGACACATTGCCAAAAACAGTATCACACTATAAACACTTATTGCTACTTCGTTTGTGCTTCGCTAATGAGTTCTCCATGCTTTGGGAATATTTATATTATCTGCATCTACAATAAAATAATGGATAATAATAATTGTGTAAGTACTTCAGTGAGTACCTGTCTAGTTATGTAAAAAAACATAACTAGATGGGAAGGTATTTTATCTTAAACAATCAAAAAAAAAAATGGTTAGTCCCTTAAAGTATTTTTGAGGTATGGCAAAGAATGTTTGGCAACCAAAAGTATTACTTTGGTAAAAACATTCTAAGCAGTGAAACAGCGACTGAAAGTGTATTATTAAGACATAAGCGAATGAACAATATATTGTGTATGTAATTAGGCCTAAACTGTTCAGTAGTTACCTACTAAAATTATGCATTAATATTTATATATATATATATATATATATATATATATATATATATATATATATATATATATATATATATATATATATATATATATATATATATATATAACATAACATATTACCTATAATAACACCACATCCGAATTTGTCCGAACCCATCCGGGATCATTTGTTTCCGATACCGACTAGCTGCTTGTTGTACTGACTGTACCCACTCGGCAATACTCGGCACCGAACGACAGCAAGCGAACAAAATAACAACCTACAAGTGCACTGCACGTCGTTCTCCTAAATATGTGTATTTTAATCTTCTGTTTCACGCGTCCGATTCGTCTCTCTCTAACGCATGGCCTTTTAAAATAGCACTTTGTTAAAAATCTGAATTGAACCGATACCAAACAAATCCACCGGCACCATGTATTTTGAATTGCCTGTTTTAAAGTATGTACATTGTACGTCGTTCTGCTGAAGAGTTGTTAACGGTACAACGTTACAACGATACTTAAAAGGCTAAACGTTCTAATAATAAATTAAATATTTTCAAAGTAAGTAACTAATTAGGGAGTTCACTGCACAAATGCACCTACAATAAAGCCCCCACTGGTTCATGCGCAGTTTTAATCTGTGTTCTTGTTAGGGTTAGAGCGGAACCAAGAAGCTCTGATCTTCATGGCTTCACTACTGCGCATGCGACTGAATCTTTAGGCTAGATGCCGAGGGATTTTGATTGGACAACTTTAATAACAAACTTTGACGATTGTGTTTTAGTACTGTTAAACACAATCAACCACTTAAATATTCTAGCCCCTGTAGCACAAATTGATTGGGCCAATATAGGCATCGACATATTGGGACAATATACGGAACGTCAGATTTTGGCAATAAACGTCCAATATTGCAATCACATATTGTTGTCCTTATATATCAACATAAATGCCATATTCGATCCCAACATTGGTAACATATTGGATATCAGCATCGGTAGCATATTGGATACCAGCATTGGCACCCCATTGCTACACAGTATGATGTCAATATTTAAAATATATAGTGTGCCGAAAAATTATTGCATTCCCCTTTGGGCACTGATGCTACATGTAAAAATAGTAAGAAAATTTCCTATGTTTGGAAATGTTTCTTAAGGAAGTTATCCTCAGAGGATGGCGCCTGAGTATAGGTTTTTACTGCTCTTATTGCAGCGGATTTTTGAGACTTGGTTCACTATTTTGCATTATTAAGGCTTATTTTTGCACAGTACTGACCAAACCTAATATTATTATTAGGCGGAGAAACGAGGGATAAGTCAATCTTTGTCTCATTTCTTTATAATATTCATTACCAAGCGAATCATCAGTATTTCATTTAAACTACTTTTCATTAAAAACGGAAAGTCGTACATCTAATTATATAGCTAATTATATAGCTAGCCTTCTTTATGTTTTCCTGGGAATTTTAATTAAGTCTCAATTAAAAATGTAAACCTGAAAACAGGATAACCATCCCTCGTTTCTCCTTCTATGAATAAAATAAATTTTGGTTGATATTGTTCAACAATAAACCTTTATAATGTAAAATCGAGTCTCATAAAATTAGGCGCCATTTTCAGAAAGTTTGCTCCCTTAAGAAGCATTTTCAAACACATGTTTGTAGGAAGTATGTAAATTAATATCATATTATGGCAAATGTTATTGTAATTTTGTTTTCCTTAGAAATATAGATATTTTCATCTTTGTTTATGTGTCTGTTGAAATGTTTGTTATAACTATCTACCTCGAAAATAGCCTAATATATTTTGATAAAATTTTGTAAATTAATAGACATCTTTACAACTTCGACAGTAGGCTAGTTTATATCGAAGGTGGTGGGTGGATAATGGTGGTGGGAAAGTGTGGAAATACTATGGAAATCGCGAGAATAGTGAGAGGTGATGGGAAGATAAGGGAACAGTGCCTACAGTGAAAATTGGGGAAAACGATGGAAAGGGGGAAACATTGTAGAAGATGATGGGAACATTACATGAACGAAGGGTTAAAGTAATATAAAGGAGTTATATTTGCCCAACATTCAGAACTAATACGTAGATTGGGGATACTTTGATCGATTTTTCAACTCAAAGTTAAATAACTTTTTCTCCTTCAGCGTTAAAATTTGCCAAAAAACTGCAATATCAGTTTTTATTCGACTACCAATTTTGAAAAAATGGAAGCAAAGAATTAAAAAATACTCGAGAAAAAAATAAAGAGTCGATGATCAAAGTTGTACCTGAGAGTGGGGTTACTTTGACCACTCTAGTAATTTTCAACGGAATATGAAAGTAAACCCAGTGAAGAACTTAAAAAATAATAAAAAATACTTTTGCAATTTTTTTCAGCGTTCTCCGATCTCTTTAAGGGCAGAAATGCGATTCGGGGTAAGTTTGATCACAGTAGAAACCTTTATGCCAACTAATCTTTATTCATTAAGAAAAGGAACAAAATATAAACAAAAGGAAATGAAAATTCACATAATATGCTACATTTCTAAAACTTCAATATCAATTTCAAATTTATATAAGATAATATTATCATTTTCCTCCGAAGAAGGATTTGGTAAAATCTTAATAATATCACTTGCTTCGGGCTCGGAGGTGTCATCAGGAACAAGTCGAAATAGTTTTTTACTTCTTCTTAGTGATTCTGATTCCACAACAAGAATTTTTGAGTCCACTTCTACGATCTTACAAACATATTTATGTTTTTTCCTCGTTAGGAGTAAAAATTGCCCAAAATAAATTGGCCAACTTCGAAATCTTCTAAATTAGCTTCCTCTTCTTCGTGTGTTATTGAAGTGACGGAAGCAGGACGGTCTTTGATTTCAAGCTCCTCATCTTCGTCATCATCAGATTCTTGTCCATATACTGCTGTGGATATACTACATCCAGGTTGAACCTTGAGTCGTGTTTTCCTTCTTTGTGACGAGACTGCGTCAACTCTTTGCTCTTTCAGAAATGCTGCTGTCAGTGCATTTTCGATGGTAGAGGTAGGGTCAGTAATTTGTTCTTCTAGGGGCAACTTTTTGAAAACCTGCTCCCGCTCTGCAAGATAAATACCAGCAGTCCGGAAAGAGTTGATCAAGTTTCGTTTTGTTGCAGATTCTAACTTGCTGGTTTCATATTGTATCTTGTTGGTTTCGTTTGGTTTGACAACTCGCGCGGTCACGGTGTCCAGTTTACTTAGGCTTTTCTTCAGAAGAGCTGAAAACATATCTTTGGGAATAGTGCTCAGATGCAGATTTTGCAATTTAAAATCTGTAAATGTGTCACGCCATGCTCCTTTCATTGGTGTAAAGAACCCAACGTTTAGCGGCTGACAAATATGTGTTCAATTTGGAATCAAACACATAAAATCAATATCATTTTCCACACACATTTTCAAGACATCATCATCCAAGTGAGATGAAATTATCGCCAATCAAAGCTTTTCTTCTCTTTAAACATTTTGCATGTGGCAAAAATAAAATGGTAAACCAGTCTTGTCCAGTCGCACCATTCACCCACCCACTTGTAGTGCGATTGTATCTTGTGCCCAAGCTGCAACACGGCTTGTCACAACATGGAGGTCCTCTTGGACTATTTTCTCTCCATGAGTCATAAAAGTGAACACTTATAAATCACAGGGCGGCAATAATGTACCATCTGCTGCACCTCATATCATTATTGTGGTGCAGCTCTTCGAGTGGTTCATTACTTTTTCTGGGTATTTCACGCCTCGTCTATAAATGCGACGCTTCTTGCCGGGATCATCGGACAAATTAGACTCGTTGTAATTAAATATATAGCTGCTTGGTAAACCTCTAAGTGTATTTTCTAAGTTGTCATAACATTCTCCCAGAGTTTCCCTTGACACTGAAGCTCTAGCCCTTTTAATGCTTGTAGATATGGGTTGTCCATAAGACTTTTTATGCCGCTGAAGAAGACTGTATGTCTAGTCTATTCCAGGAATTATATTCTTAAATAAATGCACCGTTCTTCTTCTTCTATCTAAATAATATTTGACCATCATTCTAATATCCATTAGCGATAAGGGGAATCCCCAATCCGCGCATTTGGCTGCCGATTTAAAAATGGCCACCTCCTCGTCATGGGTGAAAATTGTGGGATGACCCGGAATATTACCATGGATTCCTTTATATCGGTTATACAAGGTTCCAAATGGAATATTAAATTGTCATCTTGATCAATGTAACCCCAGACGCCGATCAAAGATGCCCCCTGAAACACAGGCCTCTACCAAAAGTTAATAGAGAATTACTTAGCATGTTGTTTTTATGCATTCTCAAATATATGCCTAACATAGTAGTATAGAAGAAAACATACGAACAATGAAACTTACTGGTGTTCTGCAAACTTTATAAATCCATCAAAACAGGCCTTAAATTAAAAATAAATAATGAAGCACAAACACTAACCGTACTGCCTCCGTCAAGCAGAGCGATGACAGCTAGTATCAAGTAAACCACCACTGCACTGGAACTGTATTGATGGTTGCATAAATGGCGTAACTAGGGATATTTAAAATTGAAAAGAACTATCAAAGTATACCCAAGATTCAAAGTATCCCGATTCTACTTGCGCCAATATTGATTAAATAATATTAATATTGAATCTGATTTGCCAATATTGGTAAAATGTTGGCTATATTTTGCGTAAAAATATTGAAAGTACAGATGATAATCATATAGGTACAATATTGGTTAAAGCTGACGTATACACAATATAGGTAACACATTGTACCTACATCCACCCAATATCTTGTGCTAGGGGAGGATAAACTTTTGTTTTTTTTTGTAAAAAAATAGCAGCTTTTTACATATCAAGAGTGGATTCCTTAAAGTTAAAATATAACAAGATATGTCGCCCATAAAAAGGTTCACGCGTAGAAAACCCATAAAGTCGGCCAAAATTGCAATTTTTCAAAAATTCCAGCGGGATATTATTTTTCAATAGTTTTTTGAATTTTTTAAATGAATTTCCCAATTATAAAAATGACTATTGTTAATTAAGGATTGAACAAAATAAATCGTTAATTACTCAAAAAGTAATAAACAGGTCTTGCTGAAATTTTTTGTACATTATCGAAACAACGTAGACCCCATATAACGTGATTTTTCGTTATACTAATTTCAAAAATCATAAAGTACCGTAGAGCACGGGACATATACTCTGACGTGGGTGGTTCATTGACAAACTGACTGATTTCTTGCGACTCTTACATGTTTCCTAGTTCTCAAACAGCTTCATCAAAGGTACGGTAAATACCAATTATTTTTACTTCAAAGGTACTCACCAAAGATAATAGGCACCACCTCATTTGATTTTGCTAATTAAAGCCCTATCTATACCCAGATAACCACGACAAACGAGGAAATCCGTGGCTATCGTAATTTAAAAGCTCGCTAAGTAACCCTAACCAATAAAAAACCGTATAACAAAAAAACAATGTGTTCAGCAAAACTAGTTGTACAAAGTACACGAAACACAAAAACATATTATACAGGAAGACAATATAAATATACCGCAGGTCAAGCTTGAACATACGGACTGTACTATTACTGAATCAAAACAAAATTAACATAAAATAGGTAAACAGTAAGACTTATACACAAGTAGAAACAGAACAACACATAAATACTATAAAAAACAGAATTGATGACATTTAGTTACACTTCTCCACTTAAAATACTCTAGAGAAGCTTAAAAAATAAAGCAATTAACAATTGCAGTAAACTAAGAACTGTTGACAATAACATTGGGATTGCTAATGACCTTGCGCTAAAGTTCACTCGGTGCAGTCACCCGCTAACCGAAAATAATTTTCAGCATGAGGTTAACTCGTCCGAACCACAAAAAATAATTGTATTATCGTCGGAATGGCTCTAGTTTGAACAGTCTCACACGTGTAAAGATGCCCCAACAAAACGTTGGCTCAGAAAGACATTAGTTTTAATCATGAACTTAAATGTTCACAGAATATAATAGTTCCGTTAGTTGATAATGGCAAAAATATTACAAGTAAAATTACTTACATAAATATGTCCTTGTACTCTCTGTCAAACGACGTTCCTAACAGAATTCCTTCAGTACACCATTTATATAGTGTAAAATGTAAAAACCATTGCAGTACTAGACTGTCTGATTAAATTAATGGGATGTGTAAGTTAACATTCCATTAATTTAATCAGACAGTCTAGTACTTCAGGATTACCGGAAAATTGTAACACGCAAATTTCACCTTAGCTTTACTTTGCTAGGATCATTGCACCCAACAAAGTTAGTTCCATCTTTTACGGAATTACTCACTACTACATTAAAGCTTAACTCAAGAAAATCTTAATTTTCCGACAATTCAAACTTAAAAACCGTCAATGGGTGTATTCAGCCGCCTCAACTGTTGAGATAGCACAGATCGCCGTTCATTTGGAGCGACATGAAACCACTGAATAGTAAAAATATTACTGTTGAAGTAGCATCTGTTTGAAGCTTTCTTCATTTAGTTATTTTCTAACCTATAAAATTAAAAATTATATCGATCGTTTATTTTTATTATTATACACTTTGAATCGAAATGGATGATCTTAATATCTTTTTGCTTGTTGAAGCTGAAGGGTTCGATTTTAATTTTATGGTAAATGTGGCTGACGAGTTGGGTCAGCCCTTAGAGGTGGAGAATAATGTTGATAGACGACGAGTTACAAGGATTGTAATTCATTTTCGCATGTCTAAAGGAACATTTGATGTATGTATTAAGTAGGTATTCGGTACTCATAGATTTTACAAATGTCATTCTAAACTGCACGAGTTACCTTATAATTCAAAAATATATTGAAGCCATTAACATAATTACTGTTTTTAGGATTTAGTCAATGTTATTGGACAAGCAAGAGGTCAGGACCAAGGGGCCATACCTTTATCAAAGGAAGTAATGTTTACCGTGTGGATGCTTAGACAGTTTTTGTCAGGCGGTGACAGATTTGGAATAGCGCCAAGTTCTGGACATTTTATTTTTAAGGAAATTATTAATATACTGTCAAATTTACTTCCGCAGTATATCAAATGGCCAGCTAGAGAGATCTATCAAGATATTTGAAATGTAATGTTTTAAATGAATATAAAGTAGTTATCTATTAACTATGTGTTGTTAATATCAGGTTTTCCAAGAACGTTCCTACGAAATTCCAAGCGTTATTGGAGCTATGGATGGATGCCATATTCCAATAAAGCAACCATCATGCCAATGATTTTTATAATAGAAAGTATGTCCACTCTATAATATTGCAAGGTAATCTAAATTATTTATTCGAGAAGTTTTTGCTAATAGAAGGTGTCCCAAAATTAAAGCACATTTTAATTTGTAAATAAAACATTTATTTTTTACAAAGTGCTGATAGTACAAAACATACATAGGTGGCCAACTTTGGTCGCAATTGCGAGATATGACTCGACCAGGAAATTTAAGATATAAAATGTCCATTGTCTCACATTGATTCAGTCTAATTCGGGCCACAAAAACTCAACTAATATTGAATGATAAGGTTCACCATTCACTGGTAGTGCAGTTACAGTCTCATCTAGCAAAGCCGCGGTGGGCATTTGTCCGATATTGTGTTTTCACTATTAATCTTGATATGTATGCTTTGGTAATAATAGTATAATATCAGCACTTTCCAAAAAGTAAATGTGTTTTATTTGCAAATTAAAATGTGCGTTCATTTTGCGGCACCCTTTATAATGTGTGTTATTTTTAGCTGTTTGTGATTATAATGCCAAATTAATCCATGTATTTATCGGTCTCCCTAGCCGTATGTATGATGCCCGGGTATTTCGGAACAGCCCCTTGTTTAGAAGATTAAATTTTCAGTTCTATAAGATCAATTATTGAGCGTCCATTTGCATTTCTGAAGGGGAAATTTTGACGTTTAAAATATTTAGACATAGTAGATTTGGAATTGACAAATAATATAGTAGCGGCTACTTGTGTGCTGCATAATTTCATACTTGAACATCATGATATCGCAGGCCTAGAGCAAGGTGTTCCTAGTCTAAGATGTGGAATTACTAATTGAGGAAGGTGAAGGTGCAGCCGCAGGTATACAGAAACGAGAAGCTATTGTTAATCTGTTGAATTAAAAAAATGTAAACATTATTCTCTTGATTTACACGTTTTGTTAATGATTTAATAAATATCTAGATATAAATTGGTTTTTGTTTCAATATATTATAAAATTAAACCTAATTCTTACTTCGTAGGTCAGTATATTATAACATTTAAGTTTTGAAAACCAAATTCAAAACAAAAGAACACAGAAAAATAAAAGTTTATTAATACAAACAAAATGGAGCAAAGAAAAATTTGTACATATATACTGTTCTATATTCTGATATCTATTTTATTTTATATTTTTATACGTTCGAATTTTACTTCTTAAAAGTAAATTGAAATGAGTTTACTGGGCGCCAAACAGTTTCTTAAAAGCTGTTAATATTATAGAGTATAGAACACCATTAGCATGACTATCTACAATCTATAGAATGACTCTTACTCAAGGTCCAACGAAGTCGGCTCAATAAATGCTCATCGATCAAGATAACAATCTAAATAAATCAAACTCAGTATTGAACGAACAAAGTATTAATTTATTAACAAATTTGAACTTGGAATGTAATTAACAAATTTAAATAACAAAATCTAACTTAACTAAAATGATAAATATGGCCTTTATTTAAAATAAATATGTACCATGGATTTCTGATATTGTAAAGCTTTATCTTGTCTTTCTTTCGACTCGAGTAATGTTAAATTATAACCTCTAACTGGTTATTATAATTCTTGAAATATTATGTCACTTGACTGACTTTTTAAACCTCTCAAGGCTTCTTCTTCTTCTTCTTTACTGAATTGACGTTTGTTTATAACCTCCAATTTGTTTTCAAGATTTCCTTGAAATATTTCTATCACTTGATTGACGTTTGAAATTTCTTCACCATATAAATTTGCTAACTGGATTAACAAATACTTCCCTCTTCTAAATCTGCTTTCCGGATAATCTACTTCGTAATACTTTCAAAGTATACTCACTTCTTATATTTAATCAACTTTTACAATTTATTCTTGATATCAATATATCTGGATTGTAATTTTCTAACCTTCAAATTATTCACCACTTTTCTTTTATTTTCAATTTATTATTTATTCTTGGATGAATATATTTCGCAGCTCGCTGTTCAGCGGTGTGTGATCAACTGATTTGTTATTTTTAGTCGTTTCAATGGGTTAATTTCCAATATTTCAATTGTTTTTTTCTATTTTGATCTAATATTTCAAAATTTAATTTTAATTTAAAATTTAAACTATTCAGTTTTGTTTGTTCTTTACATTAATTGAACACTGTTTTTAATTCTTTAATTTTCCTGATGAATTTCTTATTCTACTTTTCAGGATTAAGTGAATAATTGTAATTACTCGAAATATATTGACATATTACATATACTTTCTTAAAATCTACTTATAACTACAATTAACAATTCCAATCTCAAATAAATACTATTTCATACATTTAGATGAATAGCAATGATAAACACAAAATGCTAGTAGTTAAAAACGTACTGCAGTTTTTCATACTGACAGAATATCGATATAATAAACTAAAACAAAAATTGATACGCCAACAAACATTTAACATCATACTATTAGTCCTTTCTTTCTGCATGATGTGAAATATCATTTACAAAACACCTTTCTGCAATGATATTTGAAAATATCTGAAAACTTAAAATGTCATTCAGTGTTTTGTAATTTATGGACTTACTATTTGTAAAATAATCACCCTGCAATGCAAATACTGATGATAGTCTTTCATTCAATATTCATTTTGTGTAGATTTACAGTGTTTCTACACAAAATATGATTTTCAGCCCTAAGTTTTGACATGCATGTCAGATTTTATAAAATTTACTTTTTTGTTTTCCAATTTCATTCTAAATCATTTTATATGAGATTGTGATTCTCTATAAGTTCATGTTTTATTATATACTATTTAGAATAACCTTGTTAAACTAAATTAACTTCATTTTATGTTTATTTAAATATTTTGTTCGTATTCAACATCAAATTTCATTCTCTGCATCCTACTCGCTGAGAATAAGTGAACTTGAATCAATTAAATAAACCATAGATATTCCTGCTTCTGTATGATCCGTTAAAGTAAAACTGTTATGATTAATTCCTAAAATACATACAAATTTGTGAATTTTATTTATGATTTCAAACACGATACTTGGGTAGTGTTCCACAGTGTGGATACACAGCAATACATATACATTATACATACATACATAATACATTATTCAAATAAGTAAAATGCTACAAACACCAACATTCACATTTTATCCAAAATTTTTCGTATTAACACATTTCTCTCATTTTGAATTTCGTTACTTTTATTAACACTTTGTCTTAATTTAGAGATTTCCTCAACTCGCTTTTCCTCTATTTCAAGTTGTTTGTTTTGAAATTAATCTAGTTTTTTTCCTCACTTACCTTTCCCTTTAGAGGATGTAGAGGGGGCAGCTTTTAAAGATTCAAAATTGTCTGAGAAAATAGGAGGTGTTTCAACTGCATGAGATGTGGATGGCATGGAGGCTTCATTTTGAGATGGGTGAGTAGGAAGTGCCGAAACTGATGCATGAGCAGATGTTGATAGCATGGAGGCTTCATTTGTGGTAAGGTGAGTATTTGAGAAAGTTTGTGCAGGGAACGGTGGTTTCGGAAAATCAGGCTCCATAGACGAAATCATATGACCAAAGTTTATAGTTCGATCTTCTTCAAATAATTGAGATCAAAATCTTCAAAATGTTCCCATGCTACTGTTCTTCTGCCTCTACTAGTTTTCTTATTATTGTCTTTAACTGTTTTATATGTTTTTTCATATTTCTAAATTTTCTATCTAGTGTATCTTCGGTTAAACCTGTATATCCATGTTGTACAAATTTATTTACCATTTCGCCCCATAATAATTTTTCTCTTTGTTTTGGATCTCTGAACCGTACAAGCCTCTCTTTATACAAATGGATTAATAAAATTGTTGCCTTTTTTGTCCACACGAATTGTACTGTGTCAGTTTCTACGGACATATTAATTAATAAGGCAATATTTCATTTTGTGTGTATACGTACATAAATATGGTAAACCACAAAAAACTAACTTAACATCAACCGTGGAGCAGCAGAACACAAAAACTTATTTTTGTTTTTGATCTAAATAAAATGTACCTATAAGTATAGGTATACTTTCTCGAGATAAAAAATTAGTTAAACTTTATACAAGAATGCAAGAAGTATATGTATATAAACAAATACATGAGTAAGACGTTTCTATGATTAAACCTAATATTACATTAAGAAAAAGTTAGAAATACGAATACCTACCTGATGTGTCTGCTACACCCACAATTTCTGCTGCAGGAGTATTCTCACGGAAATATTCAGATGCAAAGTCAGAATCTACAAAAATAAAAAGAAAATACATGTTTTATCCACAATTTTACACACTTATTTTGATCAATAATCCGTATAAAATATTTTGTGACTTTTTTTCTCGCATACTTACCATTTTGCAGCTGTTGGTGTATCTGAAAATCTTTATTTACGCTATAAATCACGCCATTATATTCATAATGCGTGGTATAACTTGCCATTTTCAAACACTAAGTTACATTATTTTAACAAGTGAGCGCTCTTGAAAAGCGCTACAAAAAATGTCTACCGCTACCACTCAGCAGTTGAGTAACCGGTTGGTAGAGGTCGTATTCAGTCGATCGCTACTCAACAGTTACGCAACTGTTGAGTCGTCTGAATGCACCCAATTTCTGTACCGCCGTTCTTAGGCACGTTCCCATATCGTCTGATTAACAAATTAGGGCACACTCGCAACTTAATAAATTAGGGTGGTTTAAATCCAACCTGTTCCCTATCTTTTTAAGTCACTCCGTGTCTTCTCGCCCGAGGGCAAATTTCAACTCCTTTAAAATTCGAAAACTTAACTCAAAACACAACAGACAGACTGACCATGACCAGGGCCCCAGCCACAATGATCCCGTATAACTAAAATCCGTCTACCTGCTTCGAAACGAACAAAAACCCCTGTTGACAATTCGCTGTATTTCGTTTAAAACTCTACTTTAAAAAGGCATGAGATTCGAATATATTATTTTAATTAATTTTTACGTACAGGGAATAGAAAATAACGCATTTTGAAAGATTTGGAAGCCACTTGCAAGTTAACAATTGCACCTAGCGACCATTAGTTATAAAATTTCATAATGAACAATTTTCCTAATGCATACGTTATGCTAAAAGTTAGCAGGAACGGAGATCTTTAAAGAAATATAGAAGAGGGCCTATTTTACTTACTAATTGTCAATAATCATAAAATCAAGCGATTCACTAATTTGTAAGCAAACTTAGGGTGTTCAACTACATCCTAAAACGAAACGATTCCAGTAATAATCTCGCCTATGGGCCAATTTTTTTTTTATCATTTTTTTCTCCCTGCCGTCTAGCCTACTTGGAATCATAGATAAGAGCAACAGATGCCGCCACAGTGTTTCATACTTTATACATTCTCTGCACGTGGGCACTGTGGCGAGTAATGTTTGAATGAAATAAATTAATATGTGGTATAGAAAATTGATGTCTATTGTAATGGACATTGGGTTAATGTATTAATCTCCCCAGAATCTGTGAACAATCACTGTTGTGAAAACAGAAGTGAAAGAATGGCAACAGATCTTTCAAATTGAGGTACGATTCGAAGCAGAATCGCACGAAGGTCAAGTTTAACCGTTTGAAGAAATACTAGAAGTATTTAAAATAAATCTATTTACTATGACACTGTAAGAAACAATTTTTTTTCTAATCTAATACATAAATGTGTTGAGAATAGAAGTTTTCCTGCTCTTTTATTATTTTACATTCTTATTTTTAATAAGAGATGTCTGACAATTTTGATTAATAAAAAAATAAATTGATAGACACGTCAAGTTAAGTCTAATTTGTATTTTTCTATTCTGTTAATAATTATTATTGTATTATTATACTCTGCTAATAAAAGAAAACGTTAAAGTTTAACAGGTTATGGGTTCAGGTTCACTGCACTGCGCAAACAATCTTTACTGTGATTTTTGTTTCTTGAACGATGGAGACAAGTGGAAAGTGGAAAATTAAACCGTTGCGTTGGAAGGTTTAACAAATTGGATAACTTGGAAGTATCGCATCATAATTTTGCTTCGTATGTACGAAGGTGCACTCGAAATCGTCGAGGGTAAACTCACAAAACCGGCTGAGATTGCATTTACTGTTTCCTCTGAAGACAGTGAGCAAAAACTTTTAAAGTTCCAAATTGGTGAAAATAATACAATGATGTTATTAACAAACAGTCTCTCCGAAAATGTTCTGAAGCAGGTAATGCGTTTTACTACTGCTCGAAATATATGGCTGGAACTTCACCGTTTGTTTGATGGCGATGCTGAGGATAAATCATATAATTTATGTACGCAGTTTTTTGGATATAAAACGATGCCTGAAAAGTCTATTGTAACAATAATCTCAGAGTTAAAAACATTATATTGTAACTTAGAAAATGAACTTTCAAAATTGCCCGATTTGCTCTTAATTTGCAAGATTTTGGACATCCTACCAGAATCATATTTTCCGTTTAAGTCTAGCTGGATGCTTCTTAATAAAGCTGAACGTAATGTGGACAGTCTTACAACTCAACTTTGTACATACGAGATATCTCTAGTTACACATGAAAAGTCTTCTAATGAATCAGAGACATTAATGATTAAAGGTATGTCATCAAAATCTGACATTGCAAGTCAAAGTTCAAACAATACGGAAAAAAGCTACAGAACGAATGTCACATGCAATTATTGTCTTAAAAAGGGTCATATTGTGCGTAATTGTTATAAATGGATCAAGGATGGAAGGCCCGATAAATCGAAAAATCCAAAACCCCGAACAAATAAAATGACTGACTCACTATCTCAGTCAGGTTCATCTTTTATGTCGGTTTCGTCATTAGTTTTCGAATTTAATGATTCAGCAGTTATATGGACTGGTATGTAGATAATGGAGCTACCCATCATGTCACAAATCAACAACATGTAAAGATGATTTGTATTTTTCAGATTTTATTTCGAATATCATAATATATATTTATGACTAATTATAAATATCTAATTATATTGCAGAAAATAATAAACATGATTAAAAAAATACAAAACTGATTCTTAGCAGGCTATACTTTTGTTAAAAAATTTAAAGATATTTCAAATTTCTCATTTTGATTAGGTTTTGCCAGTTTATTTAGCCTATCTTTTCTTTGTTTTTTGCACAAAAGAATCTTTTCTGAGTAGGCATTTTTTTTATTTTCTTGCTCTTTTCTTTTTCTCATTTCTGCCTCATTATCTTCATTGTATAAGGACAAATTCGGTGACTCCTTTCTAACAGCTGCAATAGTCTTCATTATAATTATTTTTTTTTGTAACTTGCAATTTCCTCATTGTTAGCGTTATCCACCATTTTTTGAAAGTCTTCCTTTAGCTTATCTCCATTTTTAGTTAGTTTTTTGTAAGTTCTAATAATATTACATCTTCTCCTCTACCTTTATTCTTCAAATAATCAGTAGAAGTAACATAATTAATATCGCACATAGTTGTCATAAATTCACTTTGGCATAGAAGATGTATATGCTTGCACATATTCCACTTAATTGCATTGTCGGTGCTGGAATAAATAAAGGCATGAATACACTGATTACACATAAGACATTTTAAACAGTCTTGTTGAACATAGCTATGTGTACTTCTTTGAATGACATATAGTTCTGAAGAGGTTATATCCAGCCATTTTCATATTCTGCAATCTTGCTCGCATCTAACTTGGTACTTGCCAGATGCCTCTTCCTTAAGTCACTAATTTTAGATGAAATTTTTCCTTTATGCTGTATAATTAACCGATTATATAAACGATCTTTTATAAATTTCTGTAATATACCGGGTGAGTCACGAATTGCGCTCGCCCCGATATTTCCTAACATATTTGGAATAGAAAATTGAAATTTGGAGGCCTTATTACACGACTAAAATTCCACCTTTTCAATAAAAAATCAAGTTTGGTGCACATCCGGTGTGACCGGAAATGCCTACAACTTTCAATTTTTAAATGGAACACCCTATATATTTTTACATTTTTGGAATCTAGAGGAAATTTTGAATACAATACATCCATATTGGTCACTTTTTGATAAACATTAAAAATTTTATTAAAAAATCTATTTCTGAATCCAGAGTGCTGTGGTGCCCAAAATATATTTTAGTTTGTGTGCTACGTTACTATAAAAATAAAAAGAGCAATATGATTGCATTACTTAATTCTCTAGAGGCGTTTAAAATTTTTAAATGTAATTTTTACCCACTGACTCGGTTTTTTAAATGGGAATTTAATCGTTCACCAACATTTTTAAATACCTCATTTTCATACGAATCTAATGATACCAAAATTTTGAAAATCCGCTCAGAAATATTTGAGATTTCAGCCAAAATACAATGCAACCAAGCTTTTAGAAACATGCGGCTAATAGATAATAGATTAGTGGGCTTTGGAAACTAAAATGGCACATTTCTGTGTAAATCTGGTAACCTAATAACATTGGAAAAATCATAGTAGCCATTGAACGTAATAAAACAATATCAGCTGTCAGACAGATACAAAATAAAGCGTTGCGGAAATCTCTTTGAGTAAAAATTCAAGAAAATGAATAAGTTTAGTAGAAATGAAAAGGTCGATATGTTACTGATATATGGAGAGCGTCTCAAAAATTCAACTGCAGCTGCAGAACTGTATCAGCAACGATATCCCAACAGACGTCATCCAAGCAGACACTTTTTTGCCAGAGTGGAACAAGAATTAAGAAACGAACCCAATCAACAAGATGACCATCAAACATTTATTATAAGTGAGGACAAAGAAATTGATGTATTAGGATTTGTGATGGTACACCCAACAACATCAACAAGGGAATTGTCAATGGAATGCGACATTAGTCAGTCTTCGGTTTGTAGAATTTTAAAGAAACATAAGTTTCGGTCTTATAAATACCAAATACACCAACATCTTTATGGAGATGATAACGACAGGAGGCTAGTATATTGCAACTGGTTCTTAAATGCAGTACAACAAAACCCAGGTTTTCCTTTTCATATTTTATATTCAGATGAAAGTAGATTTACGAACCAAGGTATGTTTAACAGAAATAATACTAGGTACTGGGCTCAAGAAAATCCGAGGTTGGTAGGGCGGGGGAATATTCAGGAAAGATTTGGGTTTAACTGTTGGCTTGGAGTACTTGGAGATGGAATAATTGGACCCATATTTTTTGATGGAACACTTACTGGCGAACGATATTTATTCTTTTTACAAAACCAGACAGCAGAATTTCTTGACTTACTTCCTCTTGCCAATTTACAAAATCTGTTTTTCCAACAAGATGGTGCTCCACCACATAATTCCAGAAGAGTGATGGAATATTTAAACAACTTGCATGGTGAACGCCTTATCGCAAATCAAGGTCATATCAGGTGGCCTCCTAGGTCACCTGACTTAACACCCCTCAACTATTATGTATGGGGCACTCTCAAAAATAAAGTTTATAAAACTTCTTCAAATACCCGTGAAGAGCTGCAAAATAAAGTTGTACGGGCTCTTAATGAAATAACGCCGGCTGAATTGCGTAGAGCCATTCAAGCAACTGTACGCAGAGCCGAATTGTGTATAGAAAAAAATGGTGGACATTTTGAACAATATCTATAAATGCCAATTTATGGTTTAATTATATTAATTATTTTAAAGCTACCTACTGTTACCTAGTTTAACTTTAATTGTTCAAACGGAATTGATTTTTATTTATTTATAGGCCCGATATTTATGTTCATTTAAATAAAACTCTGAAAACCGAACTGATGTCGCATTCTATTGCAAATGTCCTTGTGGATGTAATTGTGTTTACCTCCACATACCTATGCTAAACTTAATTGTAACGTTCTTTGCGCTCACAATTATTAAATGTTTGATAGCTCAAGATTGCCTATAACTACACGAGTCTGTCTGACAGCTGATATTGTTTTATTACATTCAATGGCTACTATGATTTTTCCAATGTTATTAGGTTACCAGATTTACACAGAAATGTGCCATTTTAGTTTCCAAAGCCCACTAATCTATTATCTATTAGCCGCATGTTTCTAAAAGCTTGGTTGCATTGTATTTTGGCTGAAATCTCAAATATTTATGAGCGGATTTTCAAAATTTTGGTATCATTAGATTCGTATGAAAATGAGGTATTTAATAATGTTGGTGAACGATTAAATTCCCATTTAAAAAAACCGAGTCAGTGGGTAAAAATCACATTTAAAAATTTTAAACGCCTCTAGAGAATTAAGTAATGCAATCATATTACTCTTTTTATTTTTATAGTAACGTAGCACACAAACTAAAATATATTTTGGGCACCACAGCACTCTGGATTCAGAAATAGATTTTTTAATACAATTTTTAATGCTTATCAAAAAGTGACCAAAATGGATGTATTGTATTCAAAATTTCTTCTAGATTCCAAAAATGTAAAAATATATAGGGTGTTCCATTTAAAAATCGAAAGTTGTGGGCATTTCCGGTCAAACCGGATGTGCACCAAACTTGATTTTTTATTGAAAAGGTGGCATTTTAGTCGTGTAATAAGGCCTCCAAATTTCAATTTTCTATTCCAAATATTTTAGGAAATATCGGGGCGAGCGCAATTCGTGACGCACCCGGTATATAGCAGTGTATCTAATCTTTTTATCTTTTTTCCATAACAATAAAATTCTTTAATAGTGCGATGCATGCGCTCTAAGTGCACATTTGTATTCACACCACAATTTTTACGGTAACAGAAGGCCCAAGATTTGACATTTTTTTCATAATTATTAAGAAAATAAGAAGCAATATTTTTTGTTTCGGCATCGCCTAACACAAACTTTGTGATTTCTTCAAATAAAATTTGAAATGTCTTATCGTCAGTGTCTTCCATTAGTATTCTGATTAATCTATATACATCACATCGTTTTTCCTTAGAACGAATTTTAGTTAAATTTTCCCGCCAGGCTCGATCAAAGTCGCCTTTTTGATTTTGGCATAACTGTCTTGTATTTATTAAAAATGCATCTTCCATGTCTCAGCATCGACCAATGTTAAGTTAACCGAACATGTACAAAACCTAACTTAAGATAAATAGATCAAACTAACAAAATAACGTACTCGCTAATATTTCTAAAACTACAACAGACCAAAGGAAAGTGAACAGAGGAATGTACGATAACTGGATCGAACCCACGAAACAGGATCTACCGGGAGGACTAAAACAGACTAAAAATATGGAACATCGTACGAAACTATGACTCAAGAAACGAGAAACGTATCTTGTATCAACTAACCTAAACTTAACCCAGCTAAACAGCGATAAAAAAATTAGATAAGACGATACGGAATACAAAATTGACAAATACGATATGGAATATGAGAAGAAACGAGAAAAGAATTAGATCACTTAACAATAGAAATAATATTGTCTTGGTCAAATTTTACAGCCACAGCACGAGCAAAAAAGCAGCAATATTACGGCAAGGAAAACTTACTCAAATTATTTCATTTAACCAACAGGAACAACCAACCAATTATCCTATAACAGCCTGTATTTAGCCAAGACAAAAAAACAAATGAACCGGGACAGACAAGGTAACGAAAAGATAACAAAGTAGACAAAAGGTAACGTAGAACAAAATGTATAAAAGTCAGCACTGTTCTTACTAGAGTAGTCTAGAAACAGAGATAGATAAAATGCATTTAAAACGCAAAAAACAAATAACTAAGAAAAGATAATTGAAATGAATTAAAAACACAAAGGAACACAGAAAACTCAGAAAAGATAGTTGGACGCCAGTTATTTTAAGGAGAAATAACAACCACAAACAATAAGATAATATTCCTAAAAAGAGAAGGGAAAAAGATAAATGATAACAGATCAACTACAAACCATAAAGCAAGAAACGGTAAAAGGTAATCGGTAAAAATAAACTCTAAAAAGATAGGCTCTAAAAAATATGCCTTCAGTATAAACGGTAAAATAGCCACCAAAGTATTCTATTAAAGGGGTAAATTTTCCCTTCAAAAAAATTTCTAGACCGAACCTGAACTTAAACAGCAGATTGCCTAATTTTACAAACCTATTAACACAAAAAAAATATAACATACTGTATACAAAACACAATATTCCTGCAAAAAAGTCATAATATATGTACATATTTGGAAACAACACACAATACAAATAAAAATCAAGACAAGTGATTACAAACAGTTGCCAGCTTTTCCGTCAAGGCCACACGTTGGGTTTTCGTCAACTATAACCTTGCCTTTCAGTTATACTTAATCTGCAATCATAATTATAATTCAGAATAGAGCATAAGACCGCAGGGTGCAGGTTATCCGTGATAGCTTGGCTTAATATTGGTTATCACTTACCTTGGCAATACTTGGAAACAACACACAATACAAATAAAAATCAAGATAAGTGATTACAAACAGCTGCCAGCTTTTTCGTCAAGGCCCACGTTGGGTTTTCGCCAATTATAACCTCCCTTTTTAGTTATACTTAATCCGCAATCATAATTATAATTCACAATAGAACATAAGACCTCAGGGTGCAGGTTATCCTTGATATATTGGCTTAATATTGGTTATCACTTACCTTGGTAAATACTACTAACAGAAAATTACTAAAAAATGATAGGCTCTGAAAAACTCAACAAAAAAAGGTAGTTGGACGCCACCTTATTTTCGTTACTGGAAATCAAGTCAACGCACCAAATGTCCGCTACTAACATGAAATCGATCACACTCGGGAAGAAAAAAATCAATCACGAAACAAGTTTCCTAGCGTCACTAAAACATATTGTTCCCCACGCTCGTCGCCATGAGCGACCAAAATATAGTACATAAAATAAAAAAAACTTACAATCTCATTCCTGGACACATGAAGATCTATTTTCGGATTGCACTGTACAAGCTACAAACCAAGTACTTAAAATCACAAATTATCGTTGATTGCATCAAGGGAAACAACCTAAATTCACAATTAGCCACTACTAATTACAAATGCACTCTGCCATGTAAGTTGTGAATATTTTCACATTATTGCAATAACTAGTTTACCAGAACATTGCTACTTCACGATAATACTCCATAACTCACAAAAGAATAGCTTTCTATTAATTCTAAACTATTACACTAAACTTCTAGCAGTATTATACTAGGTCAAAACTTGACTCATTACCACTTAATTATATCGGAGAGGTTAAATTCACCTCTCCCGTGGTGTAACGGCTCGAAGCCAAACCTCGACTTCCTAAAACCAACGAAAATGTACCGCAATTGCGTTAAGGGTCAAACGGACTTTATACCCGAGAGAAGTTAAAGTTTTACGACCGTACAAAAACAATTTTATAAATACACAAATTTTAAACATGCCTTTATTTAATTTAAGGTACTGAGTGTTCTTTCAAAACGTGACCGTTACAATTGTAAACAAATTTATCATAATTAAGAATATTTTTATCACACAAATAATATGAACAAGGTGTATACAACTACTTCTATTTAAAAGGATATGAGCATTTCTCCTTTTCTTTTCGCACACTTACATCTCCATTTTTATTTCTTTTTATTTTTTGCCTTTTTTTATTCTTTTCCATTTCTCAGCTTCCTGATTTGGGCACGATGTTAATGTTTGTGAAGGAGTATGCTCCTCTTGCTCTTCTTCCTCTTTTATTTCTTCGGTGGGCGGGGTGAATGTATTTTGTACAGTTCTTTGTCCATTGTATTTATCAACCAGTTTTCATTTTCTACTTCGGCAGATACTTTTCTCCGCTATTACAACCTGTGCATATGTATTAATTTGGGTTTGATCACCGTTCATTATCGGTACATTTGGTCTTCTTATCTCCTTAATCACGTTACTCAGTTTCTTTGGACGATCTTTTCGCACATGTCCGGGTTCATCACAAATTATACATGTTCTCATTTGATTTGGATATGTGATTAGTGATGTCATTTCTTCAATTTTTATATATGAAGGAATTTTTGTACTCATAGTCATATCGACAGTTCTTACTTATACTATTTTCGCATTTATATAAACCATTTCCAGACCACTTTTCATTTTTTATACTTTTAACGATTCCATATTTTGACAAATATTCCTTTATTTTTCCATTGTCTAATTCGGTAGGGAAGTCAAAAATTCTTACTATTGTTCCTTCACCATCTTCGGATATACCAATCTTGAATTCATTCCCCTCTTCGTCTTTAAAGATGAGTATATGCTGTGTTATACTTTGCTACTGTCATTTGCACCAACACTTTGGACACTAGCTTTATATATACTTTATTTTTAATATGATCGTACTGTATACATAACACTTGGTCGATATTAAAGTTAAATGTTGCTTGGATCTATTTATGTAGTTCTAAATTACTTGGTTTTCTCATTACCATTCTAAAATCTAATACAATTGTATTTTCACGCTTGATAACCATCGTGCTAGTTTGCACTAGGTTTTTTCTTCTTAGGTAACACTATTGATAAGAGAGCTATATTTATAAACAACTGCACTGTACGAAATCTGTCGCAAGACTGGCACTCGGAACGGTCGAATGTTTGTTTAAGTGCTGCTGAGTTACTAGTTGTGACTGCGGAGGCTCTTTCCTTGGTATGACGTCATTAGGTTGTTCGGGGGCATCAACAGGTGGTTTACTATTACTATTATTATGATGATGGACTACCCACATCGTTAATGTACTACACACACTGACTAAGAGGGTAAAACTGAATCCAGCAACTTATATAATTGGAAGCCGTTGATAAGAACTCCTATAATATACTTAACTCCTCTGCAAGTTATGTAACATCCCATGATTCCACTGGAAAATATCCCAACATCAGTGAACCATCCCCATACCTTCTGTAGGGTGGATCGTGCTGCCTCTTCTAGACCACTTTTCTCGAATATATTCAATGTCGAAAATCCTTGATTATTTACTTCAAAACCAGGTACTCGTTTAATAATAATATTTTCTATGGCCGACCTCTCGTTACCAGAAGTAAGACTTCTTTGGGTTTTGTTCATTTCTTCCACTGTGTACACGCCACTGGAACTTATAGGCTGTATGGGGGTGTATTTCCAAGGCTTTTCGGGCTCGACTTCAATTCTTCTAGGGGACACGGAAATAACTGAATGTGAGGTTAAACTTATCCACTGGCCATCAATTTGGTATAAAGGGGTGTTAAGAAATTGCATTCAATTTCTTCTGCATGTGACTGAATAATGTAGGTTACGGCTGACATGAAGTATGATTTATTACTGATTCTAATTCGTTATAGTAATGGTCTGTTCTTCTAACGGGTTCTTTCGTTGAACTTTTTCCGTACCAGCAACCAAAATTTAATCAGTGTTTTGTGCTCTAGTTTTTATTGTGTTAATGTTAAGTATTTTAAGCTGCGCAGACATAGTGTAACGTTATTGTTAATTTTAAGCCGCCATTGGCGGCAGGAGTTTTTAACTTGTCTGTCCATTTTATTAAGCCGAACCGCCCAACCCTACGCACACCACGGCGCTATGCGACGTAGTTGTCTGGTTGGCTCCAGATCACAATCCGGGAGGCAATTTTGTATTGTTCAATTTTAATAAATTGTTTGATGATGATGATGATAATGGTCTGTTCTTCTAATTTCTACTTTTCAGGGTACACATTTCATAATATAGTAAGACTTCTCCTAAAACTTGATATACTGGTAGAGTTTCTTGTCGCCAAAAGTATACATACTACAATGTATCGTCTCAGGTGCTTACACTACTCCAAAGTGAGAATATAATTAAATAAAAACTAACATTTATTTTTTAATAACCAGATAAGTTTAATTTGAAAATAGTTAAAAATTAATCATCAATATTACATACAGACGAGCAGACAGACATTACACATAATAATATATTACTATAGAAATACATATAGGAAAAGGAAAAACCAGAACTACTGTAATATAGAATAAATATCATAGACTTTGGTCAGATATACATGTAAATATCTAGTTTAATCAGTTTGCGGTAGATTTATTAAAATCTTCCACGAACTCATATTATCAAAACAATTTTGTTAGGTATTCTCTTAATCGGTTTTTAAATACAGATGTATTTCTTACGTACTTAATTTCTTTTGGCAGCATGTTGTAAACATAGCTCCCTGCACATTGCGGTGATTTCTTATATTTACTTAGCTTGAAATTTTTTTCATAAATGTCATTAGCTTTTCTTGTTTGATGATCATGAATATTTAATTAATAATAATATAAATAATAATAATAATTACCCAAGAATTATTAGGGAATCACTGGAAATTATGAAAAATAAGAACAATTTCAACAGAGAAGATGGGTATCGACTAAGCAATACATGGAGACTAGCTTTGCCAAGTAGCAGTAATGTAATCGGTCACGATCAACGGAGCACGACGAATGTGCAACCAAGCGTAGCAGCGCCCAGGTATATAACGAGGAGCCGCACTCAACAACTTCAGTCTTTGGAACCCTTCTGAAGAAGCTGACAGCATGATCAGCGAAACGTCAAGTCAAGTTCGACGACCGCGGCAAAACCCGGAAGAAACTACTTCATCCAATATTTCACTTTGTTTAAACAATACACTGCTGGGATATAATATGTTTTTACCGTAAATTATTTTCAAAATCCTTTTATGTAATGCATTCAAATTTTTCAAGTAATAATCGCTTACTCCTCCCCACCCTAGAATGCCATGTGTTAGTTGCGACTGTATTAGTGCATAGTACATTGTTTTTAGGTGTTCGATGCCCAACAAGTTTTTTAAGTACTCAAATCTGTATGGCAATCAGCAATCCTCTAATTTTTTGTGCAACACTTCTTATTTGCAGATCCCACCTCAAATGCCGGTCAATTATTATACCTAGGTATTTTACTGATTCGGCTTCTGGAATAGTAGTTTCTATATCGATATATATCTGGCCGAGGTTAGGTACATTATTTGAGTATGAGTTGAACGGCAGAAATTTGGTTTTTTCACAGTTTAAAGTAAGGCTATTACATTGGAACCATTTTTTAATTATTTTAAATTCTCTTTCTACTTTATCTTTTAGGTGAGTCCAGGTATCTGTTTCAAATATAACTGCGGTATCATCTGCAAAACTAATTATTGATTAAAACAACGATTGAATCAACTAATACATCTTTATGGTGTTTTAATATTTTGATTGGGACTTTATCCAAACCCGTACTATTCTTGTAGGGCATTCTATTTATGATATCTATTACGTCTGTAGTAGTAACCGGTCTTAAAAACATGGTTGGTGTAATAAAGGTTGGAGATGTACAGTTTTGCGACATGTTTTCACCAAAATGAAATGTGAGTTGATCGCTGGCCTTATTAACAAAATAATGGGCAAACAGTGTACATCCTGATTAGGGTGTTCAATAAGATTCACATTTTGCATAATTTGTATTGTTTTATCATTTTGTTTATTCTGTCCTAGCTTTTTATTAACAATCGTCCATAGAGTTCTTGGTTGGTACGACGAGTCGCGAATTCTGATATTATTGGATTGTATAGCATAATCCGAGATTTTAACTTGAAAGTTTTTCTTGTTAACCTTATAAGATTCAATTAAGTTTTTATCTAGTTAAGTCTTTCGCTTTGGAAAAGACGTTTTTAAAAAGATTTTAAAAAGTCAAAAAGTTCACAACTCAAAGAAAGTAACTTATTTATTTATTAGTATTACAATTAAGCACAAGCGACAAGTTCGAGAATGGATATAAATCTGAGGAGCGCTATAACAAAACTCCTATTTATAACCTAGGTATGTATTGTCTAGTAAGCAGCATGAATGATGTGGCCATTAGGTAATGTCAGCATAATGTAGATACGGATGCTCACATAACTCATCCATCTCTAAGCTGAAAAATAAAGGATTTTGTATTTTCATTATTTTTTTATGTATTCTCAGGGGGTGTGTCTTAGTTCCCTCGTTCGGCATCTTTCTTAAAGCTGAACAATGTGTGAAACATTTTTTGTTTCTTAGGATGCATAAATTTGAGAAAGAAAATTAATAAAATAGCAATAATTGTAGATAAACATACAATATATACAATAAATCAGTGTGATCACTTCCGTTAATATCACTAAGTGTCTTTAGTTCGTGTAGATGGGTTTCGTCAGCCAGCACCGCTAAGTACTTGGGGTAGGCAATCTCCTTGTGATACGGTTTGTGTCAGATGATACAAACAGAGGTCCTCGATACGTGGTCATGGTAGTTCTTCGTAGTGGTGATAAGTCGAGTTTACAAGGATAAATGATTTTAGGGGAATTATGGTTTTGTTTAGAGCGGGTATATGGAATAAGTGGTACAGTCATATAAAGCTTCGCTCAAAATAGGGAAGTGAAATATGAAGCATATGGTTTGCTTTACATAATAAATTTCTGTTTTTATTAGTTCGTAATAACTCTGAATGTTTTTAAATTCTGGGGTTCCCTCGATATACAGGGTGTTCATTATTCTTGTCAGATCAATTAAATCATTGATGGCTAAAATAGCACTATGTATTGATTCTAGGTGTGCGAATAATATTGCATCTTGTATGTTATCTAATATGGTGATTAACGATAAACAATCTATAATCATATTGTCTAGAAAATGTTGCAATCTTAAAAATAGTGTAAATTTATTCAAGCTTTGTTCAATAGTTCTTAATCTAGTATTTATTTGATTCCGATTAATGGTGATTTTTTCGAATGTTGATATTGTTTCGTTCATAAAATTGTTTGTAATTGTTAAATAATTTTCTAAATCTGTATGCATCTCTTTAGGGTTTGACTCTAGGATGGATATAGCGTTATCATATCGTTTTGCGTCGTCCGAATCTAAGGTGCCAAAGGCCCATTTGGAGGCTTCTCCAATTATATTAAAAAGGCCTCTTTTTGTTCGTGTGTTTCCTAACGGTTTCACGTTTTTCAGTTTTTTTCCGGTTGATTTAGTAGGTATTTTAGATGTTCATGTATATTATCTAATTGCGGATATAGTTCGTCGTTTATATTTATAATGGGTGTTATTGTTTTCATATTTATTTTTATGCTTAATATGGGGGCATCAAAATTTGTTGAGTCAATTATTTTATAAATGAATGTTTTTGTGAAGTGGTTCGGGCTTTGCCTAACGAAAAGGGAAGGATAGGACTAGAAATTTTACCTATCTTGATTTGTGCTTGTACTAGCGACGTCAGGTACAATGTGGCTAGTCGTCCCAGCATCTGAAACAGGCAATTTTCCTATTAGATTACTGGTCGGTTTAAGCGTAGATTTATGGCGTGTTGTTGTTAATATTTTATTCTGTTGGTCTTGTACGACCATAACTGATTCGTAGGGGGTAGCGATTTTATTCCCGAGAGTTAATTTTGCGTACGCGGTTTTGTGTGTTTTAATCGGCACTGGTTCATTTCTATTTGTGTTGACTTTCGAGAGGTCTCTACTCTTTTCGTTGTTCTCATTTACCATTTTTTTAAAATTATTTTTAAGTTTGTATTGTGTTTGTTTACGTAGTTATTAATAATGTCGTGTTCGGACATTTCGAATGCCATTTTATTATCGAAATCTCCTTTTATAATTTGAAAAGGTGTAAACTTTGTTCCTGAATGCATGGAATTATTATATCCCAAAATCGCGTAACTCATTAATGTTTCGATCGTTTGTGCCTTATTTAGTCCCGTATTTAATAAACGTAGTCCTTCTAGTATGGTAGAATGAAATCGCTCTATAGGGGATTTACTACCGGGATTTCTTACAGTTATAAAGTGTAATTCGATACTATGTTTAGCGCAAAATTCTTCAAATAACTGATTTTTAAATTCGGTCCCTAGGTCACAAGTGGTTTTTCTGGGGATACCATAGTGTGACGTGTATTTTAGTAAAGCTTCGCAAACATGAACAGCTGTAAGGCAAGTAGGGTAAGCTTGTCCGAAACGGCTAAAACTATCTACTACAGTTACGAATTTCTGTTTTCTTACGACAAATGTGTCTATGTATAAATGTTCAAAAGGACGATGTCCAATAGGGGTTGACTGAAATACAATTTTGTGTGGGTGTCGTTCATATTTGGTTTTTTGACAGATGACACAAGTATTTATATAATTTATTACGTCATTGTTTAAGATAGGCCAATAATACAGATTTCGCAAGGCGAAGGTGGTTTCGTTAATGCCGCGGTGTACAGTTTTATGTTCGTGGTGGTATTTGATTTTCTCTTGTTGCGATACTCGTTTTTCGATATTGTCAACGTATACGAAGTTAATTATAACGAATTATATTTGTAAAATCCATTAAAGAACTGTGACTGTAGATAGTGTGGGCCACAATATGTAATAGACGTGTCACTTCAACAAGACACGATTTTACAGCAACCAGTTTAACTTCGTCCTTTTGTAATACGGTAACTTTGATAGCTGTCTCTGTATAGTCCGATACTGAATTTGGGCAGGGTGCAACGTCTTATATTGAAATTACCGAAATGTTAATCTTTGGATCCACGCAATTGAATGCAACTAACGCGACAATTCTATTTATGCAGCACAAAATTAATATTATGAGAGACAACATATTAAAAAGAATCGTTAACAATTAAAACCAATAATACGATAGTAGATATTTGGGTTGCTTATACCTGCTATAGAGAGAGAGTCAATACAATCCGCTATGAAGATGATTTCACTGTAGTAAATTGTTTACTAATTCTCGAACAATATTAAGTACTTATCTTCGAATTTAACGTCCGACTTTAAGGAATTTAATATAAATATAACATATAAGTTTTAAAGAAATCTTTCCTACAATGAATTTATATATGTATGTGCTACTGTACAATTCTAACATCTTAAAAACATGTGCTTTTAGGATCTTAAATCGTTCTGATCCTATTATAAGTACCTATATTTTTAAACCAAGGGCAACTTATATGTGCCAAATAAAATATTATAAATTATGCTTACCAAATTTGCATAATACCTCATTAGAGATTTAGTCTATCCGGTGGTTTACGAATTCGAGTAAGGGGTCGCAACGGGTGCGGTACACCATCGCTCCTAATTACATTAGCCTCTGAGCTATTTACTTTTTCCCAAAATGGTCCTGCACTCTATACAAAACATTTTTCTTTTAAAGTGACAGAAAATGCATTCAAATTAATTACTCGTATTGTTAAATTGAGGGGTAATATTAAGGAACAAGCCGCATGAACTCCCTGTAGATATATTTAAATTTTGTGGTTCAACTAAAATCGTGTGACAATTCAAATTTTTCCGCAATTTAATAGGACAAATTGTCTCACACCGAGCAGTTACAACAACATTATCTGCCTACTTTGTGGTTTTATGCCAGAATTCTTTGCATTAAAATAATATGCTGGTTCAAATATATACTCTTTTTTTTTTTAATTTGGGGTGATTGTGGCTAGGGAATGTACTCACTCCATTAGCTTAGTGTGGCTGACTGTTTGTTAAAGGTACACTCATAATCGTTATTAATCGTGAAGCCGTCGTTCTTATCGCCATCCGACGAGTCCGGTAAATCTATATTTAGTTTGTTTGCCAGACGAAGTCTACTGATTTCGTAGCCACTTGTGCTTATCTCACTTGACGATGCCGACGTTGGAACCTTTTTTAAGGTCTTGTGCCTGGCTTAAAGTAACTTTTATTTCCCAGCTCAATATTTGTATCTGTACTTGAATTTACTGTCACATAGAAAAAGGCGAGGGCTTGGACCATGGGCCTTACGCCCTACGTGACTTTGAGTTTTCTGGAGAGGTGTGTTAAGAAGGGGCAATTTTGTAAATTTACATGGTTTTATTAAAACGCTCATTTAAGGGATAACGAACAAACAACAAATACGAATAATCAACAACAGTAATACACACAATAAAAATCTCTCGGGCGGAGATCACTAAAATTGCCTGAAGGGCCTGGGCCCCACATCCCAAGATGAGGGGCCAAAACTAAGACTGGCTTTCGACATTAAGACGTCGGAACTGAATCAATGAATAGAACCAAGAGCCACGTTTGTTTTGATTATTCGTTTTATATATTTAGCAACTACTTGTTTCGATGTCATGTTTATATATATTTGTGTTTTATTGTTAAACAATTCTACTATCGACATTGACTTCATTTTATTTTTATTAGATTTAATATGGACTATGGTCGAATATGTTTTATTTATATAAACATTTGCTACTTTCCCGGATTTGATTATTTCCTGCGTGACAATATCGCAAATTTATTTATACCCGGACAGTCAAAGACTTCATTACACTGTAATTTTTGTTTGTCTTTATCAATTTCGCGTTTGTCGATGCCATAAATAATTTTTTCCAGATTATTTATTACCTTTTTACCTAGTTCATCTATTAGTTCGCTATACAACATGTCATTTGTTAGATTCCCTGCATTTTGCATTACTCGAGTACTTTCATTAGTTGCGCTTACATACACACTGTATCTTCTCCCTTACTACTTTCATTAGAATTCTTATTTCTCACATTATTTATAACACCCTTATTCTCTGCTACAATATCTACTTCCGACGGCTCCTCTGTCTATATTGACATATAAATACACAGTGTGCAAAATTTAATCCCATTATAAAATGTCTAAAATATTCAAGTTGCATAAAAGCTAAAAGCTATTTAAATAAGAAATTAAAACTTATTCAGGACATAGCCTGATTTCAAATGGAACATGCTAGAACTAATGCATTATAAACTAGATCCTAACTTAAATAAGGATTATTGTAAAAATGGTAACATAGATAAAAACCTACCTTGTGTAAACAAACTATATGCTTATTACTAAAACAATGCGTCATCAAGATGTAATTTCATGTTAAAAGTGATGGTATAGGTAGAAACTTAACTCAGGTTCGTGGAGTCCTCGGTAGAGCTCCATATCCTAAAAATAAAGAAAATTTTATTATTTAATGTAAGGCTAATCAACCAAATATGATTAGCGGTGACAACTTAGACACTAATAAGCTAAAATAAGTATAAGAGACCCGAACAGTGCAAAAACAGTAGTGGGGTAAACTTATAAAATGTGTGTACCGCAAAGAGCATCGTTGATGCAAACTTATAAGATTATAAGGAAAACATGCATCATCTATGGTGAAAACTATATAGTAATTGTCAATACATACGTGATTAATAACATCGTGAAGGCACCCATGTGTATGCACTTATATGGAACACATGGTCATAAATAGGTGTTGGGTAGTAGATAACCCTGCTTATTTTACTTGTATTTTGATTATTGTAAGTAGTTTGGGAATCAAGATATTCCATGATGAAAACGGGATACTTTAAAATTTAATATTAAGTTGTTCTATATCACGAACATGATTTCATTAGATAGCACCAGGTCCATGAGCTCCAGAAAGCATGCCTAAAATACACAAGGGGCATAAATACTATAAAAAATGTATGTAACTAAGGGCCGGTTTTTCAATACAGGGTCAAATTTACGGGTTAGCTAACACTAAACCTCAGGTCAAAGTGAGTGTTAAACCCACATCCGTTTATCCACTGCATTTTAGGGAGAGGGTTACGAAACCCTTGAATAAGTTGTGGTTGGCACCACTTCTTACTGAGTTGACGCTCTAGGTGGATTGTGATTGGTCAAAATATTATTTGACAGACTCAGTATATTTAATAAGTAGACGGTTATAAGCACGTTGTAGTTTTTTAAAATGAGTGAAATCCCATCAAAAACAAAGAGGCCCCAATTTTTCAGAGGCAGAGCGGGTGCTGTTGATTAAAATAGCAAACAGACATAAAAATGTCATAGAATCAAATAAAAACTGATGCAGTGTCTTGGAGAGACAAAGAAGTTTCTTGGCGTAAAATTTGCCAGGAATTCAATTCTTCCTCTGGAGGAACCGTAAGTACATAGATTTAATAATCCCTATTGAAATTCAATTACATAGTTATTATTTTGTGGTTTTAGCCAAGAAATGTAAAGCAATTACAAGAAAAATATAAGGCAGTTAAAAAATTGCTTAGAAAAAAACACAGTAACCATATGAGTTACGTTAAAGGAACAGGAGGTGGGCCATATTTGCCTCCACCAAGTCCAACAAATGAAGAGGAGAAGAAACTTGTTGAGACAATAAAAATAAGTATTCAGGGTTTTGAAAACAAATCAGATAGTGATGGAATTGCTGGTAAGTTTAATAAGTTTTTTAATTATATAATTATAAGAAATCAATATTGATTTCTTTGTTGTGGGTATAAAGAGGGAACTAGAATCACTTATTCCGTGGGAAGTGGTTATAGGTACTCGCTGGCGCTCTTCATGTCTGATTGATATCAGAAGCCACTGGAAGACTGCCCAGCATCTGGTAATGCCAAAAAAAGTTTATATGTATAAATATGCCCTTAACAGAATGTTACAATTGTAGTTTAATTATTAGTTTATTTTATATTTTTAAGGAGTGATCGGCATTGCACATGATACTGTGACATTCCAAGAAAAATTAAACGATAATTTTGACGAGTGTGAAATTGTTGAGGCTGAAATTATAGAGGAAGGTATCGAGATGAATTGGACCAGTCCAAGTTGTACCCTTTGGCAAACTCCCAAAGATCCCCGTCTCCTCACAAAAAATATAAAAGGTGCTAGCATTTCTTTCTTAATCATTCTAATAAGTATTACAAATAGTCTAATCTATGGAGCACTTTATAATTATTATATTCTAGAAAATAGAGCAATATAAATATACATATTATATTTATTTACACTTACTATAATTACTTTTTTAGATGAAATCCTGCCCAATTCATTAATTGGAAGCAGCAATAAAAGAAATATACCCCCGACTGAAAACCTTGCATCTACAAGCAAGGAAGATATTCCTGAAAATATGTTACCCATTGAGGAGCACCAAAAAAGTAGGTACCTACTTCACTTTTAATTCATGGTTTATGAAATTCTAATAGATATTATTACCAATTCATCGTTTTATAAAATGTTTATTTTTTACTTGGACTAGCAGGAGAAGACCGATTTTGAAGAAAAGAAAGACGGTTTCATCTGCTGGAGCACGTTTTGAAATGGTCGCGGAAAAAAAGTTGGAGCTGATAAATTTGCAAAAAACAGTTTTTGAAAATAAATTATTACAAGACCAAAAAGAACACGAATTAAAAATGGAAATTTTAAATATAAAAAAGTCCAATGAAATATTAAAGAACAAAATATTGACTGAAGGAAAAATGGTATTTGAATTTTAACCTAAAGTATTCATGTTGATATAAAAATAATAAAAAACTGATTTACTCTCAAAATTGTTTGTATTTTATTTAGTTAATTGATCAGACTAAAGTTGAAAAGTAATTATTGATTAAAATGTCTCTTGCTGTCTGCAAGTTATGCTGAAGTTCAGGCTCAACCTCGATATCTATATCGTAATCAATATTGTCGTCCAGCTCTTCTGGAGGTAGTTCCTCTCTATGGTCTATAGCTATGTTGTGTAGAACAGCACAGGCTATTATTACTGTTAAACTTGTTTCTAATTTTTGTCTTAATCCAGTGGGCAGAATGGGAAATCTTCGTTTCCATAAGCCATATTGCCTTTCCACTGGATTACGTGTTCTTCGAAATAAAATATTAAAAATAACATTAAACAACCAGTCTATATATATCCATTGTTATTGTGATAAGTGATATAAATAAATAATTTAAAAATTCTGCCACCCTTTCATAAATTTTATTTGAAAGTGAAAACTAGTGAAGCTATTTTAAAACAGCACAAAATAATTTATAGATTCTTTTTGTTTATTTGAGAAATACATTATAAGACGAATGCATAAAAAAAGATTACCATACCTGATTCATTATAGAGTTGCTCCGAGTCGTTATTAATTTGCAAAAGAGGTGTGACTACATGCATGGTATTAGTATAACCACTGTCGGCTACTAAAATAGAGTTTCCAAATTCACCATTCTCTAGTCTATGTTTGATGCTAGAGTTATCAAATATTGTCTGGTCGTGGACAGATCCAGGCCAACGAGCCACAATGTCAAGAATTTTTAAATTTTTATTCGACACTGTTTGTACATTGATAGAAAAGTATCCTTTTCTATTCCTGAAAATTTCTGCCATATCTCCTCCTAAAAAAAATCACTTATTCATTTCTGCCTAATGTTTATTATTGTTTTCTCAATGAGCTTTTAATGCTAATAAGTACTTGCTTACCTGGAGATTGAATCTTTATATGTGTACAATCTAGTGACCCTATAGTTCTTGGCATTCTGGCAATGTCGTGAAATGTCGTCTTGGCTTCCAGGATCTCCTGTTCATTTGTTGGCATTTTAATGTAGCGTGGTGCCAATGATGCTAAAGCAATAGTGACTCTTCTCACAATATTACATGCTGTAGATTTGCTAACATTTATGCAATCTCCGGCAGTTAATAAAAAATTACCAGTTGCATAAAATCTCAATGTCAATAGCAATTGGTTAATTGGTGAAATTGAATGATTTCTACAATAAAATAAAATAGATTTTAATATTTACTTTTAGCGAAATTAGAAAGGCTTTTTACCTGTCGGTTGGAAACTCTATCAAAGCCTCAATTTGTTCTAAAATAAACATTACTGTAGGCTTACTTAGTCTAAACCTGGTGCAAAAATCCACATCATCATATTCTTCGAAGGGATTATTTCGTTGCCTAAGTACGTAGGGCCGTCTCTCGTATTCCAAAAATTCTAACATATCACCGTCATCATCGCTTATTTCGTCAAAAGCTTCCATTGATAATACTTTGAGCAAAAAATAACTTTGATTGTCTACCCAACTACTGTCACCGAACAAAATTTTTAGGTTATCCTGGGGCTAACAGACATAACCCTCACTTTGGAGCTCGTGTTAAATTAACTCTAAGTTTAACCCAGGGTTGCCTTTAACCTAGACCAAAATAAACACTTTATCCTTGGGTTAGCATTTAACCCAGGGGTAAACTAACCTAACCCTGCATTGAAAAACCGGCCCTAAGTAATAATAACGTTTTAAAATGTTAGAGTTAAATACCAGCTTGTTATGTAATTTTAGTCTCTGTAAGTAGTTTTAAGGAGAAATAACTTTGAAAAGTTTGCGAGGTGAAATTTTAACCGAAAGCAAAACCATATGCATGGTATATAAAAATAAAGAGAATTAAATCTAGAATAACATGCCGTAATCAGACTTTACATTTATTAATCAATAATCATATCATTTTCAATAATAAAATTTCATAAATTAATTTTGAAATAATAAGCATACCATGACATGAGACGTGTCAGTTTTCAGCAAATAAATAACAGTAAATTCAAATTGAGTCTTGATTCAGCCCTTGAAGTAGGAGCACGCTTTTTGCTGTCCTCAAATTTATAAAATTAAAACAGAAGAAGTTCAGAGCATAAACAAGTTGACAGATGTCAATGTTTTGACAAAGTGAGGTTATCAATACCAAAACGAAATATTTTCCTGACAAGAATAATTGAATTAAAGTCCTCCAGTTGAATATTTTTAATTGTATGTAATCATAGCAAGTAAAACATAGAAGGTATCAGTTAAATTTTCACACACCAAACAAACTTTTAGAAATAATAAATTTAGTGTAACTTAAATAGTGTATAAGTCGAAATAGTGAACGAAGGTAAACGCGTTTTAAAAGTGAAACAGGTAAAAGTCACTTACCTTTTAAAAATAATATCTGTGTTTACGGTAATAAACAAGTTTTTTTCTTTGTCTGATTTTAATGCTACTCTGGAACTTTAAGGAACGAACCACCATTACAATTTTCGATCAGCTGTTATCCTAGTTACAGGAAGTCGATAAGGGTGGGAGCGTTTCGACTTTGAGCCAATAAAGGTAAACCTATTTATTTATTTATTTGTTTATTTTATTTTGTTCATACACCATCTAACAGTACAAGACCATTTACATCATCCAAAAATTACTTAAATTTACTAACGTACATTTCAGTAAAGATATACAACAAAAGAAAAGATAAATGTTAGAGAGAATAAAGAGTTAAATTTATTTACAAGAACAAAAAATAGATATATGATTTAGACAGAATCTCCTATTTATTAAAGATGTCGATATCACGCTAGCTGTGGCCGTAGATTGGTGAAAACTTTAAAGTATTAGTCCGGGCTATAAGGTAGAAAGTTTGGTTTTATCTTGAATTTATTCGCGGAATATAGAAATTAAGTCTCTGGAGTATCTCACTACAGTCAATATCATAATGAATCACCTTTTTTAATAAATTTATGGCAAAGTCGTTGCGTCTTTCAGATAGGTTACGCATTGAAAACATTTGAGGTAAATCGCTTTGTGGAAAACCAATTGGTGATATATACCATGAGATTTTAGATGTAGAAATTTAAGAAAGTGGCGTTGCCCATTTTCTAATTTAAGAGTATGAGTGTTATAGCAGGGCTGCCAAACAAGAGACGCATACTCTAGTTCAGATCGCAAAAAAGAAAAATATAATAGTTTTAACGTTGAGATATTTGAGAAATCACGCCCATTGCGTATAATAAAACTAAGTGTTCTATTTACGTCGCAAATTAACGTGTCTATATGATTAACAAAGCTGAGTTTTTTGTCAAAAATTACTCCAAGGTCTTTAAACGAGGACGGTCGAGTTAATGGTTCGTTTTCTAGAGAGTGGTTAAATGTAAAATTAACATCCTTCGTAGAAAATGTCTACGTTACATTTTTGCACATTTAATGTGAGACTGTTCTCGACGCACCAAGCGCTGAGTTTAGATATATTATTTTGTAATTTACTGCAGTCATTTATGTTAGAGATTCTTGAGGTCATCTGCGTACATTAAGAAATGAACATCTAGTTCATATGCTATATCATTGATGAATATATTAAACAAGAGTGGCCTAAGAACAGATCCCTGAGGCACACCAGAACAAGATAAGTAATCAGTAGACCTGAATCCATTAAACGCAACGTACTGTTTTCTATCTGACAAGTATAATTTTAAAAAGTGTGTAAGATTCGGTGACATTCCAATGTTGGACACTTTTAATAAGAATGTTATGATTAATCCTGTCGAATGCTTTTCTGAAATCAAAATATATTACATGTTTGAACTTGCATCTCAATGGACTCAGATATATATTGAGTAGCACATATTAAATTGGTGGTTGTAGCTCGACCTTTCATAAATCCATGCTGCTGAGAGGATATACTGTTTTTGACATGCGGATATATGCAATTATGCAGCAAAATTTCAAAAGCTTTGCCAAAGTTACAAATTATAGTGATTGGTTGGAAATTTTTTATATTATTTTTGATGCCCTTTTTATAAACTGGACATACTTTAATTTTTTTTATGATTGTTTCGATATGAGTACCTATATTTATTTAATTTATCTACCTCTTATATTATTTATAGGCAATAGTGGAAGAACAGTTTACTGGCTTGTCAGTAAACTGAACTACTCGCCTTTTATTTACCTGTTGTAAACATGTATAATTTAATATTGTTAAATTTGTCAAATTGGGTAAATAATAAATGCTTTATTATTATTATTATTATTATTATTATTACTTTAGAGTACTTCCAGATATCAGGAAAAGAACAGCATTTTATAGCAAAATTAAATAAAAGTGGATGGGCGAATATATTAGCACAATTTTTCAGTAAAAATGCAGGAATACCATCCGGCCCCATGGTGAGCTTCGGTTTCATTTTTTTAATGCTTTTAGGACGTCTTCTTCAGAAAAGGAAACTAAATTGATGCCTATTGCAACATACCGTAAATCCATGGTACAAGGTTCTAACAAATAGAATTCTAATTTCATAAACTTTTAAAATAAATAAATAAATAATGGCCACATCATAATAAAATGTTTTTATTCATAGATTTTTCCAGATTATGTATAATTTGTCATTTTAAAATAACTAATGCTTAAACATTGTCTTCAAAAAATAAAACATACCAAGCTTATTAAAATGAAACTGTTTATTGTTCTATATATGATTCATGTGTTTCATTTGAAATCTTAGCTATAATTTCCCTGTGCATGACTACAAATATTGAACCTGCCCAAGCCCCGAAACGTGTACTCCTAGGCCATAAAAACATACACACAAATAAGTAAACAAATCAATAAAATCTAGAGAATTGTAGTGATGAAAATAAAACAAACCAAATCAAAATAAGTCCAAGCCCTGAGACGTGTACATCATTACAGTATATACCTATTATCTGAGTCATATTTCTCACCACTAACAGACTCTCTATATTCTTTGTACCTATTATTGTCAGTACTAATAGAATCTCTATTTTCTATATACCTATTGTCGAGCCCAGGGTGCGCGCCCCTTCTTATCGGGGTACTAGCTTGGTGCTCGACTTAAATTTGCAAGAGGCCGGGTCGGTCCTCTTAACGTCGTAAAGAGGGTGGTAGGGATACACACACACACACACAGAAAAGAATACCCAATTTAGCCGTTAAAAATATATATATATATATTGACAAGTAATAAACAAAGGGTACTTACATCAATATTTCCCTCATCCCCGGATGATGGCTGAATTCCGTGCGCCGGCCGAAAAGAGGCAACTATTTTCTGATTTCACCCTTTCGGGACTTTCCTCTTCTTTTCTGCTTTTCTCAAAACAACCCTTTCGGGCAACAACTCAACTTTTGTCGCAACTTCTCCTTGCGGAGCCTAACCAACAATTGATCTCCTTCCGGAGGCTTGACAGCAATTGAATAATTCTCCGCATTTTTCCATCAATATCTATCCTAGTTAGTACCCCGATAAGAAGGGGCGCGCACCCTGGGCTCGACACTATTATTCTCTAACAAAATTCGTATCTTCTCTCAACTTTACTTTCAACTGTTCGTCCACCTGTATGTACTCATTATTGAGTTCATTTTTCTCAACATTAACAAAATTCATATCCTCTTTTATTTCTACTTTTAACGGTTCGTCCGTCTGTGTGTATACATTATTTTGCACAATACTAACAGAACTTTCATACTTCCCTATATCTGCTTTTAACGGTTCCTCCGTCTGGATGTATTCATTACTAAATGTATTCTCCTCATCGTTTATTTCCTCATTCGCACCTCTTAAATTCTGTATAGATAAAAGCGATATTTCAACAGTTACATACTCTATTCTCATTATTATTAAAGCTAATATTATTATTATTTATGTACTTTTGTCCCTGCACAAATTCCGTATCTGACCTTGATCGTACCTTGATCGTAATTAAAACATCTGCGATTAATTATTCTGATTTTCCCTATAACCTCTATTACTACTCATATTTTCCTTAAAATTTGTTTAACTACTTCCCTTAATTCCCTGATTATAATTATTACAATTTTCTTGAAAGTCGGTTACACTGAAAATTGTCACCCCTATTTTCAAAATCTATAACACATCCCCACAAAAAAATAGTTGTGTACCAGGGACTTGAGTACATAGATTTTGTGTATTTTTTTATGCTGAATCCGAATCCGTGGTCCAAAAACCGATTTACTAGGGCTTTTTTTTAGTAAAACGCAAAAATATCCCCTAAAATAGAGTGAAATAATGAGGATAAGGTTTATAACGAAGTGCAACAATTTGCAAATGCTTTGAGTAAACATTTTAAAGTAACATTTTGAGCATTAGAAAGAAATATATACAAATAAATCAACACCCACCCCTATGACAGGGTTAAAAAAGACATAGATTTTGTGAATTTCTTAATGCTGAATCCGAATCCGCAGCCCAAAATCCGATTTACCATGCAATTTTCTAGTATAATGCTAAAACATCCCCTAAAATAGAGTGAAATAGTGAGGCTAAAGCTTTATAATGAAATGCAACAATTTGTAAATAATTTGAAAAAAGAGTTTAAAATAAAATTTTTAGCATTAGAAGCAAGTATATGCAAATTTTTGGGCTGCGGATCCGTCGGATTCAGCATCAAGAAACACACTATCTATTCATGTCTCTGGTACAGTAATTTTTTAACCCCCTCGTGGGGGTTACTTCCCTTATGTAAGTGAAGGAAATAAAAACTGTAGGTTTGACATGCATTTCATTTACAAAATATGTGCAATGTGAATTGATTGCGAAAAAACTGTTATTTTTTGCGTATCTTCTAATCGGTTCGAAATGAAATAAAACATTGTAAAAGAAAACACACCTGATAATTTTCTTTTCTTTTTTCTATTATCATCATCTATTTCACTTTCACTGCTCAGCTCGCTTGGTTCATAATCGCTATCGGATTCGTCAAACAATTTTCTAACTACCCTTGTGTGATTATTTTGTATCACTTCAAGGTCAATACTATTACGAGATGTGGCCTTATCATCAGATTCGTCAAACAGTTTTCTAACTACTCTTGTGGAATTATTTTGTGTCACTTCAAGGTCAATACTATTACGAGATGTGGGTTTATCATTGGATTCGTTAAAAAATTTTCTAACTGGCAAACTGTTTGTGGGGTTATTTTGTGTCAATTTAAGGTCAAGAGTATTCCGAGATCTGGACTTACGTGGAGAACTTATGATAGAATTATTATTTTGAGATGTACATTTAGTACCTCACATAATAGATGCATTCGATTCCATGTTTGCAGATTCAGAAGCATCCACTGAAGTATTCAAAGGTACAGGCTGTAAAGGATTGTTTAGATGTTTTTCTGGTTCTATTCCTAAGATCATCTTTAAAAATTTTGGTAATTCTTTTAAGGCTCGCGTGGCTTGTGGCTGTCTATATATGTCCTTATGCACTTTGTCCGAGTGCCCATGTGAGTTTACAAATGTTCCAAATCCACACCCAATATACGATGTCTGAGATTCTGTTGCTGGATTTCTTCGTAATCCTGTTGCGGCCGTGTTGATGGGATCCTTGCAACCCGCCAGAATCGCAAAATAAGTTAAAAGTCTATTTGCATTGAGGTACTTAAATGGTTTCGTAGAACCAGGGAGCCCAAAGAGATAAGGATTTTTACAGGACAACACAACTGTTTCCCTCATATTATAGATAAGTGCAAGGCTTGGGTTTAATTTTTTACTAATCATTACTGTTACATTTCTATTTAATTTTCCTCGTATCAAATATCTGTTATAATTTTCCACTGTATCTCTCCTTCCTTTGTCATGTCATTATTTCTCCATTCTGGATGATTATCGATAGATAGAAATGTATCCAAATAATCCTTCAAGAAACGTTCAATTTCACCATGACGACGACAATTATAAACCAATAACTAAATTAACATAGATTCTGCCAGGTTTCGCCATGTAGTAAAAGTTAGAATACTTTGTAAAATATTTGTGGCGTCATATCTGTTTTTCTAGATAACTCAGTAACATAAAATATCTTATTTAGTAGGAAGTTTCGAAATTTTTTTCCTTAATCTTTCGTTCATTTTTTCTGATACAATTTTATTCAGATCTATTGCTAAGTCTTCCTTACACGTGAATATAATACAAATGCATTGTCGACGATATTCCGTACCCACAAAATTTAACCATGCCTTCCAAGAATCGTCAGTGGGTTTCCTAAATGCCAAAGTCTCCGTCCGACTTACCGTCAACTTCGGGGAAAGTTTCTTGAACAAGTACTACAAGAATACCTAGTAACATCCGGTTTCCCACATCTGGAACAAAATTTACGTTCTCGTTTTCACCTGCAATTCTGAAAATTGTGACCAACTTTATTACAATTCCAACATGTACGACCTGTCGCAGTGTCCATCGAGTGAACCGAATTTGTTCTGAAGCTACGATTGCGATTGCTAGAATTAAATGGTCCGGGCTCGCCAGCTAAGTCAGGTTCCAGTGCACTAATACTTGTATTCAGCGAAGGTTGAGGTCGAGAGGCGATCTCTCTGTTAATTTCCCAATTTTTAAGTAAGTTCCTTCCAATCATTAACAAAATTTCTAAGTCGTCTGCGTAAGTACGTTCTACCTATAATAGCGATGTTTGTTTGTCTGAGACTGCTTCCTGAATTTCCATTGTGGACTTCTGGCCTGTTTTCTGTCGTGACTGATTTTTTGCGTCCGATTGTAATCTTGAGTAGCCTTGAAGCGGGCCCGTGAGACTAGGCGTTCCTTGTTTAAATAGGTCCTTGTAGATTTATTAGTAAAAGAACCTGGTTTTGATGTCGCCTTTAATTCCATACCTGATTTTTTAATATTAGCTCCTGCTTTACATTGTTCCGAAAAATCGGCACTTAAGAGAAAGTTATCAACTGGGCATTTCTTAGCTACCTGCTGCATAGAAGTATCCAACTTCGGTTACATCTGTTGTATTGTGAGATTAGAAAATGTACCGGAGTCAAATATTTGGCAGAATCAACCATTTGTGGTAGAATTTTTCCCTAACGCTTTGCATCTCGTTTTCTAACATTTTATTTAAGGAGACCCAAGTGCGGCCAACCCTGTACCTAATTCAGTTTAAATGTGAGCCAGAACAGCGTCCTTTCTTAATTCAGTCTGTGATAAGAGTAACTGAAGTTCAGGATTAATTTTTGGTGCATTTAGAGCCGGACAGTTGTCAGGGATTGCCCATTTCTTTTTTAGTTCCTCCTTTGTTAACCCATTTTTAAATAACTTGACCAGCGGGAAACTAAGTCTTTATTAATAGGAATACCAGTGAGAACACTATGAATGATTATGTTTGTGATAACAGAGGAAGTAATTTAGACATTGAGGTGCCATGAACAAGCAAACAGTCATTGATGAGTGACACAAGCTTAGAAGATTGACCTACTAGTAGATCAGAAAGCAGATTATCTAGCACAAGTTCATCTTCTTCAGTATTGGAAGTTGAAAATTATTTGAAAAAAAAACAAGTTGAGGAGTTGCAAAAACAACTAAAATCTCTCAAAGTGGGATTTAATTTTTCAGTCATCGAGAATAATAAAGGCCTTGGGGTAATCCTATCAAATTGAGGTTGGGTTTAAGATGTTTTGTAAAAACTCCATCTACAGATATTATGAGCGGCACGATGTTCACTTCGTTTAATTTCCATAGGCGTTTGACTTCCATTGCCAGATTTTGGTATTTTCTGCGCTTTTCACGTTCAGTCTTTTCAAGGTTATTAGTAAGTGGTACGCCGATATCAATTATCCATGCTTTTCTATTATTCTTCTCTACCAGAAGGATATCCGAGCGGTTAAAGTCCACAGTTTTATCGGTGATAATTGGTCGATCCCAGTAAAGTAGTGTTTGATTTGACTCTAACACAGCAGGCGGTGAGAATTTATAATAAGGTTCTGGATTTGAGAGTAAGCTATGTTGTAGAGCTAATCGGGAGTGGACGATCTTAGCCACCTGATTATGCCTGCAAAGATAGTCTGTGTCTGCCAGAGCGGAGCGTCCTACGAATTATTATTATTATTCCTTTCTCTCGCACTGAGCGGTACTTTATCTCATGCACATCGGCCTGACGGCAAGATGTGCAATAAGTCAGTCATATCTACGCGAGAAACTTGCGGACGATGCTACAGGTGTTCAAGATCACTGATTTTTGAATATCCCTCACGACACTAGGATTTATATTTAATGCGGTCAAGCTGTCTTTTAAATTATTTGGAATAACTCCAGTGGACGAGATGATTATGGGCACCACTCGGACGTTATCTTGCTGCCACTGTTGCTGGATTTCAATGGCAAGATCCATGTACTTTGTAACTTTTGCTGCGTAAGTGTCACGGAGATTATTAGTGTTAGGTACCGCAACATCTATGATAATGGTCTTTTTATTATTTTTGTCGACCCAAATAATTTCAGGTCGATTTGCGGTAACAGTTCTATCCGTGAGCACAGTTCTATCCCAGTACAATCGATGATCTTCGCTTTCAAGTACACTTTGCGGGCTATATCGGTAATATGGCACGCGTTCCGTATTCAGTCCGATTCTTGTTGCCAATAATTTTCGCAACACAATTATGGCGGTGCAGGTACTCGGACGATGATAGTAGCGTACAGCCTGCAGTGATGTGCTGAATCGTTTCTGGGGAACTTCTGCATTTTCGGCACCGATCGTCTGTTGTATCTTGATCCCTAACAATGTATCTCATGTAATTTTTCGTGGCAATAACTTGATCTTGGATCTTATTATTATTATTATTATTGTTATTTTAAATCTCATTCTCAGCGTTTTGGCTGCATTCAATCAAAATGCAGGGCTATTCCAATTCATTTTGATTCATTATTAATCCTCAAGAAATTTTCTGGCTGTACGACATGTATTTAATATTGTAGCTTTTTGTAGTGTAAGATATATGTTTGATCTAAGTCCAATCTTCTCTAAATTTTATTATTATTATTATTATTATTATTATTATTATTATTATTATTATTATTATTATTATTAGTGTTTACTCATGTAATTCAGTGACAACATGTACTGCAAGCATTCAATACTTTCTTATTTTTAGTATTTTATTGTAAGAACTTTTCAAATTCACATACTGGTACTTGTTTCGCAATTACTTCGCCTAAAAAATACTGTTACCTATTTATTTGTTTTTGTTATTTAAGAGATTTAAATGGTTTCTTAAATAAAATATTTTTTTAAGAATTGCTTTTCTTTTGAATCCATCACTTTTTTGTTAATTATTATTTCATATTGCTAAGTTTCAAATTTGATACACTAACTGGTGCAATTTGAAGCTTGCATGCTTAACTTTCTTATCCCTTACCTACAGCATTTTGAGATTTCAAACGAAAATAAATAAGATCATTATAAATTTTAAAAATATTTCATCTAAAAGCAGACACAAGTGTCATTATTCGCATCTACGCTGAGTCGTCTGTTATGGCTAAACCAAAAGAAAAATAAATAGCTTTTTTGAAATTCTAAATAGTAATATGTAGGTTTATATGGAAATACCGATTTTTGAACTTTATGTTTATTAATAGTTGTGTATTACCTCTTAATTTTTTATAGTTACTTATTGAAGTATAAATATTTCTTGTAGTAAAACAGCACCGATAAAAATAAATATTCTTTTTGCCTAAAATCCATTTAGTCTTTGGTGACTGACTATACCACATGAATTTATAACGACCATTAAAACAACCTTTACTTTTACTCAGTAATATACTGAATATATTTATTTAAATAGAAATCTTGCAAAATATTTAAATTAGTTTGCCAATCAACACTTTTCCCTATTTCTATTTCTAAGTAGTCCTTTGCAGTCCATAAAGCCAACACACGTTTTTTTTTCCACAAATGTGTAATTGACCTTTTGGTGGTAATAATTATGATCAACATTTATAATAAAGTTTTCACCATTAAAACTAACAATATAATCTTTAACTTCTAATAAACAATCAGAAAAAACTGTCTTTATATTTAAATGGACATTTAACCTCAATCAAAGTATCATCGTCAATTATACCATCTGGACTAGCCCCTAAAAACCCACACTCGTCTAACCATATACCACTTTTTGCTACTTTCACATTGTGCCTCTTTTCAAATATTTCAATGGTTACAGACTCGTTGCTTCTGCCCCACTGAATTTGCTTGATTCCCCCTTAATTAGTATTTCCTAAAAATATTATATTTTATTTTTATTCTTATAAAATGTGTAATAATTTACCAGTCAATGTTTAAAATAATGAAGGAGGAAATCTACGTCTCTTGCAAGCTTTCAAAACTTGTCCAAAATTACTTGCCGTTAATCGATGTTTTCGAGCAATATACCACGCTGGATTATTTGTTTGACCTACTGTCAATTTTTCAATTAATTTAACTAAATTGGCCATTACAATCAGCCGATTGGAAAAGAAATGAAACCAAACATTTCCGTCAAAAAATAAAAGGTACTGTTTTTTTCTAAATATCTTTCTGAACTTTTTGCAAGAAAAATTAAATCAATTGTCCTTGTACTTTTAACTGTAGAAGTAAAATGCCAAAATGACGCGACTAATGCGTTATTTGACTAATGCGACACACGCGTGTTCAAATAGCTATATATTGTAACGTGCTTTCTCCCGGTTGCCTAGTGCATAGACAAGCGGAAGCGTCACTTTAAGGCGTGTTTGCACGCATCCAGTAATTTAGTCGAGTAGAGACGGTCGAGCAATTTAATAATTTAGTTGAATGTCTACACAGATCGAGTCTGAACACATTAGTATTGAAAATGACCTCACGAAGACGTCGGCAAGATGCACTACGGAAAGCTACGCGCAAAGTTTTGCCTATGTGTTTACATTGTAACGGTCACTTTTTAAAGGAACACTCAGTACCTTAAGTTAAGTAAAAGCATGTATAAAATGTGTGCATTTATAAAATTGTTTTTATACGGTCGTAAAATTTTATCTTCGAGCGGCTAGTAAACCTTCAACGAGGTACAGGCGGAGAGAGAGGGTGTTGTTTACTTCGTGCAGGTAAATTTTGGTTGTTTTCAGGCAGTCGAGTATCGGCCAAGAGCCGAGCTATATGTACCACGGGAGAATGGTGAATTTGACCTCTCCGATATAATTAATTAAGTGGTAATCAAGTTGTTTAAGCAAGAATATTTTAACGTCTTAATATGGACAATTATTCTTTTTGAGTATTGCGGCTACGTTTTATGTAAATTGTGCATTAGAGAGTAAAGTGTAAATCACCAAGTGCAAATATTTAATAGTCAATTAAATGACAAAATGAATCTGTATTAAATAGCAGTAAATTGCGTAATTTATCTGAATTAGTTGCTTTGATGCCACCCATGATTGTTGGTGGTGTTACTTATCTGCTGTGTACGTTGTTTTTGTTGAGTGCCATACGTTCAATGACTTTCGGTGTCCAGAAATGAAACAGTAAGTTTTTTTGATTTTATGTACAATGATGTGGCGCGTGGAGAACAATACGTTTTAGTAACGTTGAGACAATGGTATCGTGATTGAGGTTTTTTACTTCCCGAGTGGGAGCGGTAGACAATTTGACCGTTTTCATGTTAGCATCGGACATTTGGCGCGTGGAGTGATTTGCTGACAATTTCGATGTCCAAATAGGCATAAATAAACAGTGGCCTAGTTAGTGCGAAAACGCGAGTAACATTTGAATCGGCTTAGGAATTAGAGAAAGCAGTTTCGCGTAGCAGCCGTCTGTAGTTCCCAAATTTTGTATGTAATATATTTTTTTTTTCAATTCAATTCAATTTATTTATTCAATTCAATAAGTACATACATGTCATATTTCATTACAGAATTATTGTCTTTCCTATATAATAATGATATGGTTTCTATCTATTATATATCATTTAAACTTAGGATATATATATTTTTTTAATTATATTTAGAATAAATAGAATAATACAAGAAAAATATGTAATACCTAAAGTATGAATATTATTAAAGGAGCACTCTAAATTAAATAATAACTTGTGCTGTGCTCCTTGTTTAGTTATTGTAATTGGCATTAAAAAGACAGAGACAAAAGTCGTAGTGCAACATAAATTAATTTGTAATTTAAAATAATAATTATCAAAAGACAAAAAAAGATAAGTATGTATGATTGCTGTGAAAACTCCGAGAATGCAGTATTGATCAATAATTATTGTTAATTTTTAAATGTATTTAAATGTTTAGAAAAGTACCTTTATTTGTGTATAAGTAGTGTTTAACATGTTTGATGAATAATTTCACATTATTAATATATCTGATATTTATCGGCAAAACATTATAATATTTAGGACCAAGGTATGAAATAAATCTCTGACAAGACGTTTTTCTGTAAAAATTTTGCCTTATTTTATCGTTTGTTATCGTTCTTGTAGTATAATTATGCCTTATATGTTGTTTTTGATATTTTGTATGAATAAAAATTATTGATTGTAATATGTATATTAATTTGATATTGAATAGATTTGTGTCATCGTATAGTTGTTCCGTAGAATATCTTTTTTCTTTTTTATATATCACTTTAATTAAATTATTTTGTGTTGTTTGTAGCATTTTTAAAGTACTGTCACACAGCCCACTCCAGTTTATAATAGCATATTTGAATATAGATTCCGCTAAAACATTGTAAATCATCAACAATTGGTTATGATTTAGTATATTTCTCAATTGATAAAATAGTATATATCAAAAATAAAATTGGCCCCAGTACAGTGCCCTGTGGGACACCAATTTTTATTCTTAATGCTGAACTTAATTTGTTATTAATTTTAACATATTGTTCTCTATTATTCAAATAATTTTTGATTATTTGTAAAGGCATTCCTCGTATTCCCATATTTTGCATTCTTTCGAACAATATGCTATGTGAGACTGTATCGAATGCCTTAGCAAGATCTAGAAATATGGCTACACATTTATTTTTTTCATCTAAATTGTCATTAATAAAATTTATAAGTTCATATATTGTTAATTCAGTATTTTTCTGTTCTCTAAATCCAAATTGGCTATGTGACAGTAGTTCAAACTGCTCCAAAAAATCTACTATTCTTTTTTTTAGACATTTTTCAAATATTTTTGTCAGATTATTAATTAATGTAATTGGCCTATAATTATTCATATCATATTTAACTCCTGCTTTATGAATTGGAACTATGACAGACTGTTTAAAGTGTGTAGGAACAATTCCTGTGGTAAAAATTAAATTAATTATATGTTTTAAAGGGATTAATATATGTAAGTGTATATTCTTAATAAGCATTGCAGATATTCCATCTAATCCTGAACTGTATTTATTTTTTAAAGAATTTATTTGCATAATTAATTCCTTTTCATTTACAGGTGTAAGATACAGAGGTTGTGGTGTAATTTCTTCTTTTATATTAATATTATTGTTTACATTGTTTATTGAACTGGCCATTTGTACACCTATGTTAGTAAAATACTCGTTAAATAAGTTGGCCATTTTAATGTCGTCAGTAACTATTTCCCCATTCTTATCCTTAATGTTTATGTTATTCAAATGACTTTTAGATGTGTTAGTGGCCTCTTTTATTACATTCCACAATTTTTTAGAGTCATTGACAGAATTTTGTAACCTATCCCTATAATAATTATTTTTTGTATTTCTTATTATTATATTTAATTTATTTCTATATCTCTTATATTTATCAGAAGCTACTCTATTGTTTAGATTTTTGCTCAATTCTTTTTTTAACTTATCTCTAGTTTTAATAGACTCTATAATACCTGAAGTAATCCAAGGTTTTATTTTTTTGTATTTATTTTCAATAACAATTTTTTTAGAGCTTTTGTCTACACATTTTAATAATGTAGAGACAAATTTATTTGTAACAATTTCAGGATTCTGACAATTTAGTATATCAGTCCATGTTTCTTTAGAGAGTAATTCTAAGAGTCTGTCTTCGTCGATCTTTCTAATAGTTTGTTCAGTAATTGTTGGCGTATCAGTTTTCTCAAAACATATATTTAAGCTTGTTGCAAAATGATCAGTAATTGAAACATCTAAAATAAAAGGTAATAGTTTAAGACTATTATTACTTTGTTTATTTATAAATATGTGATCTATATTACTACGGGTGTTTCCATCAACTCTAGTATTTTTATTAATATATAATATAAAACCAAAACTTCCAAGTAAATTTTTATAATTATTTGCCCACTCATTTTCTTTAAGTATATTTATATTAATGTCACCTATCAAAATTTCTATATTACTGTTGTTAATATACTCGTTTAAATAAATATTCAAATTATTTATAAACTCATTTACATCGGATGATGGTGATCTGTACATGCTACTTATTCCAAAATTTATATTGTTTACTTTAAATGTAGTTCTAGAGACTATAATATTATTATATGTTACATGCACTGTGTTACTAATTATTTTATTATTTATATATACCAACAATCCATCATTCTGATTAAATTGCGAGTTATTATAAAACAATTCATATCCTGGTATATTATAATGTTTCACTTCTCTAATATTCCATGTTTCGGAAAGAATAATAATATCAATATTTATATCATGTAATGATTCCAATAATATCAAAAACTCATCAAAGTTTTTGTTTATACTACGTATATTTAAATGTATAATATTAATACTTACTTTCTTAGCTCCATTATGTAGTACATGTTTTTTGTATTGATCTATGCTACATTCCAGAGTCTGGATATCAGTCTCTTCTATTAGATTAAATAAATTATTAATTTCCATAATAACTAATTGTATGTACAAAAATCCTGCAAAGTTATGAAATATTACTAAAATTTTACCAAAATACAATATTTCTCATATATATGTAGCGAAGGATATATATATATGCATACCTACACATAAGTATAATACCAATACAGAATAGAGAAAACAATATATTATATAATCAGCAAATAAATAATTTTATCTAGAATACCCTATTCTGAAAAGAACATATTAAGTATGTTTACTGAAATAAAAGGTACAATGTTTCATAATTATATAATATTGTGATTTATTTAAAAACAGAGATAAAAAAAAAACAATAAACATTTCTGTGTATTCAACTTAATAAGTAATATAATTTAAGCGTTTAAATTTTCATTTTCATAATTTTCCCCATTATTTTGGAATTCTTCGTTTGGTTCATCTTCTAACTCGTTCGAATAAATTGTAATTCTTTCGGCCGTTTTTACAAATATTGCACCATTTTTGGTCCATGTGTTTTTAAATCCACATTTATCAGCTGCTTCGTTATACTTGTTTAAGTTGTCCTGTGTTAGGTCTTCTTTGATAATTATTCCTGTGCCCTTAAACTGTTTTTTCTTAGAGAGAATTTCAATCCTGTTTTTATAGCTTCTAAATTTTAATATTACAGCTCTTGGTTTGTTTTCTTTTTGCTTGCCCACTCTGTGACATCTATCAACATCTAGTTGAGTTATTTTAATTCCTAGTGTTTTATTAAAGAGATCTATAACTACCATTTCAATATTTTCATTCTTTTCTTCTTTTAATCCAAAAACTTATGTTTTTACCTCTTGAATATTGTTCCATCTTATTAAGTTTTTGTTGATATTTCTTTTCAACATCAGCAGCATTCTTTTTAAATATTTCAAATTCCTGTTTAATTTCGCTCATTTCTTCTCTAATATTATCCAATTCTTTTTGAAATTTGTTAAATACACATTCAGCTATGGACTTACTTATGTTTTTCAACAAATCTTCTTTCTTAAATGCTGCTAATAGGACTTCTTCCACATCAGATATAAACTGTTTTTTAATAACCATTTTTATAAAATGTACTTAACTTTCTACTTCTTGTTTAATTTGCACTAATACTTTACTAACTAATATTGTACTTTTATTTAAACTGTTATTTTAGAATAATCTTTGCAGTGATTTTTACTTGACTACTCAGTTGTCGCCATCTTGACTCAAAATGTTTTGATGTTTAACTATTCGATCTAATTTTTGTTCATGTACGTTTTTGTACTGTTTAGAATCTAAGTTAGCTAAATAGGTTTTCGTATTAACTTGTAACCTAAAAAGTTAATAGATTATTTTGTTTTCATGTTGTTTAATTTTGGTGTATCGCTCATTCAAATTATAATAGCTCGGTGTTTCCTTATTTTACCGGGCCTAGCTATAGTTTGAAAGTGTAAGTAATATTTGTTTTAGTTGCTTTTACATATACAAAATAAGGTGGCCTCTAACTATTTTTCTTTTGAGTGTTTTTCAGAACCCCATATTATCTTTTCTGAATTTTCTGTTAATAAGTATTTGCCAAGGTAAGTGATAACCAATTTTAAGCCAAGCTATCAAGGAGAACCTGCACCCCTGAGGTCTTAAGCTCTATTTTCTATTTTGGATTTTAATTATGATTGCGAATTTAATATACTAAAGGCAAGGTTATAACATTTATGTGTTGACGAATTACAGAAAATTGTTCAAATTGAAATTAACAGAAGCCTTTGGACTAGAGACTGGATACAAAGAAGGGAATATCTTGGAGCTTCGGCTTCTTTAATAAAGGAACTGTCTATAGACGATCCAAAAGAATATACGTACTTATTGAGAATGTCTCAAAATAGTTTTGATCAATTATTACACAAAATAAAGCCTTTCATTCAAAAGTCTGATACGTTAATGAGGAAATCTATTCTAGCAGATGCCAAATTACAGGCTATGCTTTAATTTCTTGTAACTGGAAGTACTCTACGTACTTTGCAGCATTTTTATAGAATTTCAAGGACAAGTTTGTCTGAAATGATACCAGAAGTATGTGATGCTATATATGAGGCTTTAACAGGGTATCTAGAGGTAAGCAGGAAAATCACAAATTAATGAAATTTCGTTTAATTTTATTAATAAAAATATTACAACTTATAGGTATTTGTGGTTTATGGAATTATGGTTCATATTGCTTGGCTTAAAATATCTGATGTGTCTTCTTCACTCAGGATTTCACTATTTGTTGATTCATCATGTAATTGTGAATATGAATTACTTTCGTATATTTCTTGATTATCCATTGAAGGAGAATATCCGGATTCACGTGTTGCAGATTGTTGAGATTGGGGACGTGAGATGTCATCCAACTGTATTTGAAGAGTGGGATAGTGAATCTGTTGAGACTGTGCTTCTGATGTGTTATCAAGTTGATGATATTGTTTGATTCTGAATTGAGTCAGATATGTTTGTATGTGTTGTTGAACTTGTAATGCCGATGGTAGCGGTAGAGCTTTCAGTTGTATTGCGATGTGGCGGCCAAATACGTCAAATTCAGTTTCATTAGGTTCGTTAGGTTCACTGTTAACCTGTGCGTGTAATTCTTGAATTTGATGGATACATGTTTATTGCCGGAAGAACTAGCTGCTTCCTCGGATGATTGAATGTTTGTCTCTGGGTTGTCCTGTTGTGTATTCTGTTCCTGAAAAAAAAAGGTAAACTATCAAGAATCTATTTATTTTTGTATTTCAGGTGCCGAGCAATCATGAAACGTGGATGCAAATTGACAGAGAGTTTCGAAACAAATGGAACTTTCCTAATTGTTGCGGAGCAATTGATGGGAAGCAAATTGTTATAAAAGCACCAAATAATGCGGGTGGTTTGTTCTATAACTACAAAGGAACAACAATAGTACAGTTCTTTTGGCTGTAGTAGATGCAAACTATTGCTTTAGATATATAGATGTGGGATGCAATGGCAGAATATCTGATGGTGGTGTTTTCCGAAATAGCACGGAACTAGAGAATGGCTTATTGCCACCTGGAACATTTCTTGTAGGCGATGACGCCTTCCCTTTAAAAAAATATGTACTGAAGCCCTTTAAAGGATACACGTTAACTTACGGTCAAAAAGTATTTAATTATAGGCTTTCACGGGCAAGGAAAATGGTTGAAAATGGATTTGGTATTTTAGTAAGCAAATTCGGGATATTTGCACACGCCATCTCCTATGAGCCCGACAAAGTAGATAAAATTGTGAAAGCATGTTGTGCTCTTCACAACTGGCTTCGGATAACCGAAGTCAACTATATCCCAAATGAAGCATTTGATATGGAAAATACGATAAATGGCAAAATTGTTGATGGAACAAGGAGATCTCAAGTAAATGGCCTTTTAGATCTGTTTGCTCGTCGTAGTTCATGTGCTTCCCATTCAGCTTAAGCTGTAAGGGACTCGTATGTGAATTCTTTTTTGGGCCCAGGAGCTGTATCATGGCAAGACAGGATGGTGCAGTAGAATTTAAGACATATTACAGTTATCTGTGCTTATAAACATAATAAAATAATTGTATACAAGAAAAAGAGAATAACAAAATTAAAATATAAGAGTTTATAAATATAATTACACAATTTTGAATTATGAATCTAATATTTTGAACCGCCCTGTATATGCATGGCAAAAATTGCTTCTAAAACTATTTAAATGCTTACGAAACAATATAATTATAATTCACGCATTTTCTACTAATGAATCTAATATTCTGGGTCACCCTGTATATCTATGGCTCTAGGTGCTCCTAAAAATTATTTGAATGCTTACGAAATTTGTTTGGGTTGTCCGTGTCGCCTCTTCAACCCGTTGTAGTTTTCCATATAAAAGGGAAAACCATTTTACATGTGGGGTGTACACGTCTTCTGTCAGCTCCAGATATTTTTGGACACTTTTATTTTTCTGACTTCCTGACTATATGTCGATCGAATATTTTATATCTTCTGAATAATTTCTTTACACCCAAAACCCTCAATGTTCATGACACTTTGAATTTCTGCATAGGCATTATTTCGAAGTTCTTTGTTTTTATAACTATCTAAGCGGCAATCCCACAAACATTCGTGTTTTATATACTCCTCGACAAATTTCAATGTCGTCTCTTCAGACCACCTGGCCATTATTTTTATAAAACAAATATGAAAACTCGAACGACACACTGACTGACTGGCTAAATGGAAAGAGGCTAAATGCTAAATAGAAAATGTCCAAACGTTTCAAGTACACAGGACCTTGTTTCGGGGGGTCTCGACATTATCAGGCAGACCTTGTTTAGGCTTTTGGGATTCGTTAATCTTTCCCATATAATTCTTATCCATCCTTTATCTAGGGTCCGGTGGGGTAAGTGTGTACGGAAAATGACGTTTCTTTTTCAACACCTATTTTCTTGGCCGTGGTAATCGTTATGGGATAGATAGTAAATCAGCATTACGAGTGAATATTGGTCTTTCGATGTGATAAATGCAACATCAATACGTACTGCCGTTATAGTGATGCCATTTTTTTTTAAAACCCTGTCACTGTCTACACTAACCCCTCAAATTGGGGCAATTGGATACAGGCCCATATTTTCCGTAATGATCAATAATTATCTAAAGCTGGTAAGTGTATACGAAAGTATAAATTTTACTCTACACATCGGTATGCGAAACATATTTATTTTTTCAACAATAAGCAGTAAGAAAAACTTTTGATGCAATAAACTTTTATTTTTTTAAAGCTGAATATATGAGAGGTAATAAAAATAAAAATTTTTGTTCACAGAAGTGTATAAAAAATAAACATTTTGGTCTTAAAACAAATTAAAAAAGTTTTTTGGATTCTTTTGCTGCAATCCACATCTTATTTATGCCTTTTGGTTCGGGAAATACAGAAATCTTTGAGTTAACTTCTGTAACTGCTACGTGAACGATAATTGAAGCTTTATTAACCTCGTCGATATCGGGCCGTTTTGGAAATCGAAATTTATCGTTCGTAATGCGTTCAAGAAATGTAATGGTCAATAAGTCTTCATTTATTTCAAGAATTTTACCGATATACCATTTCTTGATGTAATCAACTGCAAGGTAATCCGACAGTTAAAGAAGTGGTAACAGAAGTTTGTTCATTAGAAGTGGTATCATCTTCTTGACAGGTATCTTCGGCAACCACTTCAGCTTCTTCATTGTCTTCATCACTTTCCTCCTCGTAGATAATCTCAACGTCATTTTCGGATTCACTTGATGAAGATTGCTGGACGACAATTTTTTTTATTTGTTTTTTTTATCCTTTCCCTTCTTTTTGTCTGCTATATTCTTCTGAGGAGTTACTTTAAGGTTTTTCACATTTTTCTTCATTTTCTTTGCAATTCTGTCAGCTTCCTCCTTCTGCAGACGTTTCAACACTTCTTTGCTTGTCAGTACCTCTCCGTACGAATCTTTTTTTACTCTAATCTGTTTTTCTTTATTTTTTTGTTCCGGAGGGACGAATTCAGATCTCATTTTATTTAAAAATACATCTAGAACGGACTGCTTTCCTGAGGAGGTTGCCAGAGATGCCATTTCATCTTCAGTTAAATTGTCACGGCTGTTTTGCTGACCAGCGTTGTCATTTCCACGGTTGTCATTTTCCAGTGTTTTAGTCAATTCAATCCGAATCAGTGTGTTGTCAGTATTATCATTGTCTACTTTATTGCTGTTGTCTTCAACTGAAACGTCTACGTGATCTCCGTTATCATTTGGTTGAGGTTGAAAGACTTGTGGAGCTACTTCTGTATTCCTATTGTTGTTTCTTATTTGAATTTCTTTTTGCCTCTGAAGCACCTTGAAACGAGCAAGTTTTACTTGATCGAAGTCAGCTTGGGGAAATTTGGCAGGATCTAAAGGAAAACATCCCGTAGCGCGGAATCCTGAAATTACGTTTTGTTTAGTAATATAAGTTTTCCAGGCGTCATTTAAGAGCGCAACAAAAACCTTCTTTTGGATTTTGTTTTGAGCTGTTATCAAAGTTTTTCGTCTGTGCGCCACCAAAATTTTTTCCCAACCAGTTTTTAAAGGACCAAAAACTGCCCTATCGAGAGGTTGTAACAGGTGTGTAAGATGACTTGGGAGCTTCACTAGATCAATTTTAGACTTTATAGCGGCGGTAACGAGGCGTAAACTGACATGACTCTTATGCCCGTCAAAAATGAGCAGTGCCTTTTTATTCGTCCTGATTTGTGCCCTTACGCTTTCAACGTGAGGGACAAAAGTATTCAGAAACCAGTTATAAAAGACATCTTCCTCCATGTAACCTTTATCCGATGTGGAATATGTAGTTCCGGGATATTCTTCTGCCCTATTTACCCAGCGGATTTGAACGGCTCCCTTTGCCCGAAAAATTATATGTGGCGGTAGGACAACTCCATCGGCTGAAATACAGCAATTAACGGAAATGTTCTCCCTGCCTGTCCCAGCCACTCTTCGCTGAAACGCTTTTCTACCTCTGGGACCAATAGCCTTTGATCTACTCGGGTCAGTACTAAATCCACTCTCATCGCAATTAAAAACCAATTGGGGGTTATTTTCTAGTTTATTTTTCTTTAACAGCTTTTGGAGATTTTTATAAAATTCATCTACAATGAATGGATCTGCAGCATCGGCTCGCTTTTGTTGTAACATTTCGGGTTTTTTCAGGCTTAAATTTTTTTTCCGACCCATAAAATTAAGATACCAATCTTCCCCAGGTCTACCATTCTTGAAGGGGGTCTTAATATTGTTCGTAGTCACATAGGATTCCACAAGGTCTAACAACTCCATCCGATCTACAGGAAATCCCCATTGTGCCCTGGCTAAGATGCACTGTTCCAGATCATCTTCAATTTCTTTAGGTAATGCAGGCTTCCTGCCGCCTCCAATAACATTCATATCCGTTTTCCTTCCTTTGAGTCTTTGGTATATCACAGATTTGTTAATATGGAAACGTTCAGATGCCTCTCTGTAGGTCATCCGCCTGTTTACTACAGCATCACATGCAGCTTTTACCTGTTCGGCTGTATAGGATGGTGGGGGCCTCTTCCGCTGGTATTTTCGAGGCATAGTGAATATTGTTAATGTTATCTGAAAGCAAATAATAGTACCTGTAGGTGATATTTATTTACTTAGTGTAATGTCTACACTTAGACGCTATGGATAATAAGGCGTCATATGTAACTGTCTACGCATACCCCACATGTCTACACATTCCCCGGTATTTTGTATCCATTTTCCCCAATACATTTGTTATTTGGGGTATGTGTAGACACGTCAATATGTTTCAACTCGGATAGTAGAATTGTAAGCGCATAACCTTAATTTGAAAGTAAAAAGCCTGAGCTTAATAACCACACAAAGTAGATAATCCTACATCTATTTTATGTAAACATACTAAATATTAAGTCAACAAGTGCGAGAAAAGAAAATAACTTTTATTTTTACTTACTTTTTGCCGTTAGCGCCGACGAGATGGAAACGCGGTTGCTGTCAAGCACTGTCGCGCTATTGTTACCCTACTATCCAACCTACTTAAGACTGAATATGGCGCGCCAGGACTACCAACCGACAAAAAGTTATTAACATTGTATCCCTTTACCCCAAATTACACTTACCCCCACGGACCCTATTTTTCCTTTTATTGTTTTTGCCTCATATTCTTTTTCTTTCTCGGTCTGCTCTTGTCTTTCCGCCTCTATTTGAGCTCGGTGTTTTTCTGCTCTTTCTCTGTCAAGACTTGGACCTGTGCCTCCTTTTCTTTTGATTTTCCATTTCGGGGTTACAGAGTTTGGGCTTACTGTCCATATACTCCGTAATCCGTTTTTGCAATTAATCGTTTCACCATCATTTTCTCAGTCTGACATTCCCCAGTACATCTTTTCTTTCTGTTGTTGCAAGGCACGCATATGGCCGGCTGTCTCTTGTTAGGACAGTATGGCTTTCTGTGACCAGTTTTTGCACAATGTCCGCATATTTGATTTGGTTTGCGGCATTGTTTTGCCACATGCCCCGAATCCTGGCATTTTAAACATTTTGGAACCACTAAGTAGTCTTTTACATCATATGCTCCGTACGCGACGAAGACTTTTCTTTGCGTGAGGAGGGCTCTTATGTTTCCACTTAGTTCCACTACATGATGGACCGTGGGTTTATCTCGCGGTCCTGTTTTGAACTTCATATTGAAGTTTTGTTCGAATTCCTCTCTTTGGAATTTCTCTGTGAAATTTTCCTCATAGATTAATTGTTTGATTTTCTTATCGGATAAATCCGATGGTAAGTTGTACATGATCATGAGTGGTTTGCGTCTTGTGGGTGGCTCATACTTGAGCTTTTCTTTCAGTTTTTCGTTACCCATGATTTTTGCTGCCTTTTGCTCATTATTCATTTCAACCACCATTACTTTTCCGGTGGTTCGTATGGATCTAATTTTTATTTTTTCCTTTATGGAGTCAATGTTTTTCCTGAAGGTCTCTTGAACCTTCCTTGCATCTTCATCGGTCTTCGATGTTATGAAGACCGTTGTTTTTGGGGCCGCGGTTATTTTCTCTATTATATTGGTCCGCTTCTCTGGTACCCTTTTCACCGCTTGGGCGTATGAGGGTCCCTGAGCCGCTGGCCTTTCCGTTGTTTTCGTTATTTGTTTCAGTTCTTCGTTTTCGCTTGGGCGAAGGCCCAGGCTCTTAGCCTGTTCTTCAACTCCTCAAGGCAGTCCTTCCTCATTCTTTTGCTTGGGTCCAAGTCCCCATCTACAAATTTCATAAGTTCCACATATATCACCTCAACTGTTTGTGTGTCCTTTTGACTACCACTGTCACTATGGACCGATTCGGAGTCCACCAAAGTGTCCTCCGTCTCTCTCCTGGTGTCCCTATCACCACATTTCCGCTCTGCCATTTTGCCGCCCAGGGTTTTTAAACCAACCAATCTGGCAGTCCCCGAGTCGTACAATGAATATTTCACAGATTTACTAGCTTGTCATGAAAATATTATTTATGAAGTGTATCAAATAAAAATAAATTGTTAATATACACTGCCGGTACACGGGGCACAGTTAAGTAAACTCGCACGGGGTGTTCTCCAGGTGGACGATCGGTACGGAATTTTTAGAACCCCCACGTGTTAATTCATTTAACTGTTAAAGTAAAATTATATTTTGAAATTTACAAAAATACTAAGAAATGTTTGTAAACTTACATTGCTGCTATATTTTACAGCGATGGTAGAGACTATTGAATTACACACGTGGTGATCTCCAGGTGGGCGGTCGGTACGGTATTAGATCCCCAAGTGTCAATTCTTTTGGCTCTCCGAAGTGAACTCCTCGTTTCGGTGTCTCTTTGCCTACCTGGTTCCCCCAAAAAGTAAAAATCCCCTCCAACTTGGTGTTGAATATCAAGTGCGGAATAATTTAACTGGGGCCAACGCCATTCGGAATAATTTATCGGAATCAATTAAAATTCATGCATGTCACGGGCTAAATAAAAATGAACAGAACAATTTCTAATTTTTCGGCCGTAAGATGGGAAAAATGGCGAAGTCTGTAATTAAATTAAATTGCATTTTTGTCTGCAAAAATTCACTTCGTCACTCTTACTTCGGAAATAAAAAATAATAATAAATGCAATTATTCCCCTATTTTTTCTTCCAACCCTACTTATTCGGTACGGATTCCTGACTTAAATGAAAATTCATTAAAAAAAATTTAAAAAAATAAAAGGCTATTGGCGCATCGGTTTCGACGGTTTCGGAAAACGGAAAATAACATCTTTCTTCTACAACTCTGACCCAAAAAAACGAAGTGGACTTTCTGGGTCTTCCCCATCACCTCAGCTTCTCATTGTAGTAGATTTGCACTGCGTGCCCCGGGACGTGGTATCCGGGAACAGTACCTCGGTCGGCAGGATGGTCGAGCGCTGGATGGCCTGTCGTGCGGACTTGCAGTGGATGAGTTATTTTGGCCGGTGACTGGCCGGCTTGCACAACGACAATCCCGAGACATCACCCCATATGCCCCGCATCGGGAAAAAAGTCTTCTCGGCAGCCGGCAGGTGCGACGTTCGCGGCCGGGGTAGCCACATCTCCAACAGAGGAACCATTGGTCCACCGATAATCTTATGGGTGAATCCGCTCGTCGAGGCGTTACCGGGACTGGAGGTGTCGATACCGAGGATGGCGAATTGGGAAGCGGAGACGGTGGTGGCAGTACAGGGGAACGGTCGGTTGGCGGTTCTACACCGGTCGTCGGAACGGTCGGTCCTTTGTCAAGAGTCAGTGGTGCGGCGACGATGGGAGGGCTCACGGCGCTGATGGCCCGGATGAGTTCCCACTCCTCCTCGAATTCGTTCGTCAGAGCTTCGATGTAGCTCTGGGACACATCGATATCCAGGACGGGTTCCCCCATCTCGAGCACTTGAATCCTTGGTTGATTGATTGACTGCTGAAACCGAATAGGAAAAGAAAATATAACGGTACGTCAGGTGACGTTTTGGTATAGGTTGTGAGGTACGGTAGCTGCGCTGCTTGCTGTATGATCAGTTGGACGCCGTTTGTAACGAGATTGTAGAGAAAGAAGATGTAGCGCCCCCTAGCGTCACTAACTTCAGTGACAAGAAAAACAAAAAAAACTTAACCTCAAAAAAAATCTAAGTTAATCAAAGGTGCTAAAATACTTCAATAAACGATTGACCCCTGTTGTGACCTTTTCTGGTGGCCGCCAGCTACAGTTGGAGACGGGCTGGGTATATAAATTGTTAATAAAAGAGGGCGCCACGAGGTTTACACCAGAAAGTCACCAATGACCTATGATAGTAAAAGGTTTACCAAATATTAATATATAATCACCCTAAAAACCTCGAAATGGTGATATATTATTTAATATGAATGGCAGAGGCGTCGTAGCACACAAAAAAACAATACTAATAAAAAAAATAATAACCTTCAAATTATACCTAAGTTTATTTAATAAAATACACGAGAATGAGATAAAATATTAAATTGACTTCGATTTCATACTTAAAAATATTTAAGATCATATACTCATATTTTACAGGGTCGTCTTTTGTCCCAGATATAGATCTATATGCGGCTCACAATAGATATAATTAATATTGTATCATTAGTAAGATGGTACTTAGGTATAAATAATTACAAAAAAAATATATCATAAATTTAAGAAAAAAAGACTATATGTACACTGACCCTCTGTCTGTGTCTCTAAACACACTTAGTTTAACTTTTAATATCAGAATAATGATAAAAAAAAAATTACTAATAGGTATTATGGCGTAAAATGAAGAAAATACCCCAATATATTTCAAGAAAAATAAAATTAAGCCTACTATGTACACTAAACCATATCGGATCGCGATTAACTTTCAGTTAAAAAAAAATATGGTCAATATCACCTACTTAAAATTAATAAAAATATATAAAAAAAACTGTTTGGTAAAACTTGCGTGTCGCGTCGTGGTTTTCAACTCCCTGCAGCTGATTGGGCTGGTCAAGAACTTCAATGGGTTAATGATAGCAACTCCTCCACAGAAATATTGGCAGCTGGGCGAAAAATGCAGACCAAAACGACAGCAGGCAAATGTAGTACAAGGAAGGGATCTCCAAAATTACGTCCCATAAAAAAAAACCCTAAAGAAACCACAAAATGTAAGGCACTTGCCGAAAGTACTAGCGTGATTGGACACTAACACACAGAAAATTTTACCCTATGCTACTCTACTATAATTACTGATATGCAAAGAAACATTACCTTTTCCCAAAGGGTTTTCCTTTCTCAATAGAAGTCAAAAATCTTCGGATGTTAGTCGAAGAACGTGGTAGTTGCAATGTTGGCGATTTAATCCCGAAATCGGAGTGATTTTCACTGGACTATTGACGATAACTCACAAAGCACCATAAAACAATTTGAAAATCACTAATTAAACAGCAGAAGAGTATATCCCAAAGCGGATGATCATCGATCAATTTAAACTCAAATCCAAAATATAAGGAGCATTTGCGGCTTCCTTTATTCTTTTTTTACTATTGTCTGGAGGTATGACAAAAAATAACCACAAATTAAATTAAGTTGTTTTTTTATAAACTACCGCCGAGTTAAGAAAATAAGTTACGCCAATTAAATCTGATTGATGGCAAATTCTGCTACAGATCTACTGATTGGTCGAATTGTATTATGCGTATTAGTCTAGTATGTAGAGTCCACGTTGACTTGCAGAGCCGGAGTTAGAATTTCAGAGTTTGGCAACTAATGAAACAATGAAAGTAAAATTTTCCCTGCTTTCATAAATGTTGGATTTCACAGTTCTACCTATTATTAAGTAAAAATACAACAACCCTACATCCATTTTATCTAGGATTTAATTCTAGCATTATATTGAACCTACCTAACAATGGTTGTATAATTCTAATATATTCATGTGTAGTGCCAGAGTACGTGTAGCTAAAATACATTGTCTTTTTGGTATATGTGACAAAAAATATTTCTTTTTGTATATTGTATAAGACAACATTATTATTGGTATCTACATTAAACCTACTTACTGCAATGCATGCGCCAATAATTAAATTATTCTTCTTTCCCGGAAGATGACGATGAGGAGGAATCATTGGGATTTATTATAATCGGTTATTGTTGAGGAACTGTGGCAAAATATTGATTTACAATTTTGTTTAATATGGTTCACGCATCCTTTCCAATGCTTTTCTATGGGCTTCTCACTATCTCTAATAAGTTGTATCACATTATGACTAAGTCGGGGGCTTGTGTTTCTTTTCCTAACGTAATTTTTTAATGCACTCAAAATTTTTTCAATAGGATTTAACTCAGTCTTAGAACTATATGACCATGTTGTTCTGCAAGTTCGTCGATTACAAATGTTTTTTTTATGTTTGCATTTTTCACCGGTTTTTTTTAATTCAATTATTTCAAACTTTCGCGTCGATGTAGTTGGTATTTTCTCAGCTTGTCGCGATTGGTAAGAGGCATTATCTAACACTATGACCGAATTTGGCTTTATGTTACGCAATAGTTTTTCTGCAAACCATTTTTCAAACAAAGTGGCATTCATATCTTGGTGGTAATCGGCCGATGACTTTGCTGTGTTTTTTGCGGAAAGCATTAAACACCCTTTTACAAATCCATCTTTAATACCCGCGTGTACTATTATTATACGTTTACCTCTCGAGGAAGGTACATTTGGAGAAGATTTTAAAGTGTCATCCGACCAAAAAAAGTTTTGAATTTTTTTTTTCTGAAATAGGTTTAGAATGCCGTAAAACGTGGAAATTTTAAATTTGACCAAAAAAATTTGTTTCCAGTATTTATTCCATTTAGACGGTCCACCCAGTGAAACCATTTCATCGCTGACAGCAGCGCCAGCTACCTACCAAATTTGACTGTTCTACGTCAAGTAGTTTTTTAGATAATACACCAACAGACAGAGAGTCAGACCGACTGACGGAATTGAAGGACCTATATTTTCGTAATCTACGTGATCTATAACGTGAAAATCCGAAAAAATCTCGGAGGGTGATTTTTCCTCGAATACAATACTTCTCTTCGGTATGCGAGGGAAGTAAAACATTTAAAAACAAACATATTTGACAGTAATAAAAGAAATGCTAAAAAGCTGAATTCATATTTATAAAGCACATGACTCCTTTGACGACAATTTTTTTTTTTTTTTTCGCTGAATAAATATGAACCTAATGTTCTGTTATTTTTGTGGTGCGTGCCCTTTCTGTTTAAACTGCCGATAAGAAGAAACAAAAAAACTGTAGTGTATGCTAGTATTTTAATGAGATTAAATTGGAAAATTTGCCAATAGTGTTTTTTGTGGTAATAAATATTTAAATGGAGAGTTGTCATACGACAAGTAAAATACCAATGTAGACATAAAAATCTTGAATCCGATTCTGAACGCATTAAGCAGGTGTTCGTTTGCAAGCGCGCGGCTCTGCGATGTAATTCTTAAGGGATGCCGCTTTGAATGTTATATTTTGCACACAACTTTACCTCTTCACACCATCAAGCCGAACATTAAAATGAGTATCATCTACCCGGAAATATTCAAAAAACTATCATATGCACATATTCCCTGGTAACCTAATAGAGGTCGTTCTACTGAGAATAGGTAAAACTTTACAACCCGAATAAGCGGAAAACGACTTGAGAAGTACTCCCGTGGAAATTGCATGTTAACCCTTAATAACCTAGCGTTACACATATGTAACTGAAATTTCGTGGTTTAGAAACCTTTCTAGTTTGACAAGTATGGCTACTAGCTAATATATGTCGCTAATATTACTTCATTTGGCATCTGCTGCACCTAATATTTGCGTATTTTGACAGTTTGACTGGATTTGTTCACACAACAAGTTGATTTGTGAGGCGATGTTTTGATTTTGTGTAAAAAATGGAGTACCAATTCGAGTAAGTATTGCCTTTTTTATAATGTTTGTCAAAAATTGTCTAAAGCATTTGTAATGTTTTCTAAAATAGTGTATTTCTTAGCCAGGATATTGAGTTTTGTGCAATGTGTTACACATTTTTCTTTTTATGCCTAAAACTTTGAGTGTTACATATATGTAACACTAGGAACATATAGGTACTTTATAAAATAGTTTTGTCCTATATCACTTTGTTTTAGACGAGGTTTTTCTTTACAAGAGGCCTTAGAAGTGGCTTATGCCGATGACGATTTGGACATTGATGCAATTTATACCGAACCGCCTGAAGTAAGTGCATTGACAGATGAGGACTCAGGCGATGAAGAAGACGACGGTGATCTTGATAGGCTATCTGAGCGTCTTCTTCGTGCTTCAGTTGAAATTCGGCGGCGAAATAATGACAGAATCAATAGCGAAACAGTAACGCAGCCTGAAGACACTGTTCGAGTTGCCGGCCAACCTAAAGAAAAACAAGTAAAGTTTCTGTGGACACCGGGTGATCTTATAGAGCAAGATAGATCGTTTCCCCGAGCAGATTTTTCCCACTACGGCGACCGTACTCCTGTGGAAATTTTCGAAATTTTTTGGGACGACGATGTCATCAAACATATTTTGGATGAAACTAAAAAGTACGCTCTTTTCAAAAATGCCTCAGACCCTAACATCACATATGAGGAGATAAAGTGTGCACTGGCTATCCTTATTTTGAGTGGATACGATAGCAAATCCTCAAGAAGGCATTATTGGGACTCTATAAAAGATATGGGCAATGAAATGGTCAAAAATTCTATGCGAAAGAATAGATTTGAGCAGATAATGCAATTTTTACATTTGGCGGACAACAACTATCCGGACCAAAATGATAAAGCCTGGAAAGTTCGGCCGTTGATGAATAAACTAAAACATTTGTTTTTAGAACATTTTGTAGCCGAAGAAGAAATAAATTACGATGAAACAATGATAAAATACTTTGATCGACACAGCTGCAAGCAATTTATTAGGGGAAAGCCCATTCGCTTCGGCTACAAAATGTGGTCACTCAATGCCAAAGGAGGGTACTTGATCAACTTTGACTTATACCAAGGCAAGAATCCTCAAAGTCGAGAAGCCGATGAACTACTTTATGGAAAGGCAACTGCCCCCATGGTTACGATGTTGCGGGAGTTTCCAGAAAGTAAAAAAAACCTACCATACAAATTATATACAGATAATTTATTTACGAGTCCAACTTTACTTCGGGATATGAGAGATATGGGTATATGGTGTACAGGTACCATCCGGGATAATCGTTTGCCTAAAGGAATTCCACTGCCTGACAAAAAGGATTTGAAGAAACATCCCAGAGGTGAGCATTTCAATATTTTGGATCGTGAAAATGGGATACATTTCGTTCGATGGATCGACAACAATATAGTTACTGTAGCATCAACCTGCCTTGGAGTTGAACCAGTCTCCCATGTAAAACGTTATTCGAAAAGTGAAAAAAGAGTTATGCAGGTCCCTCGACCTAATATTATAGGAAGATATAATAGCTCTATGGGAGGCACAGACTTGATGGACCAAAACGTAGCCAGATATCGAGTAGAAATTCGATCCAAAAAATGGTGGTGGTGCCTTTTTACGTGGATGCTGGATGCAAGTATCCACAATGCATGGTACCTTTATAATAAATCTAATAGTCCCATGAAACAACTGGATTTTCGGAGAAATATTGTTGTCGCATACCTTTCAATATATGGTGTAGTAGCCAAAGGTGCAGGAAGGCCTTCATCTCTCTTCAGCAATTCCGAAAGAGTTGGTGGTGACATAAGATATGATCGTATTGGCCACTTTTTGACATATGTCCCAAACAAAAAAAGAAGACGATGCGCACGCGAAAACTGCAATTCTAGCGTACGCACGATGTGTGCAAAATGTGATGTCGGCCTTTGCATCGATTGTAATATAGAGTTTCATCACAAGTGATATTACTTTAGTGTTATAATTTGCTTTTCCTTTGTTGTTTTAACTATTTGAGTTTGGTTTTGTATTTTGTATTCATACATAGTTTTACCACATTTTGCTCTCACTTATTCCTAGGGTTACATATATGTAACACCATTTTTTTCAGTAAGTAAAACATATTTCGTAAAAATACTAGTAATTTCTATCTCAAAGGATGTCTGTAACAATATTTAATATAAAAAAACGACTGTTGTAAAAAAATTCAAAAATTCAGGTTGTTAAGGGTTAATTGAAAATATTCAAATAATTAATTATAAACAAATAAAGTTAAAATTGGCATAAAGTGTCGAGGAACGTAGGTCTTAGTGGACGAGAGTGTCGCTAGTGCATGGTAGATGGCGTCGTGCCGATAGCCGCAAAAATATTTTATTTAACTATTAAAAATTCGTATTACTGAGTAAGCCCAGTCAAATGTCGACTGCAAACCTCCATAGCAAATTACAGGAATTTCTAACAATTATTAACAAAGACATTATATCGTCCCAAGACAGGATCAGGTACGTATGTCTATCTGCTATCATACGGTTTCGTGCAGCTGACAACCGACTCGCCGGCAAGTAAACAAACACGGCCTAGAAAGTATTTTACGTATTTTCATATTATATACGTTAATTGCATGATTATAGTGACCTGAATCCAAAGTAATGACGATGGTTTGTCTGGATGGAAAACACTAAAGGTAGGAAAGCTTTATATTAGAATAATTTTAAGTCATAACCCTAAATTCGTAGGAATATTTTGGATGCTTTTAGAAGACAATTAAGTTAAGGTGATATTTGGTACCCAAAAGACAACAACTGGACCTTCGATTACTATCAATTAAGCCATGAGTTAAGCAACACACAAAATCCGGAAGAAAATATCTTAAACTAACGAGCTATGGGAAAGGTAAGTAAATTTATATAACCACACATAAACAAAGTCCCTCAACGTCGTATAATCTCTACTTACATACTAACTAAACCTACAACCTACATTATATACATTAATTACATGAGACCCACATATTATTAACTATTCTTCTTTTCTTTTTCCAGGTATCTCCGGTGCAAGAAGTAAAAGGAACATTTGTAACATTATATTATATTTATAAGCAAGGAATAACACAGGATTATCTTTATACTTCTAAAATAAATTGATTGTGTTTTCCAGACATATCCTTTATTTGTTGTGAAAAAATATACCGTAACAAAGAGAAAGAGAAAAAACTTAACGGTCGGTAGCCTGATTTGACTTTACACCTTACGGATGTCGGTGTGGTGAATGCCGATAGTGTGAACATCGGTGGACGGTTGAGATGGATGCAGCCTCGGGCTGCGGCGGTATTGAAAATCACGGTTCGCCTCTGGATGAGGGTTCGGTGGATTCTCGCCCTGGGTTGGCGGCGCAGGACGTCGTTGCGAAAACTGTAAGTTGATGGGACGGCGGCTTCCCTGGGCGGTTTCCCGGGAAGTCGCGGTTTCGGTCGGTAGTCCTCGGAGCATCATTGGAAATATACGGTTTTAATTCCTTGATATGTATTCTGGTCAGTTTCTTGCCGGTGCGTGACCGAAAGTTGTAGACTACAGGGGACAGAACGGCAGTGACGACGTACGGACCGGAGTATCTCGGTGCTAATTTCGATGCGAAACCCGTTCGAAGTTCCCGTCTCATTACTCATCTCCTATGCGATAGCGGACATCGCGGCGACGTAGATTGTAGTAATGGCTTTGGGTTCCGAACGCTTGGGCCAACTTGATCCTTACTAATGCAAAAACTTGGAGTTTTTCCAGGCGTTGCGTATGCGTAGGTGATATCGAGTTGTCATTTTCGGTTGCGGTATTGGTTTCGGTATTCTGAGCCTGTCCAGTCACTTCCAGGTTTTCGGCTTGAAAGACGGTATTCGGTATGGATAATTCTCTGCCGAAATTCAGAAACGCAGGTGAGAATTCTGTAGATTCATGTTTGGAACAGCTTATGGCCAGGTGCAGGGCACTCAAATTTTGATCCCATTTGCGGCGGTCTTGTTCGCAACATTGTGCTATCATGGTTTTTATGGTGCGATTAGCACGTTCAACGGGATTAGCTTGCGGTGTGTACGGCGGTGTGAGAAGGTGTTGGATACCAAATTCTCTCAACAGCGATCGGAAGGCTTTACTATCATATTGGGATCCATTGTCTGTAATAACGGTGCGTGGGCATCCAAGACGGGTTACAATGTCGTCGTAAAGAGCTTGGCTAACATTTCGGGCGGTAGCGCTTCGTAGAGTACGGCACTGGACCCATTTAGTGAAATGGTCCTGGAAAACTAAAAAGTTATGGCCTTTGCTGGATCGAGGTAAGGGTCCTATCAAATCGGTACTGACGGTTTCCCACGGTTGTCTATTGGCGGACGGTTGCATGGTTTCGGGAGTCTGTTGTTGTCGAATCTTATATCTGTGGCATTACATACAACTTCTCACATACTTGGTCACATCATGGAACATACCAGGCCAGTAATACTTACGTGCGACACGGGCTATAGTTTTAGCTATCCCCATGTGTCCAGCAGACGGACCATCATGATTTTCCTGTAGGATGAACTGACGGAGTGGCGTGGGCACACATAATTTCCAGGGATCGGACAGGTCGAATTCGGTTAAATCTCCGGAATCTCAGAAGTGACAGAATAGCCGGTTATTACGAATGCAGTAATCAGGATATATTTCAGGGTTTCGTTCGACTTCTTTCTTCCGCTTGTACTAAGCACAGTTTGGCGCCTCGTTGCGAACGCAGTTCTTCGGTCTCCAGCACGGAAGATTCCTCTAATGGCTGGCGGGATAGGGCATCGGCTACTCGATTTAAACTTCCTCGTCGGTATTTGATTTCGAAATCGTATTGCTGTAGGAACACGCTCCATCGAACCAAGCGACCTGTCGGACTCTATAGTGTAACCATCGGAGCGATTGGTGATCGGTCAATACGGTAAAATGATAACCCTCGAGATATGGTCGCATCTTCTCTATTCCCCTTACTATGGCGAGGCATTCTCGCTCGGTCGCGGAATAATTTTTCTCTGCTGGGCTAAGTGTCTGGCTGGCGTAGGCTATCACTCGGTCATGACCCTCAATATCTTGAGTCAAAGCTACGCCCAGCCCTTGATCGGAGGCGTCGGTTTGCAGCGTAAATGGCAGCTCAAAGTCAGGACAGGTGAGAATGAACACGAACGTGACTTTCGTTTTGGTCAGATTCGCGCACAAGAACACTGCACAATTAATTTTGGTATGATTTTATTTTTACTTGGTTCGGCGAAAAAATAACACCCTGTATTGATTTTACGCGAATAATTAAAAGTAAAAAATTCTGGAGTCACAATATGTTACGGTTCACGTTCTAACAATATTTATTTATAACTAAGTATGTTTAAATTAATTAATTATGTTGAATGGTAACACTAGATTAAAAATTTGCCTTTTGTTGTTGTTTTGTCGCGTAGCTGGATCCCGAACTGACTGACTGACTCGACTCGACTTGGCTACTTACTCGACTAAATGTGTAGAGCGCGTCTCGGTTTATATAAGTAAATCAAAGCTTCTGGAAGTGTTCAAGAATCGAAATTTCCAGGTGTTCTAGTCGTTCTATACGTTCCAGATTGTTCGCCGTTCCCGAAAATTCGATCAGTACCGCCTCGTTCAGGGGAGTGGCTTGTGTATAATCTCCAGCAGCGAAGGCTTGCTTTTCGAATTATTCTATTAATGTAAAGTATTTTTTTTTCTAGCTCGCGGGCTTTACAGAGCGACATAAGGACGTTAATTCTTACCCCATCCTATTGAAATGACCGGGTTATTTATCTCTGTATTGATATCAAGTTCTTGAACCTCTCCGTCCAAATTCAGGTGCAAATTAACTTGCTGCGACTTAGATATATCTGAAGTGCTTGCTCTTGGTTTAGATTGAATAAATATATCACTCGTAACACTTTCTCTTGGAGCAATATTTATTATTTTTCTCTTGCCAACTTTAGGAACATTTGAATTTCCATATCTTGAATCCTTGAAAATTGATTAGAAGGTTTCTGCCATAAGGGATAGTGTGAAAGAACTGTAAGTTTGTGGTATTTTGGATAAAATTTTGCTTCTATTAACCGCAAACAAGCCACTTGCCACATAACCAGATTTTATATTTTCAGCATTCTGTATCGACATTTTTGCTATTGTAATAATAATAATAATAATCTTTATTTAGCACAATCAGCTATTAAACACAGATGTAGTATACTTAAAAATACATTTACATTTACTACATATTGCAAAAAAGGAATACATTTCATTATTTAGTTTAGGATGTAATATTTGTGGATTAATTATAATTAACTTAATATTTAACAATCAACCTAATGCATAAAGTAAACTAGAATTATTTGTTCATAAATTTATACAAATGTTTTTTAAACAGAAAGACATTCTTCGCTTGTTTTATAAATTCAGGTAATTTATTAAATTCTGCCGCTCCGTTGTCGTATATGGAGGATTTTGTTTTCATTAAGTTTGAAAAACTAATGTTTATATGATTTCTTTGCCTTGTGTTATAATTATGAATATCCCCACGATATTGAATATTTGATGACAAATATGTTGGTAGTAAATTATTGTGCAGTTTATATAAGAATATCAGTGTCTTGTACTTTATATTGTCTTTTACCGAGAACCAGTTTAGTGTACATTGCATTGTTTTTATATTAGTATATATATTACATTTTAAAATAAATCGCATACACCTATTTTGAAGTAGCTGCAGTTTAGATATATGGGTATCATTACACATATACAATATACTGGAAGAATACTCAAAATGTGGCTTTATTATTGTGTTATAAATTGTTTTCTTGGTAGATGAAGTTAAATGTTTACTTACACGATAGGCGAATCCAAGTTTTTTTGATATTTTTTTGCTTGTGTAATTTATATGGTCGTTAAATGTTAATTTACAGTCTATGATAATCCCTAGATATTTCATAGTTATTACCTTTTCAAGGTGATCTCCGTTGTATTTAACACAAATATCATCGACGTTCTGATTTAAATATTTATTAGATCCTAATATCATATATTTTGACTTTTTAGCATTTACCACTAGCCCGTTCGTTGTAAACCATTCGTTAATTATTTCCAATGTCTTGTTAATTTTTAGAATAACTTGCTTTAGATCAGATCCAGATAAATATATGATAGTATCATCAGCAAAGAGATGTATTTTGCATTCTTGCGAATCGATTAAAAATATATCGTTAATAAATAGCGTGAAAAGCATAGGCCCTAGTACGCTGCCTTGTGGTACTCCGTTATTATTTAAAAGTTTTTCAGACTTAGTATTATTTATTTTGGTTTGTTGGCTCCGTCCATGCAAATAGGACCTAAACCATCGATGCGCCGTGTCAACAATCCCAAAATACTGGTAAAGTTTATTAAGTAAAAGTTCTCTATTGACAACTTCAAATGCCCGTTTTAAATCGAGAAAGACAGTTACTACAGCTTCACCTTTGTCTATGGAATATTTAAAATCATTAATTATTTTTTGTAAAGCCGTCTCACATGAATGATTTTCTCTAAATCCGGATTGGTTATCGTGCAGCAATTTGTTACTGTTTATAAATTCAGTAGGTTGGTCATGAACTACTACTTCTAAAAATTTTTCCAGAGACGGTAATGTGTTTATAGGTCTATGCTCTTCCGCTAATTTAGTTCCTGAAACTTTCGGTACAGGAATTATTAGTGATGTTTTTAACATTTCTGGGAATTCTCCGCTATTCAACGATGTGTTAATAATATGTAATAATGGATACCCGATGACTTCAAATGTATTTTTTATTAATTTAAAGTCAATTTCATCCTCAGAATACTTATTTTGTTGTTGAAAAATAATTTTACGTAATTTGGAGAGATTTATGACATTAAATTCTTTAAAAAATATATTTGGCTGTAAAGCTCTGTTCTCAACGAAAACATTTCTATTAAGGTAGTGGGCGTTATTTTTTAACCCATCTATAATTATACTAACACTAGAAATAAAATATTTATTAAGTTCTTCTTCCAAGTACATACTTTTTTCCACTCCTCCTATCTTAAGAGAGGATATGTTATGACTGTCTTTTGGTTTTATTATATTTTTTAATGTTCGCCACATTAATTTTGGATTATTCTTTAGATTATCTATTTTATTTTCATAGTATTTTTGTTTTTCATTTCTTAAGATTCTTACGGCCTCGTTGCGATTATTAGTATAGGTTCGCCAGTTTTCCCTATTTCCGTTTATTTTATACTGCTTATATGCTAGGTCTCTATTTTTTAATGCTTCTTTAATGATAGCATTAAACCATTCATTATATTTCATTGTTCGTTTTTTTATGGTCGGACACTCGTTATCCAGTGCAGTTTTTATATTAGATACGAATGATTGAAATACATTATTAGTAGAAGGACAGTCATACATCCAATCAGCATCGATTAAGTTTAATGAAATTTTATTATAATCTAGTATTCTGTAATTTATTTCCTGGTACGTGGTCGCTTTATGACAGTTTAAATTTATACCTATAATTTCATGGTCAATTATTGACGGGCTCTTGTCAGTTATTCTTGTAGGCTGAGAAATAAATTGTTTTAAGCCAAATAGTGTTGATACATTATGCAGTCTTTTACTATATGTGTCATCAATAATATCCCATCTAATATTAAAATCTCCTATAAAAATATGTAATTTGCTAAAATCCAGCTTTTCTATTAAATTTTCAAAAAAATTGCAAAACTCTAAATGACTAGCATTCGGAGAATGGTATATACAGCTAATAATTAATGTTTCCTGATAAAATTTTATTTTTATTTGTATTTGTAAGAACCAATAGTTTGTTTCAAATATTACGTTTTCAATTCGGATGCTTTCTACTGTGTTAACTACATAAATTATTACACCCCCCGTATGCCGACTAACGGAATTGCATCTATATAAATTGTAATTCTCTATATCTATTTCACAATCTAGAATGTCTTCTGTTATTCTAGTTTCACTTAAACAGAGAACAATGGGTTTTAATTTTAAAACTAGTTGTCTAATTTCATCAATATGAGCAGTCAAACTTTCTGCATTTAAGTATAATACATTATTTACAAATACCTGTTTCACTCCGACACTGGTTATATTTGTTTTATTGTCGATTACTTGGGATGCTCCTGGAGTGAGGGCCTCTGTAGTAAAAAACGCTTCTGGTATCGGTCAATTCCCACATATTCTGGCCAGATGTTAGGGTTTTTGAATGCTTCGATATGGTTTGCAGGTACTGAAACTTTAAACGATGTATACAGTTCGGGATTTCTAGATTTCATCGTCTCGCACTTGACATCTGGAATATTTTTCGATTCAAGATATGTAATAATGTCAGTGGTAGATAAGTCTAGTGGGCATCTAAACACATGATAGTCTACATATCTCACAACTCCCTTAAATGCACTGTCACCACTTCCTCGACCATATATATTTCGCCTCCTATATTTCTGTTTTGGAGACTCCCATATTTCTTCATTTTCGTTCTTCTGTTCATCCGGTTCTGTATTATTATTAGTGTTTATATTGCTATTATTACTGTGACTATTTATTAGATTATCACTCGGGCTGGGTTGATTATTTACTTGACGTCTCAGTGTTCTTTTTTCTACCTTTTTTTCTTCTACCTTATTTGAATGTCGATTTTGGTTAACTGGTAATTTATTTTCTGTCACTGCCTCTTTGAATGTTTTTTTAGCACCATTCGCGACGCCGCTTTTTTGAGCTTCTCCTGGATTTGATTTGCCCATGTTCTTAAATTCACTTGAAGTTAGCAGACCAATTAACTCGATGTTACTCTGAGCTTAATTGTGTTACTTCATTTTCCAATTTTGTAATTTTCTGCTGTAATTTTTCAGTTTCATTTTTGATGCACTTGTTGATAATTTCTTTGAATTCACTACTTTTTATAAATGTAATTATAGTTTCTTCTTGTTTAGATCTTAAGTCCGGCATTTTAAAACCACTGTAAGCACTAGGAACGAGAGCCAGAGCTCAACAAAAACACGTGCGTACCCTACGGCGGTCGGGACTGGCTTGTAGAATTTAGAACCCTGGGAAAAATTTCTTTTCTTAAATTTCCTTTATGATGCCTCTTGCAGGCTTTTAAAGTCTTTTTCCAAGCACCTTTAATTGACCTATAGCAACTGACATCCAATGGTTGCTTAAGATGTATACTGTTGGGTGGTAAAAATATAAAATGAATGTTGTTTTCTTGGCAGCCACTTACTACCTTCTCCGAAATATGACTACTTAAATTATCACCTAGTTATATCTTTGGCCCCTCTAATTTTTTAAGATAGGACACTACTACCTTAAAGAATCAGCCTCAAATATTGCTTGGTCAAACCATCCCGATTGGGTTCTATTATAAACACAACCTTTCGGTCCCCCTTCAATCTAAGTTGACCATAAGTATTTGGATTTATAAACTACGTATAGTGGCAACATATTTCTATCTGCTGAAATGGCGAACATTACCGAAGTAGCTGATATGGAGGTATCACATATTCTTTCAGGGTGTTTCGACTTACAACAACTTTTGTTCTTCCAGGGTCGTCGGAAAAACATGTTTCGTCGTAGTTAATGATATTACTAGCTACGTCACCCAAATTTTGTTCATAATTATCGAAAAATAATTCGATTATTTTGGGTATGGCACCTGCAGCTCGTTTAATATTTTCACATAAACGCACCTTCAATTCAGCTGCATGGCGTTTCAGGAACAAACGAGTCACTACCTGGCATATTGTTTCTGAATTCTTTAATTTTTGTTCCTGCTATCTAAATAGAGCATTGAACGATCTGGCAATTTCATATTCTTTTTATTAATTTATCGGCACAGCGTCCCCAACGAAATGCTATATTTTTCTGAGGCCTGTTTGTATGTTATTTTTCTGTTCATTTTTATTTCTTGACAAGCTTTATAACACTTCGGCACTATAATCCGCATATTTTCTACTTCCTACTTCTCTTTTATGTTTGCGGATCATTGTTCTAAGTTGCCCTTAAAATTTAGAAAAATAAAGTCGGCCCTGGCAACCATCTGTTTGATTGTGCATTATAGATGAATGATGAATTTTCAGTAAGAAATGTTTACTGTGATTAAAAAAATACTAATTTTTGAACCTCCCATAGCTGCTAACCAACTAAAAGTAGTGTGAAACCGTGGCTAAGCACAAAATAAATAAAACATAAATCTGAAGGACCAGAGCTGCTTTGTATCAATAAGCTATAATAAATAACTATATAAATATATGTACCGACCTACCTTTTTTCAATCCACACGTTTACAAAGGCAACCATTTTCATGTGTTCACAAAGCTTTATATAAATCGCTGGAACTAATATGTTTCTTTTCCACTAAACGAATATTGACTATCTTGCAAAATTTAAAATTGACCAGTGACTTCGCCAACTTGTTCCAAAAAGGCATACTTGTACAGTCGGCAAGCTAATTATTTTCAATGTTACAAAAACAAGTCGCCCGAATCATATTAACCCGCTGTTGCGCGCGTGGTTTTTTTTATAAATATAGTCGCGTTGGTGTCAGAGACCGTTACTCTTTTTTTTATAACATCAACTTATTTTTATAGGTTGGTTAGTTCCAACTAATGGCAATGAATGAATATAAACACTTTTTCTTTTTTTGAACGTTTATTATTAACTTATTTTAACAAAAATAGGGAAAGAATATTTCAAGCTTAAAATACTTAAAAATATATTCTTTAAACAAACATTTTTTTAAATCAAAACAGTATTTTTTACTTCTTGTATTAAATTCTAATATTGCGCAATGTCAAATTTTGCGCAATATAATTGGGTGTGTAGGGGCCCCTCTACTGTGCGATAACCACTTTTAATTACCTCAAGTGTTACAGAAACATGTATATAACACTTCTCAACACGCAACTAAAAGTATTTCTTTAATTCATCTCCCGAATGCCCTATGCCCCAATATTCCATTTAATAACTTGGTAAAGTTAAAGGTATAGTTTATATGTTTTATGAAAGGTCTTCTTTTTGTGGCGAATTCCAATAACTATAATATTCTTGAAATTTCAATTTATTTCAATTTTCAATTTCAATTTATTTCCAATGGGCCTTTTCAGCATATTTTTTTATTGCGGAATCATACATTTTATGAAAAATTAAAATACCCGTATTTTTTCAATTTCTATTTTGATGCAGATTAGAGCCAGAAAAAAATAATTAAAATCACCTATTTACAAGTCCAATTTAAACGATTATCCGTAACGCGCCATTAATACGTCAGCAATCCCAAGCCAATAGTGTAAAAGGCGACTCAGCAACGTTGTACAAAATCAGCATTCAATTGACGTTTGTAGTGATGGGCGATATCGCGATTTTCCAATCACTCCTTAACGGCGACTTATATTTTTCACTTCCGGTGGTTTTAAACTAACGCCATCACAATCTGCAAGCTGATATGTTTACCGTTCGCCGTAATTTGTTTGTGTGAATGTATGGCTGCATTAAGCAGCACTGGACAAGTATAAATTGAAAGTAAAACGATGTAAATTACACTTTATATTAATATTTTATATAATCACGGTGATTTAATCACCAGCAGTGACATATCGCTCATGACTAGACGTTTGACAGCTTGTTGATGTTAACATTTTGGTTTTGAGGTTAGCGTAAATTGAAAGCCTCCGACTTGGATTGAAATGTCTAGCAAGCAGTGTTTTGTTCCATTCTGTGAAAATACGACCGAAAATGCCCCAGAAAAGACGACAGCTCAAATGAAAGTTTAAGGTTATCCGCTATCCGCACGCGCGGTGATCGCAGTGTTGTCGGTTTGCAAGTTCTTCTGTTGTGTCCTCGATGATAATTGGTGGGATTACGTGTGCAACCAAGGCGCGTGAAACTCGAGCGTTTGAAATACCCCGAGAAAGTTGTTGTATTTCGCTAATTTATTTCTCAGAGATTGCTGTTCTAAGACGCCTCATTTTTAGATAAAAAATTATTTTATTTTCCCCAAATGACACCCACCATATTTAAATGTCAAAATTCGAATGTACTGTAAAGGCCCATTTGCTACAATATAATACAAATTTTAAATTAATACATTACTTTGGAGCACCTAAATTTTAAAAATTTGTGTTGTGCTCCATTTATTTTACAGAGTTTCTGTTAATGCAAGTGAAATGCCTATAAGGAATAACAGTGATGTGTATTGTAATATGTAAAAAACATATATACACACATATATAATCTACACTAATTACATAATATTTACATATATAATATACACATATACAGGGTCCTGCAGCTCACCTCCCGTCTTCTACTACACCTAAACGATTTATTTTAGAAAAATGATTCAAACGGGACAATAGACTGTTTGTTAGAGAGCACATTTTTAAAATATTTTTGAATATACAGGGTGTTCCAGAAATTGGTGGTGCATCAAAGTTTTATCTTTTTAAATGGAACACCCTGTAGTTTTATTGATTTTTGGGACCCTTTCGAGCTACTGTACATATCCCTAGAATATTATCAAATTTGATTTGATAGTTCCAGAGGAATAAATTAAAATCGAAAAAAAAATTTTTTTTCGTCATATTTTAAAAAATTTATAAAAAATAGAAGAAACATCTTCAAACCAAAACTAAGGAACAGGTTGCTTATAATAAAAGGTTAGTTTATCCTACTATGAATATCGTAAAAATAACTTATACAGGATGTTCAAAATTCAATGCCAAACTTTTCAAAATGTAATGCTATTTTTCTCCATTTTTTCAAATGGGACACCCTGTATATTTTTATCTCATCGGATGCAGAATTAAAAACTGAGCATATTTTTTAATTACAATTATCTCGACTATCTTAAATGTTTCACAGATATTCGTCAAAAACTACTACAAATCGTAAAATTATTATCTAATAGTTTTACTTAACATTTTTCAAATCAATAACTAGAACTTATGTTCAATATGTGTTCCGTTTTATCATTTAGCTCCTCTAATCTTATTAAATAAGCAAATACCTAAATTAGACAGTTTCTCATATAACTGTCTATGCAGTTCTCCTCTTGAAGGCGTAAATGAAGGGGAGTAAACAGAAATCATATTCCTGTTGTTTCTTAACCATAATAAGGTAATTTAGTAGATAGCCATGGAAACAAATTTGCTTACAAACTGTCATACAAATAGACATATGTCAATATTTTAAATTACGTATTAGTAATTTACAAGTTTTAAGCATTTTTTGTGATGGAGTACAGCAGAGAAGAGCTAGTAGATATGATTTTCATATTAGGAGAATCAGAAAGAAACTGTTTTTTGGCAAGTCGAGTTTACGCACAGCGTTATCCGGAACGGAGACATCCAGACAAAAGAAGCCTGAACAACTTATTAGAGAGATTTGTACAAACGGGACATGTAGACTATACAAAACCAGTTAGAAATAAACCCGCTCGAAATGAAGAAAATGAATTGTCTGTGCTATTATCTGTTACGGAAAACCCTTTCGTTAGTCAAAAAGCAGTCGGTGATGCCGTAGGTGTAAGTGAGAGAACCGTTCAACGAATTTTAAAGGACAACCGTTTTCATCCCTACCATATCCAGTTTCATCAACAACTCTTCGATGCAGATTTTGAGCAACGTGTCGAATTTTGCAATTGGGCGCAAGCTAAAATTAGGATAAATTGTGAGTTTTTTGATAAGGTTTTGTTTTCTGATGAGGCCACATTTCATAAAAACGGATTTGTGAATCGCCATAACTTTCATTACTATTCCGACCACAACCCAAGGATTTTTAGGCAGGTTGACCAACAACACAGATGGTCAATAAATGTGTGGGGGGGGAATTATTGGTGAACATGTTATTGGTCCTCACTTTTTTAACGGACATTTGAATGGTGCTATGTATCTTGATTTTTTGCAAAATCAATTGCCAAATTTATGTCAAAATTTACCAATACCTTTGAGAGATGCAATGTGGCTGCAACACGACGGAGCCCCAGCACATTATTCATTACAAGTCAGGGACCATCTCAATACAACCTTTCCAAACCGGTGGATTGGAAGAGGAGGGCCATGTAATTGGCCGCCCCGATCACCCGACTTCACTAAATTGGATTTCTTTTTGTGGGGCTACGTTAAGGAAATCGTTTATCAGGAACCTCCAACCACACCAGAAAACATGCAGCAAAGAATCAGGAACGCATTTCAAAACATTACACCCGACCTATTAGGAAGAGTAGCAAGATCATTTCATACCCGCCTTCGTTTGTGCCTCCAAGAGAACGGAAGACATATTGAACATAAGTTCTAGTTATTGATTTGAAAAATGTTAAGCAAAACTATTAGATAATAATTTTGCGATTTGTAGTAGTTTTTGACGAATATCTGTGAAACCTTTAAGATAGTCGAGATAATTGTAATTAAAAAATATGCTCAATTTTTAATTCTGCATCCGATGAGATAAAAATATACAGGGTGTCCCATTTGAAAAAATGGAGAAAAATAGCATTACATTTTGAAAAGTTTGGCATTGAATTTTGAACATCCTGTATAAGTTATTTTTACGATATTCATAGTAGGATAAACTAACCTTTTATTATAAGCAACCTGTTCCTTAGTTTTGGTTTGAAGATGTTTTTTCTATTTTTTATAAATTTTTTAAAATATGACGAAAAAAATTTTTTTTTTCGATTTTAATTTATTCCTCTGGAACTATCAAATCAAATTTGATAATATTCTAAGGATATGTACAGTAGCTCGAAGGGGTCCCAAAAATCAATAAAACTACAGGGTGTTCCATTTAAAAAGATACAACTTTGATGCACCACCAATTTCTGGAACACCCTGTATATTCAAAAATATTTTTAAAATGTGCTCTCTAACAAACAGTCTATTGTCCCGTTTGAATCATTTTTCTAAAATAAACCGTTTAGGTGTAGTAGAAGACGGGAGGTGAGCTGCAGGACCCTGTATACGTATATATACCTAAATAACATAATTGCTAAAAAAGAATCCCTCTACCCAACAAGTGCAGCAGAGGAACAGAAAAACGGACCGTGATCTGATTTAGCAGAGAATTATTAAATATATTGTAAGAAACTGTTTTTGTTTTGTATAACGTACATCTTTACTTTGTTTTTAAATGTTTTTAAATTAGGTAATGTTCTTATAGTATTTGGTATGTTATTATAAAATTTTGTTCCTAAAAATTAAATAAATTTCTGACATGTAGTTTTTGTAAAGAATTGTTGTTGAATCTGATTGTTTGTTATTGCCCGGGTGTTGGTATTATGTTCTAACGGACTTTTCTCACATTTTGTATGTACGAAAATGATTGATTATATACTATATATAAGCCTAACATTTAATAGCTTGGTCTCGTCGTATAGCAGTTGAGTGGGATAATTTTTTGGTTTTTTTAACATGACTTTAATTATATAATTTTGGATAATTTGTAGCATATTAACTGTAGTGTTATATTGACCACCCCAACTTATAATAGCATATCTAACTATGGATTCTGCCAACGCTTTATATACAAATATTAGCTGTTTATTGTGTAAAATATTGCGCAGTTGGTAAAAGATAGGGATAAGTGTTCTTATTTTTTTTTGTCATTAATTCTATATGGCTTCTCCATTTTAAATGTTGGTCAACTGTAACTCCTAAATGTTTTATTTCATTTACAGACTTAATTTTCTTATCGCATATACAGTTTTGATAATCATTTATAATACAGTTGTTATTATGTAGGAGTAGATTTTTCATGTGGTTGCAGTTATGGTGTATGCATATTTGTTATGGAAAAACTAATGAATTTGGTTTTAAGATAATTTAATGTTAATAGATTTTTATCTATGATGAAATGTAGGTGACTTTGACGAGGAGATTGCTGAACACGGGCGAGACGCGTTTACCTCGACTTGTGGCACATTTGTAAGTTGAGTGATACTTCCATACGGAGTTGATTCTATATAATTAGTCGTGAAAGCATTATGTTGTGGATTTGATTTTGCAACATCAATAACATCTTAATTTTTAATTTTCGTTTAATTGTAATACTCCCCTCATACATAATTTTTGGAATAAGAATTCTGTATAAATTTCTTGGTCCGGTCTCATCAGATTCGTCCGTGTCTTTTAGTATCTGTGTTATCTAAAGCTGCAGTACATTTATTCATAAAATTGGATACATTTTCATCCATGTTATGCTTTTTCATTTTTCGAGTAGCTGTTGGTGTTGTAGGGGCTTTAAAAAACGGAAACAAATAAATAAAATTAGAATTATAAACAAGCACATAACAGTTATAAGTAGTTATTTTTTTTGTTGTAATAAAACAAGAAGTTGTATATAAAAGTATATTTACACTTGTTAGGTTCCGCAAACAAGTGAAGAATGGAAAGAGGTCGCTAATGAATCGGAGAAAATGATAAATTGTGGAGGATGTATAGATGGCAAACATATACCTATAATACCACCTACACATCCTGGTGCACTTTACTACAATTACAACAAGTTTTATAGTATGGTGTTAATGGCCGTTGTAAATTCCAACTATGAATTCATATATATTGACGTGGGAAAACAGGGACGACTCTCCGATGGAGGTGTTATTCAATCTAAGAAATTTATTGAGGAAGCCGTTACTCTGTGGTAATCCATAATTATAACGAAATTGAGAAACACTACTATTTTCTTTACCACTATATTTGCACAAATCGTGACTGCAGTTTCAACCCTTTTTAGGTCATTTCCAAACAATGATTCAACTAAGAATGAAATACAAAAGATTTGGTTACTATTTAAATATGTTTCTAGAATTAAGCAGATTAGAGAATTATGAAAGTACACAGGTAGTATGATATGCTAACTATCTAAGGGTGGGGTTTCTCAGAAATATTAATTACATCTTGGTGGCAGTAAAGAGGTGAGTACATAATATCTAATTGATCATTTAACAAAATTAAATCATCCTTATTATTGTATTTGTATATTTCCAATGCTTCTAACAAATTAAGTTTCAAACCTTTGCTGGCATGGTGTAGGATTTCCATATTATTAATATCTGGGAAGTTATGTCCACTCTCTAATATGTGATTAGAAAAAGCAGAATCTGTTTTTTGTAGTCTGAAGGACCTATTATGATCGAAGTATCTGGTTTTAAAATAGCATATATATAGGACAGACCGGACGTAATTGTGAAGATCTGGTGTTTTTATCAGTCAATGTCAAATATAATTATTTCATATTTCATTGTCTTGGTGTTGTATGGAACATCTTTATGAGTGGCTTTGTGCCTTTCTGATGAGCCCAGAATAAGGGCGATGAACGTCAAAGGCTACCCAAGTAGCACAATAAGCTGTAAAACGGCCACCACAATGTTCTAACAACTAAGCTCACGGCTATATAGTTATTATAGTAAACCACCATGACAGTATAATAAACATTAAAAAGTTGTCAATACTACAGTGGTACAACATTTTTTGGTTCGTAAGATACTTCTACAACCATATACCTGCAGTTATTTTACTGAAATATAAGAAACATTACAGTTGTTTAGCTGTGCAAACTAAATCACCGAAATGTTGGTCTTTTGCGGTTCTGATAAACGTTTTAGTAATTCTAAACAATTTCGCTGTAAATACCGATAAATATCTACAAACTAACCCTATAATGTATTTTACTACAATATATTATGTACCATAATAGTCCATGCATGAAGCCATTTGTACGAACCTATAGAAATAATTTCTTTATAGATATCTACAACAGGTATCTAATTTAATTGGTTTTAAAGAGCTCACTGTGTGCTAAAATTATATGCCACTGTGATTTTTTCGTTAAATGTGGATGAGATACCTCTTTACAATGCACGCGCCTCAATATTTCCTAATTATTAAGAAATTAATTATAAGATATTTATTTAGGAAAATTTATTTTTCCCAAGAACTAGTTTTAAATCACGAAATTATCAAATGATATTGTTATTGTAACACATTTTTCATTCTCTGGATTAGTATAAAGTGAATAAAAGCACAAAATTAAAATGTTATTCTTTAATCCACAATATGGCTGTCTTTCAATTCATAAATAAATAAATAAATAAATATGGCCGTTTAGAAAATTTCAAGTTCGGCTCGTCTACGACTGCGCAATGTCATATATATGTGTATCTTAATCTAGTGACACTTGGGCAAATTTTCGCAGTTACCACAACCGCCTGAATATATTACCTGATGACGTCCAAACAGATAACTGTAATCCTACTTGTTAAATTAGTTTACCGATATCAACATACTAATGAAATTAAAGAACAATAATCCTATTAGACTACTTGAAAATTATTTTTTTACATTTATTTTGATACTATATTTTAAGAAATAACCGGGGTGACTTACATTTGGAAATTACTTGCCTACCAAAATTTGCCTAAATTTTCTGTGGCAGATTACACTAATCAAGATTCACGAATGTCATTTTTATAACTTTTGACATTTTGCAAATAACGGTTTAGATTTGTGAAAAACATTATGTTTAAAATTGTAGAGACCGTCGAGGCGGACGGCGTGACCCTTTGTGTGGTTCCCACTGGATGGGAGGTAAATGGAATTTTATACTGGCCGCCAGGTCGCATTAGCCAGTCATTGAGAAAGGACGGTAGTAGTAAGCCTGACTTGCAAAATTGGTCAAAACAAAAGTGCACACTAAAAAGAGAAAATATTCCCACTTTCTTGGAGGCTCGAAAAATCGAGGAAAATTTATCCAACTTTTTTGATACAGATGATGAACAAAAGTAAGTAGGTACCAACGAAACATCGTATTCTTACCTAATTTTTGGATGACCATTTTAGTTACATTAGAAACAAGGCAATGGAACGAAAACACCCTTTAATAGGCGATGACAATATAAACCTTAATTATTTATTCATCGTGTAGCAGCAATCAGAATCAAATCAAGCCGCCAGAAATTTTTATTGACAACTCATCTACTGGTGTTAATGTTAGTACAAGAAATAAATATAAAAAAACGCAACAATCTGCATTAGTTGACACAGTAATACCAACTTCTTTTATGGCTGAAACCAACAATAATATTATGATAGAATTGGGAGTGGAAGATATTTTACCGACTAAAACTATTTTAGACTCGAACAAAATTGAAGGTAAGTTACAGCTTTAATTATTTGAAATTAAACAGATGTGCTTTAATCATTTTTTTTTTTAGATATTGAAAAACAAACGCTCAAATTATTACAAGAGCAACAAAAGATACAAAAAGAAATTTCTGGACTCCATGTTAAATTTGACAAACTTATAAATTTATTATTGGAACAAAATCCTACAAATACAACGGGGTTTATCCCAGATGAGGATCAGTTATTTGAAGACAATATAAAAGTTTTACTTCCATTATCTTCAGAAGGAAGCATGGAGTTATTGAATAAAAAACTGGAAGAGAAGAATTTTGCATTTGCATTTATATCAGAAGCTGACCACTTGGCATTAAAATTGAAAGACCCTTGTACCCAACCAAGTAAAAATTTTTTCATAATCCCCAAATGAAATAAATGCAATGAATCCCCTATTGGAAAATCTTTTACCATATCAAGAGGAAGTCTTTCCAAAGGTGTATTTGTTTTATGGTGATCGGCATCAGTTTTAGTACGAAAACTTTCATCTCTTTGGCGAGTCTATATTTGGAAAACTCATTTTATGTCCATGATGATAGTACTCTCCAGTTGTGGTACATTTTAAACAAGAACTATAACCATTAAAATTTGTAGTTCCTATAACACGTCACATAAGTCACATTTTGATAAAAAATTTAACATGCCAGTTTATTTACCTTTCACGAAAGACCTTGCCGGCGTATCGCAAATGAAACATCGAATGTGTACGGAAATTTTGTGTCCTTTAATAAAAATTCTATTTTCTAAAATATGCAACATTTCTGTGACAAACGGATTCAAAAATTCTTGTAGAGGAGGCTTACTACTACCAGAATAAATTCCAATGACCATAGGCTTCAAATAGTCCACCTCGTGTATTTCACTCAATATAGGCCAAAACTGCATTTTCGAACTATTATAAAGGGGCAGACCATCTATATTAACATTCAGGGCAATACTAAGTGGTTCTTTAACATTTGAAAAGTTACTGCGTATGCAGTTTTCCATTTCATTATGCCAATATTCACCCGTACCCATTTTCGTTATATTTACTGACCGAGGAATTTCCAACAAAGTTCTTGGATCTTTAGGAAAATAGTAATGAGGTTTCTTTATTTTTTATAAAATAAGCAATAAGAATCCAATAGCGTTATAGTTTATGTTATGTAACAATGCCCATTCTCGCAGCATATCTGTGGCATTTTCTTCATTTTGATAGTCATCATCGGTAGAGCTGTCATAAGTTTCATCTGGCGCCACATCTTCAGAATTACTGAAGAGTACTTCGGCATGCGATATTTCACGTGAACTGGACTCACTTTCCACCGAGCTTTCCACTATTATTTTATTATTTACACAAGTTACTTTCCCATTTATTTGGACAGCTTTAATATCAGCAAGACGTTTTTTTACTTTTCTATAATATGATGTGTTGTATTTCAAGACCTTCAGCTTTTTCAATCCAGTAATATACTTTTCAGCCATGATTGGTAAATAAAAAATAAACAAATATATTTGTACCATGATCTGACATCTGACTGAGTTGAGGTTAGGAACATCACAGAATGTCAAATTCTACGCAGAAATTTCTGTTCTGATGGTCGGTCGGATATGTACACATATATACTAGCTGTTGTCGGTAAGTTATAAAGAATATTTTATAACTGTAATTGGGAACAAATAGCTTCAGTTATATTTAGCATTTTACTTGGCTGCAATATGATATTTGTAACTACAAATCAAGACAATTTAGTTCCGCCACCATTATAGCTGTTCCTCTTAGTGATAATATGTTTTTTACAACTGAGAGTAAACAGCTGTGGCTATTATAAAGTATTTTATTTAGTTGCAAAGTAATGTTTGCAACCAAAGATGGCATATACAGCTATTTTGATATCAGTGTTAACTTCTACAACGTGTTCACAGCCAATAGTTAGCTGTAAAATCTCAATCATACAAACTGTGTTACTTGGGTAAGTATTTCCAAAAATAGAATGATAGATTTCATGAAAATGTAATCCATTAGAATGAAAAATTTTTAAGACAAGGTAGGTAAATAAATTCATGTTGGACCTTTGTTCTCATTTTCAACTGAATCCTCATACCGTAGGGGGTTATGTAGATAATTTTAGAATTTAATTTGCTAGCATAACCAAAATTCAGGTTATCAAAAAAATTCAAAGATTTCATTAATATTTTTATACATAGTTTTTCTTTTAGTTCCCATAGATAGTTATTTTTTTCTACTGTTTACAAAATCCTATAGAGAATATGTTTCAACTTAAAAATGGTACAATGAATTTACCGGCCGGTAACGATTGTGACCAAAATTTAAATTTTGTGCTTATTGGGGACGAAGTATTCCCTCTAGAAGAATACATTTTGAAACCAAATTTTCCAGATTTAGGATATTGCTTAAGAGTATTCATGTAAGTCCTCAGAACACAAATTATATTATCTTGGCAATATATACTCTTCAAAATTTTTTGATAAAAACAAGTGAATATTATGTGAAACCCACTACACTTAATATTGAATATAACGTAATCGGAGAAATAGAAACAGGAACATGGAGACATGAAGTTGGGAAAGTTGATGAAATGTGTGGTCCATTGCAAGCAAGCACTATTTATTATACGACGAATCATATCAGGGATACACGTAATGGTTCTCACTGTGCCAACAAATGTTTCAGTCTGACGTATTTCTGCGTAATCATTTTCAAAAGATGTAATTGCTGTTGTCATTTAAAATCATACGGTATTCCAGAGTTGCTAGATATACTCTATAAAATACATAGATGTCACCTCCAATGGGTACATCGTTAAAAGAATAAAGTGCTCGAAACATATTTACAGTTGAAAACCAACAGCTCTTGTAGTTATACAGATTGTTATTACTCGCAATGTGTGCGTAGCTTCTAGAGCGTCGAGTGCAGACATTGTATCTTTAGTGCCTGCAAGGAGTTTTGATGTTAGCTGTTTTGCAAAATTAACCGCAACTATCTCTCCCGTCTTCTCGCGGAAATTCGCGTGACGTTTGTTTGAATGCTGTCTGTGGGCATTTCTTCGGTTTTTGGTCCTTGGCTGTCGTTGCTCATTGAATCGTTCATCGCTTGAACGGATTTCAGGCTGCATCGCATGATGGTTTTCGCGGCTACACCAAACAAAACAAATAGAGAAGCCTATTTACAATTTTTCAATGGCAATGGCTAGGTTTCATAGCAAGGCGAAGTGTTAAGAAAAGGAAAAGCTTAATAAAAATAGTATTAATATATTTGAAATAAAGTATTAACCTGACATTTTGTTTCATTTTCTAACGTCACCTCTCCTCGATTTTCACTTTGAACACTGTCAAGTTCATCGTTAATAGAACCCCTGAACTCACTGATTCTTCATCTTCTTCAGTGCGAGTGTCTTGTGATACAGATGCCAAGTTGTGCAGTTGTGCACTGAGGGAAGTGGATCCATATCTCTTGTAAAAGCAAATAAATAGAGTACCTCCGATAAAGTGTTCTTTACACAATTTTATAGAAATTGTATAGTTCTTATTATCAATTTACTTACCATAATAACGATTTGTACACGTCATCTGTACCTGCTCCAGATCGTGTACTTGCTTCTACTTTCCGTCTTTCTTCTCGTACGGATCTTCCCATATTTTGTATTTTGGTCTTAACTATTTTGACAGAGGCATCAACCATTCCATCACCTATTAAAAACTCTACCAGTTGAGCGTAAGCTTCGTTTTTTAAATTTTTGTTCATTTATTCCGCTGAGCCTATTTTCCATAAACACTCATGTGTGTTATATATTTCGATGAACGTTTCAATTGTAGTTCAATTCCATTCCCCGTGTTCTTGATAAATTGATAAACAACAGCAATAACAAATTTCAAGTGTAATATATAATACGGAAAATAGTTCTGTGAATTTAGATCGCGCCTTGCAAGTGTTTACTTGTCCGACGATGCGTTAGTGGGGATGTACGGACCAGATCCGTAGGATCTTGTCCTTTGCCACCAATCGAGCAGTTGTCGGATTTGAATCGGTGGCCTTCTGTTATCCACACACCAGTGGACTTTTTGCGGACTTGGTCTTTCGAGGATCCGATTCTTTAAAAAATCCTCTCGTGTACGCCCGGCTAATATGGCGCAAATACGTAGGATTAAGTTCTCTAAAACATACTTAATATTTTAAAATACGCGTATTTTCCTTACCAAATATGTTTAAAAAGTTTGTTATAAGCCAAACAATGCAATATCTCATTTCTGAAAAATTTGTTGAATACGCGGTTCTTTCTTATGACGGCAGTATAATACAAATAATAATAATAATTTATTGGTGCCACAGATACAGAAATATTTACACAAGTCAGAAGGCAAGCGCCCCACATAATATAAAAATAGAAACGTACAACACATACATACATTCATTTATAACAAGCGTAAAGTGAAACACTATTATATAAAAAACATTAAAATTTAAGAATACATAATGAGATATTACGATTAGATACTTATTTAATAAATCTGAAAAGGGTGAAATTTCGATATAATTAAAGTTTAAAGAGAAATATTCCTCGAAACTGTAAAAAGCATTGGTCATTAAAAGAGCTCTAACAGTGTTCTTAAATAACTTGAAATCAAGTTCTTTTATTTTCTGAGGCAGGTGATTAAAAAACCTTATAGCATGGTAGTTCATTCCATTACGAGATTTGGAAAGTCTTAAGAAGTTAGGATAAATATTGTTGTTATTTCTCGTATCATATCTATGCACTTCATTATGTGATGTAAAGTCTGATTCGTGTTCTTTAATATACATTAGGCATTGCAGGATATATACGCTGGGCAAAGTTAATATTTTTAAGTGTTTAAAAGCTTGTTTACAATCGTCTCTATAGTTTAGACCGGATAGGATCCGTATGGCCTTTCTCTGTAAAGCAAAAACATTAGTACTGTGAGTAGAATGTCCCCAAATTAAAATGGCATATGATAATGATGAATGGATAAGGCCATGATAAGCTGTAATTAATGTTTTTTGAGAAACGTCATTTACAAGATTTCGTAAAAGGTGAAAAAACTGAAATTTTGTTCCCATGACAGTTTTTTGTCCAAGTGTACCCCAAGAAACTTAATACTGTCTTTGTTACCTAACTCGGCTACATTTCTTAAACTCAAGACCATTGACTCAAATTTGCTGTGAACCATTCTTGGGCTCCCAGCAGCGTCTCATTCACATTTGTATGTATAGTTTCGATATTATGGTGTGACTGAATAATGGTTGTGTCATCTGCAAATAACACGAAATGTGAAGAAGTTATGTCACTCAAATCATTAATATAAATTAAGAATAGGATTGGTCCCAATACAGAACCTTGCGGTACTCCATATTCCATACCTAGCAAGTTAGAGCTTGTATTTTGGCATGTAACATACTGGTATCTATTAGTCAGATATGATTGAATTAATTTTATACCATTAGTATGGAAGTTATAAAAACGTAATTTGTCAATTAAAATGTGATGTGAGACACAATCGAAAACCTTTGAAAGGTCCAGAAACTGAGCGTGCACATGTTCACCAGATTCGAAACCATCACTTATTATTTCAGTTAGCTTATTTATGGCTAATGTTGTGGACGATTTAGCTCTAAAACCAGATTGGCTTGGACTAAATAGATTGTATGACTCAAAGTAAGAAGTCAACTGAATTTTTAATAAAGTTTTGAGGATTTTCGTAAAAAGAGGTAAAATTTAGATCGGTCTATAATTTCCAACATCATTTAGTGAGTATTTTTTGTGTAGTGGGATGACTTTGGAGAGTTTTAGACTATCAGGAAATGTACCCGTGCGTATGCAAATATTTATCAAGTTAGTGAGGGGTTTTAAAATTATGTATTGATTGCAAGATATTTTTATTTAAAAAATAAGCGTCCTTGGACTTTATTATATTTTTAGCAACATTTGCAAAATGTAAGTTAAACTCGTCCGCTGAAATGTCAGATGTATTTTCGTGACATTTTTTACTTCTATTGATGATTTTCCACATAGCATGTTGTGAATTACTTGAATTTGTAATATATTTATCATTTGCTTCTTTCTTAGCTTTTGAGAGTTCTAACCTATACTGGGTTTTGTTTCTTTTTATTAAAATTTTCAAGTCTTCTGTCGGACTTTTTCTATATACAGATTCCAGGGGTCATACTTGTCATAAAATCATAAAATGTCATAAAATACGCAAAATGTCCTAAAATTGTCATAAAATCGTTCTCTTGTCATAAAAATCATAAAGAAAATCTGTTTTCCATTATCATTTTCAACCATGCATAAAATTGTTAAACCAATTTAAAATTTAAAGTAATTCAACATTTAAAATTTGGCGCCATTTTAAAAGAAACACTTATTGGTCCTGCTAGTAGACAAGTTAGTGTTAAAAAATTCCGCCAGAGCTCCAATCATAACATTCATATTCATAACAACAACCTCAAAGATTATTATTTACCAGTTCTCATTTTGATAATTTATTAATTACTATCTAAATAATTGTGATTTAATGTGTTAGTGTTAGACAATGCCTCCAAAAAGACTGACTAAGTATAGCCAGGACTGGGAAAATAATCCCGAATATCAAAATTGGCTAACCAGTGATCCAAATAAAAATGAACATTGTGCCTTTTGTAAATTCTGCACAAAGTCATTCAGAATTGATGGGAGTGGAGTAGCTCAAGTAAAAAGTCATGCAAATAGTGTAAAACATAATGATGCATTGCGACTTCACAATAATAATACGAATCAAATGCAGTTTCAAAGAGATGACCAAGGTGTTGTGTCGTTGGGTAATAGACACGGATTTATTCTTAATAATTCAGAGAAAATTTTAAAAGCCGAAATTCTGTGGGCGCTAAAATGTGTCTATAATAATTTTTCTTTTGCCAGCAATGAGGGTTGCAGTCAATTATTTGAAGAAATGTTCCCCGATTCAGTTATTGCAAAGGTAATTGTTTATTTAATTTTAAATTTGGTGCAGTGCCATGTAGATATCGCTTAGGCATTAGAACAATATTTTGTTTTTGTTTATTACAGGGATATCAAATGAGTGCGACAAAAATAAAATATATGATTGAATTTGGGATTTCTCCTTACCTAATCGAATCTCAATTGAGTGATCTGCATGGAAAAGCTTATACATTATCATTTGATGAAACAACAACCTCTCAGGTCAGAAAACAGTGTGATGTATATGTACATTATTATTCAAAAAAAACCAATAACATTCAACTGTCATACCTCACCTCAGTTTTTACGGGCCATTGCACTTCGAATGATTTATTAAAACATTTCTTGGATATAAAAAATGAAAAGTGTCTAGATGTTCAACTACTTCTTCATATTGGCATGGATGGGCCAAATACAAATCTTTCTTTTCATAAAAACTTAGAAGAACATCTTAAAAATACTAACAACAAGAAACTTTTAAATGTGGGTACATGCAATCTGCATCCTCTACATAATGGGTTTTTAAAAGGATTGGAGAAGATTTCGTTTGATTTCGATTCTTTTGTGCAAGATGTGCACTTCTTCTTTAAATATAGCTCAGGTAAATACATTATACCTCGAATTATTCTTACAATTTATTTAGTAAATATTTTGTTTTATCTCCTATACTTAATTGAAATTTGATTTTAGGGAGAAGAGAAGATTTTGATGTAGTTTCCTCGATTACCGACATTGAAACGGAACACATGTTAAGGCACGTAAATAGTCGATGGCTCTCTTTAAAAAAAGTGTTATCTCGAATTTTAAAACAGTGGGCTAATTTAAAGGAATATTTTTTAAAACAATTGCCAAAAGAGAAAGGATTTTCACAGAATGTTGGGAACACAAACAGATATCAACGAATACAAAACATTTTGAAAGATTCTAAAAGCCCAGTCTATATGGCATTTGCTACGCATGTGGCAGAATTGGTGGAGTTTTTTTTACTACGTTTTCAAAGTTCACGTCCTCTTATCACGTATCTATACCCCTCTTTCGGTGAAGTGCTGTATAATTTAATGCGTCAGTTTATTTTAAAAGAATTATTGGAGGAAGATAAAGATGGAAAAACTGTGCGTAAAGATGCTGCCCAGTTAGCAAAAGTTGATATTGATGCATTTAACAATCGCATTCCAATTATGAATATAGAAATTGGAGTGCAAGCTGTCAAATTTTTACATGAAATTAAAATAAGTGAAATTGATGAAAAAGCGGTACGTATTGAATTTCGAAAATGTTACGTTGAAATCGTGAACTATTTAAAGAGAAAGTTTCCTATTGATAACACATTTATAAAAGATGTCCAATATTTAAATCCCTCAAATGACTATCGATTTTCAAAGAAGAGTACAGGAGCAATTACTAGACTTGCAATGACTTTAGGTAATGTTTTAAAGGGCAATATAAGAACATGTTTTGAAACATGTGAAGAAATTAGTTCTGAGTCTTTAGGAGATAAAGTAAGACTTCAGTGGCAATTGTATCAAATTGATAATACCATAGATGAGTCGTGGTATAGTACCGAAAAAAATAGTAATGGATCTGAAAAACACATTAGACAAGACGACTACTGGAATAAAGTTCTGACTATAAAGAATATTGAGGGAAAATGTAAATACAAACAACTCTGCCTCATGGCCTTGATTTGCTTGACGATAAGTCATGGCAACGCAAATGCTGAACGCGGGTTCAGTCTGAATAAATTCGCTCTTGATAGTAGAACATCGCTACAGGAATCTACAATAATTGCTATTAGAACGATCAAGGACGTACTTAAAAGATATGAATCAGTTTCAAATTTTCCAATGTCATCAAGACTTTTACAAATAGTAGCCACTTCTAAGCAAAAATATGTGCAATATTTGGAGGCGAAAAAATTATTGGAAGAGAGAAAATTGAATCAAAGGAGGGAGGAAAAGGAGAGAAAAGAAGTTGAACAGAAAAAAAGAAAGTTTGAAGAAGAACTAGATGAGATCAACGACTTGATTATCACAAAAAAAGCTCAGCTAAACATTGCTCAAGATATAATTGCCGAAGGGAATGACCTTCTGAACAGTGCTATGTTGGCTAGAACTTTACGAAAAGAGGATCTAGTGATGGCCCAAACAAAAATAGCCTTGGGTCTGAAACAAACAGATTCAACAACAAGTGAACTTGAGAATTTGTACCAAAGAAGGCAGGATTGTGATACGAAAATTTCAGCTTTAAAGAAATAGAAGCAATAAAAACATATTGCCTTTTCCGAATTAAAATTTTAGGTTTAAAAAAGAGTTTATACATATTAAGTGTTTAAGATGTAAAATAATTTTTTCATTATGCGATAGGTACTTATTACCTAAACACAACGTTATATAACATATTTCTATTTTCAATAAAAAACTATTAATAAAATACAGCTTCTAGTTCATTTGTAGGTATTAAAACTCAAATTTTGTGTCATAAAATGTCATAAAAAAAAAATGAAATCTAGGGGTGGGAGGCCTGAGATTCCAAGAAATGCAATGTGTCTCTTTTGTTACGTAAGGTATTATTGAACCAATTAATTTTAGGAGAGTCACTTTCAAATATTAATTTGGATTTTTCCGGAAATGATTTATCAATAGCATCGGATATATCAGTTACAAATTTTTGGGCAACCTCTTCCACGTTTAAGTCATTATTGCCGATACAACTCCAATCTTTATTTAATAAGTAATTGTTTAGGCTATATAGTCCCTCCTCAGTTATGGGTTTGTAATGTATTCTCTTACTTAAAGCTTTTGGCTTAAGGTTATTTATAGCCAGTAAAATACCTAAGTGATCGGATAAATTGAGGTCAACTATTTTGTAGTTACATTGATCATAGTTAAAATTAACAAAAATGTTGTCTATGCAATAATTATTTCTAGTGTTTGCATTATTTATGGGGTCTAATCCAAAAGATAAAAGAGTGTTTAAGACTAAAGTAATATTTTTTTTCATTTGTGTTGAAATGAACATTAAAATCGCCAGTTATAATAATTTTTTTATTTTTATTTTTAATTAAAAGTATTTCCAGAGCGCGAGACAGATTCTCTAAAAACAAATTGATATCACCATTGGGCGACCTATATACAGTTAAATTGTGGATATCATTGTATTTTATCCCCACTATCTCACAGTATAGTTCAATTGACAGACTGTTTACAAGTTTGATGGGTGTACACTTTTACCTATTTAAAAAAACGTTTTCTTAAAACGTTTTCTTAACCGCTTCTTAAGTCACCGAGGTAACTCCTTGAAAATCCAGAATGATTTTGTGTAAGGTAAAGAGAAACGAGGCCCTACAGTTTATAGTGGAGTCCGAACCACATCTTGGGGATAATTTTATAATTAAAATTATTTCGCGGTGAGCAGGGATCGATCGAAATGCAGCCGTTCTGAAAGGTAGTTCCACGAGTTAAAGGAGCGACTGTAAAGTTACAAATGGCATCAGGAAATCACGGGATACAACGGAATGAGTCGTTGTTTTTATTTGAGGGGTATAGAATCAAGAACAGCAATCTCCCACTTAGCATTATCTGAGATATTGACATAAAATCACAGCCGCTATTCAAATTGCTCTAAACTAAAACAAACTATGCATTTTTAATGAAAATGTCTTTAGTTTCTAATTACGACTATGGTTTTAGTTCCAGTGTTAAGGTAAAAGCCCCACATTAAGGATGATAATCATACATTTTCAGTTCCAAATTGATTGTTTCCTAAAATTATTTAATAATAATTATTTATTCTTGTGCTTATAGGAAACAATATGACGTTCAGAAGTTATTTTTCTAGGAGCACAAAAACCTCATTAAAATTGTTAGAAACTTTCAATGGCTTAGAATTCGTTCAACAACTGATCGTTATTGCTACCAGTAGTCCAGATTAAAAGGTGTCTAAATAGAACCTTCCTATTTTATTTAGATATAGGTTTTCAGCATAGCAGCATGCACTTTTATGTAGAATATTTTAAATCACAAGTCTATTGTTTCTTAGAGGCAAGCTTAACAGAAGAATAACTTACAAGTTGCACGTTAATTGAGTGGTAATTTTTTCTGTTAACATAAACATGCTCGGGAAACTCAGGATCATCTATAGGCGGCGCAACTATTCCAACACGGGTGCAATACACACAACCAATAATTCCAGGAAATTGGTATTTTTCAAAGAAACTGAAAAATAATCGATATCAGCGTTGTTAATTGCACAACAAATGTGTACATACCTAGATCCAAGAGCTTGCAATCTTCAGTGGTTCTGGGGAAACGCATCCAATTATTAAATACTGCTAGTTCATTTAGAGCATTCTATACTTCATTCACACATGTACTCGTTGAAGACTCACTTGTAGCCACATAATGATTCGACCCTATAATCTCTTGAGAACTCCCATGTTCAAAGAAACGTAGAGATGCTAGAACCTAAAAATGATAGAAGAAAAGTTTTATGAATTAAAACTTTGTTTATAAAAGTAAAATAACGTTAATATACATTTATATAAGGTAACAATTTATTACCTTTGTTTGCACAAAGGGCTGATCTTCTTGTGCCTACATCAGTATAGGGTGTAACAATCTCTATCAAATTTTGGCAGACGGGCTTAGTCAGACGAAACAATTTTACGAATTTTATCGTCAGATAATAAGAAAGGATCTCTCTGGGGAAGAGTTACTCTTTCAATTTCAGCGGGTTTTTGACCATCGTTCACGTTACGCATGATTTCGTCTCACAATATTGCTTGAGGAAAATTCCAACGCGTAGTCTATAGAACTTTGCTTTTGAAATTTCATTAATTTAGACTTTGCAATCGTGCTTCGTTTAAAATATGAAACTATTGTTTTAACTTTGTCAATAACTGGCCGAACTAATATTAATGCGTCCTGAACCGTAAGATTTAAAGTATGAGCGAAACAGCAAAAAAATTTCTAACCCAATTCTGTACATACAGCACTTTTAATGTTGCTCGCATTATCAGAAACACTTCAAATTATTTTATTTTCCAAGTCTCATTTTTATACCGTTTCTTTTAATCTAGCTGCTAAATTAACTACTGTATGACTCTCATTGAGCATATCATTCATTTGAAAATTTATATCAATAAAATGACCCGTTACTGCCATAAAACTTTCATATTTTCGTCGTTAAACATGCACTAACAGTATTTTTAATTCGTTCCTTTGCAGCCTCTAGGCACTTTTCATATTCTAGAGGAATTAGGGTGCTAGATATCATGTACCTGTTGGACAAAATGTCATCTTTTTCTCTTTTTCGTAACTGTTGACATTTTTTTAGTATAAAAGCAGACATTTTTTCTTAAATTTTATTTGTCATTTTGGAACTATTGGTATATTGGCGGTAGAGAACGATTTGACGTAGGATTGTCATGCTCAGTTTCACTACTGGTGGAAGGGCTAATTTCATCCTCATTTGAATTGTTAGTGGTTATTTTAATAGTAGGATGTTTTCTAATAAAATGTGTTGTGAATAATAAGTTTCGAACTTTGCTTACGCCAGTTTATTTAGTGATTTTTGGTAGTCCGTCTATTATGTTTATATAATATAATGAAATATTGACAGTAAGTAATGTAATTGTCAGTTGCTGTAATTGTTAATATAAAAGTTTACTTTTTCGTCTTTAATGTTTGTAAAACTACTGTGTGTGTAGTATCCTGAATACAGTTTTTTGTGAAACTGCTGTATAACTTAGTGAGAGAATTTCTCACAGGTTATGGGCCCAGCACGCTTTCACTGTGCAAGAGAAGAAGAAAAATTGGTGTTTAGTTCAATCAGTTTTTAGTTGTTTAAAAATAATAAAAAGAACAATGAAAACTACGACAACATTTAAATTCGAGCTACCAAGTATTGAAAAGTTAAATGACTCAAACTACGTTGTTTGGAAAAAGAAGGCTGAATTGTTACTTAAGGTACAGAATCTTATGCAAATAGTTAGTAATGAATCAAAGAGGCCTGACGATACGAAGTGGACTGAACAAAGTGCATGGTATAAGCAAGACATGCAAGCACAATTGTTGTTGCTAGGCGTGATTGACGAAAATCAAATGTTTGTCGACTTCTGCGTAAAGTCCGCGGAAATTTGGTTAAAACTGAAGTCATTTTATGAAAAATTCGATCCATCCAGTAAAGTTGCCGCTCAAACTGCATTTTTTGGTTATGTGTATAATGGTACAACAACAATGGCAGAACACATTGCTTTTGTTGAAAACTTGGCTAAGAAATTAAAAGATCTTGGCGAGTTAGTGTCTGACGAGGCTGCTATGGCGAGACTGTTCTATAATTTACCAGAGACCTACAGCGGTTTACTTAATGCATGGAATTTCTCTGCCAAGGAGCAACACACACTTTCCAAACTTACAGAGGAACTTATTCGTGAAGAAAAAAAGGCAAACAAGTGTATACGAGGCGTCGACAAGTGCGATGGTTGTTCAGAAAAAGGCCGTAACAAAGTCAATTGAAAACGGGCCAGAATCTAAACGAACACAAGCAAATAAATCCAAAAAAATGCCACATATTTCTATTGTCAAAAGAAAGGGCATTACGCTAGTAACTCTCGCTTGATAAAGAAAGAGAAACGAAAGAAAAATATAGAAGCTATGATAGTTCAGTCTGAGTGCTTTGAAGTAAATTTAACCAATGACGTTGCAGGAGGGAAAGACACGTGGCTAGCGGACACTGGTGCGACAAATCTTGGTTCGTGGAATTCGAACAATGTAAGTCAATCATATCTCTAGCTGATAAATCAACGATTAAAGTTCTGGGTCGTGGGACGGTTTTTGAATGGTAAATGGTTACATGGAACTAGATTAAATGTACTTTACGTTCCGGGTTTAAGCAGAAATTTGTTGAGTGTCGGTTCAACAGTAAAACGGGGGTTTAAACAAAAGTGCGACATTAATGAATTGCGCTTTATGAAAAACAATGAACTGTTTGCTGTTGGAAAAAAAGAATGCTGTTTCGACACATGCCCCGGGCCGAGGCTAATACGGTCAAAAGTGATTTGTTGCAGTGGCATGAGCGCTTAGGACATCTCAATTTACAAGCAATGAAGTTGCTAGTCAAGGACGATTTAGCAAATGTTAAATTCATAATTCCATCCAATGCTAAGTTATTCTGCGAGGCTTGTCAACTTGGTAAAGCACATCGTCAGAAGTTCCACTCTTCAAGTGATAAACAAAAGTATGTGACGCTTACTTGGTTCAAGTAGGTGCACGTGTGTGGCGGCAGCCCTTGGTCGGTGAGCCTTAGGGTGAGTTCGAATAAAATTTTGGTAAAGCTTGGGCACCACTTTGTCTTTTAAGCGAAACTAAGAAAACTATTTACTTTTTCTATGGCATTATAGGCGACTCATAATACTCTGATTTAAAAGGTGGGCAATAGGATACATCTTTCGAGCTGCCGTTGACACGTATTAATCATGTAAGCATTAAACATAATTCTTAATTTTTCTCGGTTATGTTTTCCAAAGGTAAAAAGTAGCGTTACCCTTGACCCCTTCCATCGGAAGAAAAATAGGAGTGGAACACGACTATTTTTCGGCACTAATCTAACATTCGACAATTTATGGATTACTGTCCCTATAGTACTGTTATTAACTACCACTTAGAAATTAGAACTTTACTAATACTAGGATTTAAAACATTGGCCGGCCTAAATTTCAATAATACCTAAACTTATATACTAACTAAAAATAACCTATACCTACAGGTATTTAGATTGCGCAATCTTAACCTAAGTTGTCGTAATATCCTTTAGATTATTACCTACAGTTACAGGGTACCCCAACAAAATCTACTAAAGTTTCCAAATACCCAACAGTATAAACAAAAATAACACATATGTGTATAGCAGGTTCTGGGCCCAAAAATTAATCACGCACAACCTTGAGTGCTCTACAAAAAACACAATGGACTCAATATACACGATATCATATCAAATGGCCCGCCACTCAATATATTTTTATCGTGATAAACGTAACTCTAATGTTTCGAAACATACTCTTTAATTTTGTGATTTTTCATCGTCCGACTCATCGTTAGTTGACTCTTTGTCAAGATCATTATCTGACAGCGAACCATGATACGGTTTTAAATCTTGTATGTGCCACTCTCCGGCATTACTACCATCCTCATTTTTAAGAACATATGCTAACTTCGATTTATTTTTATAAACCGTACAAAGAACATATCGCGGAGCTAGTTTTTTACAGACATTTTTACTGGCATCAGAAAGTACTACGTTTCCTCTCCAAACTTTGTCGCCTACATAGAATTGTACATCACGACGCCCCATTATAATATTTCGCGTTTCTTTCATGCGCAGCATGTAACTTCTATTGTACCTCCTCGTAAGTAGAATCAACGGGAACATGAAACAATAATGAAATTGCTGGCACTTCAAGAGGAAGAACAAAAACTCAAAACAGAAATTCTAAAATGGGAATTGCTTCGAACCGAAAATTGATTTTTGAATGTGCTGTATATGTTAATATTCATACAGTTTTTAGGGCGTGCCTCCGCAGCCAGTACGTTTCAAGTATAATTGCTGGCATTAGCATACATGTTTCTGACCATAACTTATATACTACATAAACATCCCATTTAAATCTTTTTGTACCTCGCCCTTTACATAATGATGTTTCTCCAGTTTCGTACAGATTTTAATTATTTTTAACATTTCGATGGAAATGTAAGAAGAAAAATATTGTAGGGCAAGATGAAATTACTTCCATATACTCCAGAGAAATAAGGTAAAAAAGGCCATCTGCGGAATGAGGCCGAACAAGGTGAATTTTTGCAGAGACCTTCGCTTTGATGTTCCAATGAAGCACAAAAAGTCTCGTATGCCTACCCTTGTGCGTCTTGAGATATCGAAGGTCAAAGATCATGACCCATAACAAAATTTACGTAAAATAGTATTCTCTACAAAATTGTTCATATAAATTTTTTTTGTACGACCAACCGTTTTCGAGATACAGCATGATAAAGCGGGAGCGTGCGTTCGTAATAGGTAATACTGTATTATACTGCAGAGCTATAACTATAAAAGCACTTTTCTTAATCTGTTAGACTAGAAAATTAAATTCCCATTATTGAAACCGTTAAAAATTTGTTTATTTATAAAAAAAATATATAATAAATAATTAATAACAAAAAATACACTTTTCCACACCACGCCTTATGCTTCCTTGCCTTCCTCCTCGTCTTCGTCGGGTTCTACTAGCACCTCGATCAACACATTATCTTCGTCAGACGCTTCCTCTATATCTGTTGGCTCTATGTCTATTGGCAAAACCTCTTCAGGCTCAAGGTCACTGAAGTCTTCGGTGTTTTGCAACTCTGTGGACGGGTTTAGGCATGCCTGTCCGTGACACTGACCACAAACTTTGAAGCATGGCCGCCCGACTTTTCTACACCCGCACTGCGCACAACACCCCTTTTTACAATTACAGAATATTGTATTTAATAGTTCGTCTGAAGCAGGTGGCAGTAGTGTTGTTTTCGGCTGTAATATGTCGTTTTTTAAATCCCAACCCCACTGCTCGGGTTGTAGATTTTTCCCTAGCCAAATCTGTACTTGTAGTAGACCCGATAAATATGCTGTCGAGCTGCTTTACTGGTAGGTGGAAGGGATGACAATTTAACAGGTCTATTAAGTCGTGTAGCCTTAATGAATTGAGTGTATCTAAATTTGTCAAGGTTCACTTCATCTTTTGGAGCACCATACATAGCTAACAGAAACGCTTTCCGTTGTGAAATACTGTATCTGGCGGGCAGTTTTCTTCTTGAAGTATTTGAGCCGAGTGAGTCAAATCGGAATGTTTCTCAAACATTGTCATAACTTTAAGATTTCCTTTGTTGAATAGTGCCGATGTAGTGTCGCATCCAGTGAGGGCATGCAAAAACAAAATATGTTCTTTGCAAAGATGATATTTGTCGAGACTTTCAGACGGATAAATTAGTGTTTATGTAGTCCCTTTGCCAATTTTCTTTAAGAAAATTTGTCGGTGATGTGACTGAGTTCGTCCTATTAAGAGAACAAGCAAATCAATGTCTTCTCCGATGATGATGGCGGTTCTTTCTTTTTCCGATACTTCCATGGCTGTTTCGATGATTAGAACATCTGCATCATCCTCGGCTTGTTTTGTAGCGATGTTGGCAGCTTGTAGTTGTTCAATAAGCATTTCAATAAAAAAAAAATGTTGAATCGGTTTGATAAGAACTTTTCTTGGGTGACTGGCACAATCATTGTTGCATCAAAGCGAACTTCATAAGATGTAGACAGTGCAGTGCTTCGTCTTAATTGCTCCATTGCTTTTATATTTGTAGAGTTGTCTGAGTATCCGTCAAATATAACAATTATGTTAGAACCAAAATGCCTTTGCAAATATTTAACATATCTATCGAGAGTGTCGGAGAAAGTATCGTTTTTGTTCCATACGACTCGATGTAGCAAAAATCCACCATCGATGACGTAGATTACATTATCTTCATTGAGTTCAATATTGACAGGCGTCATCATATTATACAATTTTGATTTTGTGGTTTGTCCACTTCTTTATACCTGGATGATTATACTTTTCTTGTCTAGAATAAAGAACTGTTTTTTATTTGCATTATAATATATAGCTTTGCATTTCATTACAAAAGTGGTGTGAAAATAATACATTATTTTGTTATCAATTATTTATTATATATTTTTTTATAAATAAACAAATTTTTAACGGTTTTAATAGTGGGAATTTAATTTTATAGTCTAACAGATTTAGACGAGTAAAATTGGGAAGCAAAGTCGCTTAGTTTCCGAGAAAAAAAACTGGCGTAGAACCAAACCAGACTTGGTGCGATACTTTAAACAACCTCGCATTTATTTAAAAGTATTTATAGGTATACTCTAAATCCCGCAAACTACTAATATACGATTCAAATGTATTGACCCCTCATTTTAACCGCGAATATCTCAAATGGCGGACCAGAGAAAATTTGAAAAAATATGTGTTCATTATGTGTCTATTGTAAATTATTCACTGAAGTTTGAATAATGTACATTGGGCGGTTTTGTGGTTCTGCTAAGTTATATTGAAAAATGCCCTACTTTTTAAGGAAATTTTGACCATACCAGTTTTAAAGTCATTATATCTTGAAAAATATGCCTACTATATGAATAATATTTTAGATGCCGATAAAGCACGGCATTCTTTGTACGAAGAAATTCTTTCATAATTTTTTATTCTAAAATTTGGCATTTATTGTCAAAAACGTGACCTCATGTTTATTCGGCTATTTATCAAGGTATTTAAAAGATTTTTAATAAAATAGTTAATCATATAAAATGTAAGGATTTTCAGAAAAAAGAATTGGTATATATCAAATATTAATTTAGTTATCAAGTGCAATAGATAATATTGCAGAACGCGGGCAATAATATTATCTATTGCACTTGATAACTAAATTAATATTTGATACATACCAATTCTTTTTTCTGAAAATGCCTACATTTTATATAATTAACTATTTTATCAAAATTTTTGTAAATACTTTGATAAATAACCGAATAAACATGATGTCACGTTTTTTAGAATAACTGCAAAATTTTAGAATAAAAAATTATGAAAAAATTTCCTCGTACAAAAAATACCATGCCTTATCGGCATCTAAAATATTATTTATATAATAGGCATATTTTCAAATATATAATGGATTTAAAATTGGTATTGTCAAAATTTCCTTAAGAAGTAGGACATTTTTCAATATAACTTAGCAGCACTTCAAAACTGTCCAATGTACATTATTCAAATTTCAGTGAATGATTTACATAGACACATAATTTTTTCCGTTCCTCCTTTTTTGAGATATTCGCCGTTAAGGTGAGGGGCCAATACATTTGAATAGTATATTAGTTAGACGCATCTTATCCTACCTTTCATACGCGGTGTACGTACCTAGATTGTGAGCCGCAATAATACATATGACTAATTTAGCGCGCTTTTAAAAAAATCGCTGTTGCCAAACGATACACATTGGGAAAAAATTATTATATCAAAAACTTTTCTAATGTTTGGGCTACATTTGCTTCACTGTATGTGTGTACAAATTTTCAAAAATAAACAAGTTTATCGATTGGTGAAAATTGTAATATGTAAAATTTAAATATCTAGTTTTCCTAATTTTTAAGGAAATGAAAATGCGGACTGTGTAAAAACCATTACTACAGTTAAAAGCGCTCTTGTGTGTACTTTAATTGAAAAAAAAAAACAACGTCCATAGCAACATTACTTTTAAAGATATGAACGGTGGAAACAAAAAAAAACACATTTTATTTAAAATACAATATTTTCCCTTTTTTCAATTTAAAAAGGTCCAGACCACGAAAAAAATGTCGTGAAATACGATTTCATATGCCCAGTGACATGCTTAACAAAGCCATAACATGTTTGACCTGGTTCTACGCCAGAAAAAAAAACGGCACGATAGAGTCTCGAATTCGCTCCTCTAATTAAGAAAAGTGCTTTTATAGTTATAGCTCTGCAGTATAATACAGTATTACCTATTATACGCGCTCCCGCTTTATCATGCTATATCTCGAAAACGGTTGGTCGTACGAAAAAAATTTATATGAACAATTTTGTAGAGAATACTATTTTACGTACGACGTCAGATCCACTGGAAGCGAGATTTTCGCGAAAAACCGATTTTCATGACCTTTGAACTTCGATATCTCAAGACGCACAAGGGTAGGCATATTAGATTTTTTTGTTTCATTAGAACATCAAAACGAAGGTCTCTGCAAAAATTCAGCTTGTTCAGCCTCATTCCGCAGAGGGAGTTTTATTTCTCTGGAGTAATATTATAAATAATAATTATTGTATAAAAAATTTAAAAAACTTCCTAGAAATCAGTTCAGGAAAGATATTTTTTTCTGGAAACTAGCAACTATACTGAAGAATAGTGCTGGAGATCCCCCTAGCATTTATAGAAAAGAAAATATGTTTGATAGTTTTTAAGTATATTTTTGTTTTTTACAATAATAGCATAATTATTCTTTATTATTTTATTGATAAGTACTACTTGGTTACCATTATATATTTGAGAGGATTCACCATTATTTTCTTATATCTGTTGTGTTATAATTTGTGACTGTAAAAAAATTACTTAAATAAATGACACATGTTTTCTAAAAGTTGTTTAATTCATACAAATAATTTGTAATAATTGTAGAGTAAATTTCAACATCCCAGCTTTAATGATTTTGATTATTAAGTAATCAGTAAATCTCTTGCATTATTACAGTGTTCTTAATCTGGAGGATCTAGAATAAAATCTTCATCGTAATTTGTATTTTGCATAATTATTTCTGAATCGTCTGGAGGTAATTCTTCATTTGCATCTACAGCAAAATTATGCAAGACTACATAGGACACGATAACACTCAAATTATTTTCCAGTTTTAGTCTTAAACCCAGTGCTAAAACTGGAAATCTTCTTTTCCATAGTCCATATTGCCGCTCAACTGGATTTCTTGTGCACCTTACTGAGAGAAAGTACATAACGAAATAAGACATACTTAAATTTTACTTTAAAGCAGTACTAAATATATTGTTATATTTTAAATACCTACCTGCTTTATTATATAAATTTTCGACTTCGGTATCAACCCTCAACGTGGGCGGTATAACATGCATATTATTTGCATATTCACTGTCAGCAACCAATATGCTGTCTCCAAATTCATTATTTTCTAATCTATTTCGAATATTTGAATTGCCAAATACAATTTGGTCATGGGTAGATCCTGGCCAACGGGGTACAATGTCTAAGATTTTCAAGTTAACAGACTAAATAGTCTGTACATTTATTGAAAAATAACCCTTTCTATTTCGGAAGACTTCTGTATGTCTTCCACCTTAAACACAAATAAGTAGTTCAAAGTTGAATAGAAAAATGTAGTACACCTATTTAGTAAATTTACCAGGGCTCTGAATTTTTATGTGCGTACAATCCAAGGAGCCTATTATTCTTGACAGTCTTGCTTTTGTAAAAAAAACTGTATATGTGCGACAGAAAGCTCTTCTGCAGTTATTGGACCTCCATATATTGGGGAGCCAAAGAAGCCAAAGGCACGTGTGACTTTGTTTACAATTCTACACGATGTACTTTTGCTGACGTTAATAAACTCGCCCACAGTTAGTAAAAAATTGCCAGTCGCATAAAACCTTAATGTTAGCAACAACTGGTTTATGGGAGATACAGAATGATTTCTGAAAAGAAAAGAAATATAAAATAGGTATCAGTTCCAAATAAATAACAAAATGTTCCTCTTTGGTGGGCAAAACTATATAATACAGAGTTTATATCCATAACACAAGAGATAATACCGGTCTGTGATGGTCTCATTTGTATGTTCTATCTGTTTCAAAATTAATAAAACTGTCTCTTTTTTCAAACGAAATCGCATGAAGAAATCCACATCATCAAATTCCCCAAAGGGATTGTTTCGTTTCCTTACGACATACGGCCTTCTCTTTTATTCACCTTTGTTGCCATTACAAAGTATGGATAAGGTAAGTCATACATGATACATATAGGTAACAAATAGTTGAGTCAAAAAACAGATAAAATGTATAAACAGTAGGTACATTAACATATGTATATGTATATAAATTTCATTTAAATATAAACCCTTACACACATTTGTATAATTATGTACATTGAACGTATTATTTACAATAATTTTACATAAGATATGATTTAAAATACAGACAAAATTAAATAATACGTACATAACAAATTGACCAAAATTACTGATTAAAATGCTCACGGGCATACTCGGTAAATTCCATTAGGCTATAAAAAGAATTCTGAGCCAACATATTTTTAAGGCTAGATTTTAATTTGGCTTTTGGCAATATTTTTATTTCCATGGGTAACATATTATAATAGGTTGATCCTGCAAGATATGGAGACTTTTTGAAAAAACTATGGTAAAACCTATTAATGTATATATTATTGTTGTGGCGAGTGGGATAACGATGTACTTCACTACTTTTTATAAACATTGATATATTCCCATGCATAAAAACCATAAGATGTAAGAGATATATTGAAACCAAGGTTAGGATATTATACTTTTTGAAAATATTTCTACATGAGGCATGCGGTGCTAGACCGAATATTAATCTTAAAATTCTCTTTTGTTGAATAAATACTCGCTGAATGCTGGATGCCTGGCCCCATGATACTATATTATAGGATAAGGCAGAATATACCATCGCATAGTATATGTTTAATAAAGAGTGTTCATTCAGTGAACTCTTTAGCGACACGATAACGAAATACGCCTTATTTAACTTGGCACACACGTAATCAATATGATCTACCCATGTGATAAACTTGTCAAGGTAAGTACCTAAAAATTTCGTGCCTTTTGACATCTCTAAATTTTTATTGTTTGTATTAAAAGTAAGGTTTGTTGGATTTGACTTGAACCTGCTAGAAAATTCAACAAATACCGTTTTGTCACAATCATTGATTAAATGATTTTTTTGGCACCAATCATTAAATTCATGGAGTATTTGGTTTACTTGCATATTAATTACAACAAGGTCCTCACCAGATATGAGGATGGTGGTATCGTCTGCGTACATAAACAGCGTACCAAAAGTTATATGATGTGGAATATCGTTTATGTACAATAGAAAGAGCAATGGGCCTAACACGCTCCCCTGGGGTGTACCAAGCTCCACACCAACAGAGTTCGACCATTCCTCGTTAATTTTAACCATAAAGTTTCTGTCCGAAACAAAAGAGATTAGCCAGTCATTTACAGTGCCCCGAAAGCCCATTCGGTCTAATTTACTGGCCAAAATTTTTGGATTGAGGGTATCAAACGCCCTGGATAGGTCAAAGAAAACTCCTACGACCGTCTCACCTATATCCAACCTCTCATTTATGAATTGAGTTACTTTCGTTGTTGCTGACTGAGTTGAATACCCACCACGAAAACCATGTTGACAACTTGTTAGTAAGTTATTTTTATCAATAAAATCCATCATACGCGTATAAATTGCCTTTTCGATGATTTTAGAAAATGGACTCAATACTACTACGCCTCTATAATTCTCAACTAATTCTGGGTCTCCCTTTTTAAAAATTGGACTCAGTTTGGAGAGTTTTAATTGACTGGGGAATTTTCCTGAGGATATTGAGAGATTTAAAATTATTGTAATGTATGGCACTAATTCACTGCAACAAGCTTTAATTAATTTGATGCGTACATTATCCACACCAGTAGATTTTTTATTTTTCAAGTCTTTTATAATGTCACTAACTTCAGTAAATGGTGTAAGATACATAGAATTTACATTTAATTCAGGTAATGTGCAGAGTCCAACGTTATTATTTGTAAGGTGTGTCGAAATTAAATGATTTACAGAAGTTCCGAAAAAATTGGCAAAAGCATCAGCTACTAGTTTATTATCAACTATCACGGAGTTGTCGATTTTTTAATTTATATTTACTGATTGAGTTTTGCTTTTGTCAAGTCTTTCATTAACTAGCTCCCATAACTTTTTGTTTTTATTATCTGAGCTGTCAATTACATAAGCATAATGAAGTTTCCTCTCGCTATCGATTTGTTTGTTAAGAATTTTTTTTTGACTTTTATAATGGGCGTTTAAATTTGTATCATTAGTTTGCTTCTTCAACTAGTTTAAATATTTTATTTGATCCATCTTATTTATTAAATCAGCAGAAAATTTAAATTTATTTTTATTATTTTTATTTTCATTTGGTTTGACCCTTTTTAACGGGTGTGAGGTAAGAAAACACCAGTTAAAGTGATTCCAGAAGTGAGTAAAAACCTCATCAACATCCTGAGAAAAATCTAAATTAATAATTTCCTTATTAAATAAATATTTGAATTCTGATAATGACTGTTCATTAATACTTCGGTGGCTAATGCACCTAGACTCAGACAAGTTACAAACTGTTCCAGGAGTTCTCCACGACACAAATTGAGCTGCATGGTCAGAGAGACCTGCTTCAAAAATTACACAACTTATCTCACTGGTTATGTTTGTTAGGACGTAATCTATTGATGTGGAACTTGTCCCCCAGCAGAGGTAGACGCTATTCTCGTTGGTTGTCTCACCAAGGATGAGAGCTTGTAAGAGTTAATAAGGTCATTTAATGTTTTACTATTTATATCATAACACAAGTTATCAATATTTAAGTCTCCACATATTATTAGCGTTTGAAAATTTTCTAAAATTTTAATAATAATTTTGTCAAAAATCAAAAAAAAATGGTTGATGTCACCTTGTGGAGGTCGGTACACCGTTACCACACAGACTCGGCCCATACCAATAGCCGCACATTCAATGACTTTTTCAACTGACATTTTAACTAAATAAATTAATTCCTTACAAAATTTAGAATAGTCATTTCTAACAAAAATTGCTGCTCCTCCATGAATATAGTTAGACCGGCAGAACTTTGATATCAGTCTATAGCCTTCAAGGCTAAGTGTACATCGCTTAGCCAATGCTCTGTCAATCCAAGAAATATTGGTTTTTTGTCGTGATTTAATAGGTCAATAAGATTTATTTTATTTGACAAACATTGAATGTTTATATGCATTAATGACCAAAAGATTATTACCTATTGCAGAGCAATCTGGGATAGACGTGGGTATAAAAAAGTGTTTGGTAAAACTTCCACTGAGGCATTTAAATTTAACACAGATCCTGATAATTCCGGATTAGGTTCATTAGTGAGATCGATTATAGGAGAGTTGTCACTGACACTTTCACTAGAAATATGGTCCTGTACATGAATAAATTTCAGATTTTTGTTTCGGAACTTTCTTGATAAGGAATTAACAAAATAGGAAGCCACTAAATGTTTGGTGATTTTCCTTGATTGAGCATTGTTTATTTCCACATACTTGACATGCCCTTCCGTATATCTATTGAATTGAAAAATCATTCAATTTGCAATTAAATTTAAAAATATGTTAATTTTTTCTCATATTTCTGGTATTAAGATAGGGTACTGAGGAAAACTCATCGCTTACAAAATCAAATGCACCTTTTGCGTTGGGGAGCCTAAATACAATCACGTATTTAGGCTCCCCAACGCAAAATGTTTCGGCATATTTAAGAAAACGTAATCTGAATATTGCTTATAAGACAAATAATTCATTAGGAAAATACATTAAAAATAGTAAAGACAAAACCCAAAAACACTATAAATCAGGAGTCTATAAGTTGACTTGCGGTTCTTGCCCTGGGGTATATATTGGACAAACAGGTAGATGTTTCAAGAAACGTCATTATGAGCCCAAAAATAGTTACATTAAGAACAAAACTGACTATACATATGCAAATCATTTATTAGAAGAAAAACATACCTTTAAGGATGATTTCGAAATTTTACACGTAGAGTAAAGAATTGAGATTAGATTTATTGGAATGTTTAGAAATTAATTCATGATTTAATAGGCCTACAAAGCGAGCCTTATGCTATATTTGGTTTAGATACCCACGTTTGGTATTAGACTAATTATTTTTTTAAATGGCTACCTAGTTAATTTTTGTAATGTGTCAATCTGGGCATAAATGCATTGTATAACCGATCTTTTTTTTTTATTCATGGGGAGTTACATTTATCCCAGATTGTCCTCTCGAGAGACAGGGGAGTTCTAGATTTTGTTGTTGTTGTTTGTTACGTAACCTAGATAAGTATATGGACATATCTATGTAAATACTTATACTCGAAATTTACTTAGAGCGTATGATTTTATTCGGTAGCTGTTAGTTATTATATGTTTTTGGTGTGCAATAAATATAGTGTATTTTAATTTTGATTTGGGTTGTTGATTTATTAAAGCCTAATTAATATTTTGTTGTTTAGCCAGATCTAAGTTTAGTAATTTCAGTCAGTAGGTAAGGTATGTGATATAAGGAAATTACTTGGCTCCCAGATAATAGTTTTTTCTGAACTAACTTGAGAAATAATAACTTAATACCCACTCCCGACTCCACTGAGTCTCTAGTCGGACATACCTATTGTTACCAACGCTAGAGTCGGGTAAAATTTAAACTGACATGTGTCATGGCCGCTAAAACGTCTGAACTAAGATTTTATTTAAAGCATAAGAAACACCAGTAGTTCTCAAACAGTTCTCAGCAATGATATCGCTAAATAATTTTAAAAATATATAAAAGATATTATCATAAAATGTTAAGATTATTAATTTAGTAACTTCATAATTTTAGTGGAATTGTGATTATACAGTTTCCATAAAGTTGGCTACATATGGGAAAAAATTGTATTTTTTACATTTCTAAAAAACTCTATTGGGAGTTTGTTTATGCATGTCCAACAACAAAAAATTACATTTTGACACATGTCATGTGATCACCGGTTTGGCAGGACTGTAAAAAATAGTTGACAGTGGTACCGAAAAATGGGTCAAATTGTTAAGATATCGAAAAATTTTATGAAGAAAAAGTGCATATAGAATACAACAAGGACTCCATATAGTCGCGTCATTTTAGCATGAAAAATCTGAAAACCTCAAAGAAAAGGTACAGGGTCAATTGACTTAATTCTTGTTGCAAAGAGTTCAGAAAGGCATTTAAAAAAACAGTACTTTTTATTTTTTGGCGGAAATGTTTGGTTTCATTTCTTTTCCGATAATTGGCCAATTTAATTAAATTAATTGAAAAATTTGTTATCATACACAATATGCCATATAATTAAACGAAAATGGTTACTCGGGGGTTTCTGGGGTCGCTGATCACCAATCTGAAGTCCAATTTGGGAAATTCAAAATGGCGGACCGGAAATCGGGCCATCTTCCATAAGAGGAATGAGAATGGATATCTTGGCCTTGAAAATCTGTACTCGGGAGTTTTCGGGGTCCCTGATTACGAATGCGAGGCCTGATTTGGTAAATTCAAAATGGCGGATCGGAAGTAGAGTCAATTTATCAGGAAAAATTCATATTTTTTCGTTCTTAGGCTGAAAATGAGTACTCAGGGGTTTTTAAGGTCGCTGATTACGGATCAGAGGTCCAATTTACGAAATTCAAAATGGCGGACACGGGAGGAACAGCCAATCTTCGGAAAACCTCGTATTTTTTACTTTTTCGGGCTGAAAGTATGAAAAATAAAAAAGTATTTCCTGAAAAATATGCTACTTCCGGTGCGCCATTTTGAATTCTCCCTAACTGGACATCAGATTCGTTATCAGCGATAACGGGAATCTCCGAGTCCCCCCCCCACGTTCAGCCCAAAAAAGAAAATAGTACGAGTTTTCAGGAGAAATAGAGTGTTATTCCGGTCCGACATTTTGTATTTCGTAAATTAGGCCTTTGATTCGTTATCAGAGACCTCAGAAACCCCGAGTACTCATTTTCAGTCCGAAAGCGAAAAAGATACGAGTTTTTCTTGATAAATGAACTCTACTTCCGGTCCGCCATTTTGAATTTACCAAATCAGACCTCAGATTCGTAATCAGCAACCTCGAAAACCTCCTAGCACAGATTTTCAAGGCCAAGATATCCATTGTCATTTCTTATGGAAAATGGCCCGATTTCCGGTCCGCCATTTTGAATTCCCCAAATCGGACTTCAGATTGGTGATCAGCGACTTCAAAAACCCCAGAGTAACCATTTTCGTCTAATTCTATGGCATATTGTGTATGATAACAAATTTTTCAATTAATTAAATTAAATTGGCCATTAATATTGGCCAATTATTGGTCCAAAATTTAAACCAAACATTTCCGCTTGTAATGAAGCATTTTTATAGTGTGGAAATTGCACCCGACACCGCCGTCTATTTCTCTATTTAGGATATAAGTATTTTCTAATACCGGTATTGGGCGTAATTTCTAGTGTGGAAATTACACCCAAACCCACCGTCTATTTTTGTATTTTAAATATTAATATTTTATACTGTCCACACAGAGCATAAATAAGTAATATACTTTCATTTAGCAAGTAGACATACACGCCGCTAGATGGAGCACTGTCTCCATCACTGACACTATTGGCTTCACCGTTAACGAATGCTTGGCCCAGCCAGCCAAATAATTAATTATTAGCCCGGGTCCATTCATTTGGACCGTTACCAGGCTAATTGGAAACCGCCGTCTCATAGGAGAGAGAGAGTAAGTAAAACCGACCGTAAATAAGCAGCTTGGCTGGGACTAAGTGCCATCCGTGTACTAATCCCGGTTTGCTCCGCCGTGTGTCTGGGAAGATACATTGGTTGGCAACAAGTCTCGTGTTTGCCCTCTGGCCTGGTTGCGTCGTCTGGAGGACAAGCGAGCACTTGGGAAGCTTGGGGCTTTCTGGTCTGGGTGCGTCGACTGGAAAGTCACAAAGCCTTCTAGCACACCGAAGTATCATCCCCGACCAAATACCGCCTACCGGAGTGAGCCAGTGTGCAAGTTGGGAAACTTTCCGCTGGTAACAGGTCTCGTGTTTGCCCTCTGGTCTGGTTGCGTCGTCTGGAGGACAAGCGAGCACTTGGGAAGCTTGGGGCTTTCTGGTCTGGGTGCGTCGACTGGAAAGTCACAAGGACATCCACCAGCGCAAAGTAGCGCCCGTGAACCTCGTTGGTTTAATCTCTCCTTTGGGGTGATTACACCGACAAGGAACCGTGACCGGAAGTGTGTACTAACCTTAGGCTCTGCGCCTTAGCCAAGTTGCCCGAGTATTTGTTTACTATTGTTTATTGTGTTTTTGCTTTCCTCCGCCTGGTATCTGCTCTGTCCGTTTTATACCGATAGTCGTTACTCCGACTTACCGTTCCGTTTCTCTAAGTTCGTATCCTGCTTGTAACCGCCCTCTTGCTTCGCCACCGTCACCGTTAACCGTAGTAGTTATAGGTTAGGTATATTTGTAGATATTAGGATTTTTATTATAATAAATATGTATATTATTTAAACTGTGCCTTTTACTGTGTGTGTGTGAAGTCTGACATCCCTAGACCCCTGGACATACCGTGTCTCCTCTGACGCTATCCCAGCCCTACCGAAACAGGCTGTGTTAAGAGGCTAGCGTGGGTCCTTTACACCACGAGAAAAATTGTAAAGGTGGCGCCCGAGCTTACCGTAACCGCACCGAGCTCGAGTGCCAAAGTGACGCCCCTTCACTCAACCGACGAGTGAACCAAACGTCACATACTTTGGCGCCCGAGCAGGGACCTGAAATAGGGAAAGTAGTTTAGACTTCACATTCGGCAGTCACCGAAAGCAACCGAATTCTCCGAATAGACACTCATAGGCGCGTGAGGTGTCATTTTCGACTAAACCGAGCACGAGGAACCGATTCCGACTACTGCCGAACCGCTCCGACCGCACCCGAGGGCGTTATTAACCATTTAATAACCCCTTTGGGAATTTTTCCGAACCAGAGGCAGTTTCTGTGGAGTTGACACACGAGGAGGCTGCACTTTTAGCAAAAACCCGAACTCCGACCGAACACTTCCGAAGTCCGCCGAAGGTACCCGAACACACAAACTATCGTGTGGGGTATCGTTTTCAGGGTAATCAAACCCAAGGAATCGATTGGTGACGTTTGCAACCGGATCCGACCGTCCGTTCCGCGGAAAAGTGTGCTACAGCCAAGTTACGGGTCTGAATTGAGTAGGGCCCATACTAGGTGATAAACAGCACCCCGACACACCTTCTGCACCGACTTTTACCGACCGCCCGGATTCTGTCCGGAATACCTGACCACTCCGGAGACTGGAGTTACTAGGCAAGTGACCCCTCATTTAGCAGTAACTCAAGGACGCTGAATCGATTGCCGCTGGTTTCGTCACGATCCGACCGTCCGTTCCGAAAAAAAGTGTACCCTGGAGAAGGGGAAAGCCGACACCAGTTAAAACCGATAGGAATCAGTTGTCCGCACCACCAGACACCGTCTAAATCGACCCCCACCGGATTTTTCCCGGAGTTCTAGAAACTCCGGTGACAGTGGAGATATTGCTTGTGACCCCTCTTGGAATAGTAAATCGAGTGCGCAGAATCCAACGGAACTACTCTCGACTCGATATATCAAGCCGTTTAGGAGTTAGCAGAGGGAGACTTGGTCCTGGGCCACCGTAGTGAACAGACATCTCTGGGATACCGCTCAGACTGTTCATTGACAACCTTTGGCCACTGTTACCGTTCCCCACACTTCATAGTGAGCTACCGTTGTGATAGACACTTGGTCCTGGGCCACCGTAGTGAACAGACCTCTCTGGGATACCGCTCAGACTGTTCGTTGACAGCTTTTGACTACTGTTACCGTTCCCCACACTTGGTCCTGGGCCGCCGTAGTGAACAGACCTCTCTGGGATACCGCTCAGACTGTTCATTGACAACCTTTGGCTACTGTTACCGTTATTCACACTTCATAGTGAGCTACCGTTGTGATACGATCTCTCTGAGACACCGCTCAGACCGCCCATTGTTACCTGTTACTACTTACCGACCGTTACCGTTTACTACCACCCCGTGGTAGAAGAAACCACGAAAGATGTCCACCGAAGAAGATCAAAAAGACGTGAACATAGAACCGACCGAGGATACCGCAACCACCGAAGGAATAGAAAACCGCCTCAGCTGGATATATAAGCTGAGAAAAGAACAGCTGGACGTCGAATTAGGGAAATTCCGTCTAGACCTTTCAGGCACTGTGGATGACAAGAAGCGCCGCCTAGTAAAATTCATCAAAGACGGCTGTACCTCGCCATTGCCACAAGTCACCAGACCGGTCTTTCCGCTACCAGCACCACCGCCACTAACTCTAACCATACCGACTACTGTACCGTCTTCATCCGCTCAAACAGTGAACAGGACATTAGAACCGCTGAACATCCGTAAATGGGGTATCCAGTTCAACGGGAAAGGAGACCCCGCTGCCTTTCTGGAAAGAATAGAGGAAGTGTGCTCATATACTGAAATTCATCCGGCACAACTGTTACCTGTACTAGCAGAATTATTACAGGGACCCGCCTTACTTTGGTACCGAAACAACCGCTCGCACTGGAGAACCTGGGAGGATTTTACCACCGAATTCCGCATCTTTTACTTCCCTGTGAACTATCAGGAGGAGATAGAAGCGCAAATCAGCCGCCGCCTACAGCGACCAGATGAACCTGCAGGTACATACCTGACCGACCTTCAAACCCTCATCCGCCGGCATGGAGATCTTACTCCGCAGCAGGAACTCCGGTGGCTTTACCGAAACTTACTTCCCGATTATAGGCAGTACATCCCGAGGTCCGGACTAACCAATGTAGCCGCTTTGATCGCCGCAGTCAAAGAATTTGAGTCGCTGCGTCAGGAAGTACAACAAGTCTACCGTCCTAATAATGCCCCGCCACGCTTGACCGTCACACCACCAGCAGCACATCCTAAACCGTCACCGCCAAAACCGGAAAATCCACAGTCGCCACCACCGCAATTGGAACACCATATGACCGGAAATAGTCACCAGAATTCACGAAGGTCGATGGACCCAGCTCCACCGGTGAACCGAGAGACAAACCACGTAGACAGGCCATCAACCTCCGCTGGCACCGCTCCCATAAACGGAGGCACTATCTGTTGGAGATGTGGAAGAACCGGACATTTCCGCAGCCAATGCCGTTTCCCACCGAAGTTATTTTGTTCCCGTTGTGGACGACCTGGCACCATGACAAGAGATTGCTCATGTCCCAGGTCGGGAAACTAGTTAGGAGTTGTACCGTTCCGAGGCCGGTGCAGCTCCGTAATACTGCCACCTCGCCAGAAACCGTCCCCAAAGATGACCGACCGCACATCCAGGTGACTATGTATGGCCACATCTTTTCCGCATTATTCGACACTGGAGCCGTCCGATCCTACGTAGGAAACCGTGTGAAGGACTTGTGCCACCGACTAAAAATACCGTCCGTCCGCATAACCGCCCCGTCTGCCCAGCTAGCCGATGGAAAATTGGTAACAATCGACGAGTCCTACGACTTAGAGTTTGTAATAGCCGAAACTCCATTCTTTGAGCGACTGTCCTATCTTCCGAATTTATCGTCTGACATTGTACTAGGAATGGATATCCTACGTACACAGAACTTTACGATACACCTACCTACGACAACCGTTTACCTGAATAACCGCCCCGTTTCATCTTCACTTCCGAACAGTCCGTTGGGAGGGATAGCTCTCGCTCTATCACAGAGTGAGGAGGCAAAACTTCAAGAGTTCTTAGATACCGAACTGCCCAGTTTTCAGGACATATCTGGAACCACAAAGTTAACCCAACACCATATCCGGCTCTCACAACCGGAGCCGATTAAGCAACGATACCGTCCGCAGAACCCAAGGATGCAGGAAATCATCAACAAGGAAGTAGACGAAATGCTGGCCAACGGCATTATAGAACCGTCTAATAGTCCGTGGAGTTCACCAGTAGTTATCGTCCGTAAAAAGGATGGAAAACCCAGGTTTTGCATAGATTTCCGGAAGGTGAATGAAGTCACCGAGAAGGATGCTTATCCGTTGCCGTACATCAACGCCATCCTAGACAAACTCCGCAAGGCTCGGTACATCTCAAGTATCGATCTGAAACAAGGATACTGGCAGATACCGCTGTCTGAAGAAAGCAAGCCGATTACCGCGTTTACCGTACCGGGAAGGGGTCTGTTCCACTTCCGAGTGATGCCGTTCGGACTCCATTCCGCCCCTGCCACCTTCCAACGCCTACTGGACCGCATAATCGGGCCCGACATGGAACCCTATGCATTCGCCTACCTCGACGATATTATTGTTCTAGGTGAAACTTTCGAGGGCCATCTGCAGAATCTACGAGAAGTTTTCCGACGGTTAAGGATTGCAAACTTGCAACTTAACCCCGAAAAGTGCCAGTTCTGTAGGAAGTCACTAAAGTACTTAGGCCATGTAGTAACCTCAGAGGGAATACAGACCGACCCGGACAAAGTGGAGGCAATTGAGAAATTCCCCACTCCCCGGAACGTCCGAGACGTCCGCCGATTCCTTGGTGTTGCCTCCTGGTACCGACGCTTTGTACCAACTTTCTCCGAAATTGTGGCCCCGCTGACCCGATTATTAAAGAAAAACCACCGTTTCAAGTGGACCGACGAACAAGAACAGGCTTTTAAGAAATTAAAGACTTGTCTCACCGAAGCCCCCGTACTAACCTGTCCGAACTTCGAGAACCCGTTTACTCTCCAGACCGATGCATCCGACCAAGGCCTTGGCGTAGCTCTGACCCAGGAAATTGAGGGTTATGACAGGGTAATAGCTTACGCCAGCCGCACACTGTCCTCAGCCGAGAAAAACTACTCCGTAACGGAACGAGAATGCTTGGCCATTGTCTGGGGAATAGAGAAGATGAGGCCGTATCTGGAAGGATACCGCTTCACCGTACTGACCGATCACCAATCTCTGCGATGGTTACACTCTATCAAGAGTCCGACCGGCCGTTTAGCTAGATGGAGCGTATTCCTACAACAATACGACTTCGAAATTAAGTACCGTAAGGGAGCCCTAAACCGGGTAGCCGATGCACTGTCCCGCCAACCGCTAGACCGACCTCTTCCCGAGTCTGAAACCAACGAACTATGTGCCCTGGATGAGGCACCAAACTGTTCATGGTATCAACGGAAGAAAACTGAAGTCGAACGGAACCCAGAAGCATTTCCGGATTACTGTGTACGTAATAACCGGCTGTACCGCCACTTCTGGGATTCCAGTGATCTACGTGAATCAGATATGTCTGATCCATGGAAACTATGTGTTCCTACAACGCTCCGCCGCACCGTTCTACAGGAGAACCATGATGCTCCGTCCGCCGGACACATGGGGATCGCTAAAACCATTGCCCGAATAGCTCAGAAGTACTATTGGCCAGGGATGTTCCGTGACATCGCCAGATATGTACGTAGCTGCATGCAATGCCAGCGATACAAAGTCTCCCAGCAGCAGACACCAGGAACCATGCAACCGTCCGTCAGTCAACAACCGTGGGAAACCGTCAGCACCGACCTAGTAGGACCGCTGCCCCGATCTAGTAAAGGGAATAACTACCTCGTAGTTTTTCAAGATCGCTTTACCAAATGGATTCAGTGCCGCCCCCTACGAAGTGCTACCGCCCGTACCGTTAGTCAGGCACTTTACGATGAAGTCATTACCCGCTTTGGCTGCCCCCGTACTGTCATTACCGACAATGGTAGCCAATATGACAGTCGAGTATTCCGATCCTTACTGGAAGAGTTTGGAATCCAGCACCGTCTGACACCACCGTACACCCCACAAGCAAACCCAGTCGAACGAGCCAACCGTACCATCAAAACCATGATAGCCCAGTACTGTGAGCTGGACCACCGAAAATGGGACCAGCAATTGAACGATCTCCAACTGGCTATCAACAGCTCGAAACACGAGTCGACAGGATTCTCGCCAGCGTTTCTGAACTTTGGCCGTGAGTTGTCCTTGCCGAAAACAGTTTTTCAAACCGAGACTGGGAATACCGCCGAACCGTCCGAGGAGAATAATATACCGCCAACACATACCGACCGCCTGGAGAAATTACGAGAAGTGTTTGAGCTGGTCCGTAACAAGTTAGCACAAGCCTGCGCTACACAAGGCCGGTATTATAATCTCCGCCGTCGAAAAGTCCGTTTGCAAAGGAGAGATGCCGCCATCTCGCCTACCGACCGCACCGAGGAAAGAACCCGGAGAACCACCCCGGAGAGCACTGGTACCACCAGTCCGCAATCCCTGCCAAGACGCCGTCTTCGCCCGAGGCGCAAGGCTCATTAGGTAGACTCCCGCCCGGATCTTTTGTTCCAGTGTACCTGGTTTACCTTAAGAAAACAGATGACCTACCGGATTCATTGTTTTTTTTTTTGTAACATTATTGTAGTATTATATTGTTCTCTTTCTCCAGTTTAGTTTTTAGGATTGTTAAAGACGTACTTACCCCCAAATAAAGTTTAAGTAACCATTGCGGGGTAAGCGCCTTAATTCCGATAGGGACCGTTATTTTTTCTAAGGGATGATTTTCTTGTTTTGTTTTATTAGCTCCTTGTTTTCAGTTTCTTTCTTTTTAGCAACCAAGGAAGACACGGAAAAAAATAATAACCATTTCATTTTTATTATTTTTTTTAGCGAAGTAAGAGGGGGATGTAATGAAGCATTTTTATAGTGTGGAAATTGCACCCGACACCGCCGTCTATTTCTCTATTTAGGATATAAGTATTTTCTAATACCGGTATTGGGCGTAATTTCTAGTGTGGAAATTACACCCAAACCCACCGTCTATTTTTGTATTTTAAATATTAATATTTTATACTGTCCACACAGAGCATAAATAAGTAATATACTTTCATTTAGCAAGTAGACATACACGCCGCTAGATGGAGCACTGTCTCCATCACTGACACTATTGGCTTCACCGTTAACGAATGCTTGGCCCAGCCAGCCAAATAATTAATTATTAGCCCGGGTCCATTCATTTGGACCGTTACCAGGCTAATTGGAAACCGCCGTCTCATAGGAGAGAGAGAGTAAGTAAAACCGACCGTAAATAAGCAGCTTGGCTGGGACTAAGTGCCATCCGTGTACTAATCCCGGTTTGCTCCGCCGTGTGTCTGGGAAGATACATTGGTTGGCAACAAGTCTCGTGTTTGCCCTCTGGCCTGGTTGCGTCGTCTGGAGGACAAGCGAGCACTTGGGAAGCTTGGGGCTTTCTGGTCTGGGTGCGTCGACTGGAAAGTCACAAAGCCTTCTAGCACACCGAAGTATCATCCCCGACCAAATACCGCCTACCGGAGTGAGCCAGTGTGCAAGTTGGGAAACTTTCCGCTGGTAACAGGTCTCGTGTTTGCCCTCTGGTCTGGTTGCGTCGTCTGGAGGACAAGCGAGCACTTGGGAAGCTTGGGGCTTTCTGGTCTGGGTGCGTCGACTGGAAAGTCACAAGGACATCCACCAGCGCAAAGTAGCGCCCGTGAACCTCGTTGGTTTAATCGCTCCTTTGGGGTGATTACACCGACAAGGAACCGTGACCGGAAGTGTGTACTAACCTTAGGCTCTGCGCCTTAGCCAAGTTGCCCGAGTATTTGTTTACTATTGTTTATTGTGTTTTTGCTTTCCTCCGCCTGGTATCTGCTCTGTCCGTTTTATACCGATAGTCGTTACTCCGACTTACCGTTCCGTTTCTCTAAGTTCGTATCCTGCTTGTAACCGCCCTCTTGCTTCGCCACCGTCACCGTTAACCGTAGTAGTTATAGGTTAGGTATATTTGTAGATATTAGGATTTTTATTATAATAAATATGTATATTATTTAAACTGTGCCTTTTACTGTGTGTGTGTGAAGTCTGACATCCCTAGACCCCTGGACATACCGTGTCTCCTCTGACGCTATCCCAGCCCTACCGAAACAGGCTGTGTTAAGAGGCTAGCGTGGGTCCTTTACACCACGAGAAAAATTGTAAAGGTGGCGCCCGAGCTTACCGTAACCGCACCGAGCTCGAGTGCCAAAGTGACGCCCCTTCACTCAACCGACGAGTGAACCAAACGTCACACGCTAAAAAATAAAAGGTACTGTTTTTTCTAAATGCCTTTCTGAACTCTGCCACAAAAATGAAGTCAATTGACCCTGTACCTTTTTTTGAGGTAAAATGCCAAAATGATGCGACTAATATACATATATATTGATTTTGAAGCAGATATGAGGAAAATAAAAAAAGTGCAAATTTTACCCCTACCATTAATTACTATATGAAAAATCATAGACTCTTGTCTATTTCACAAATATTTGATTAGTTTCGACAAAAACTGTATGTATTTTAGATGAATAAAGGTATTTGCATGTAATGTACTAATACTACGATCCTAGTATTAGTAGGGGAAACGATGTCAGTAAAAATAAAATATTTCATATAACAAAAAAAAATCTGATATCTATGAGAATAACGAAAATAAATTATTTTTCTTTTAGCGGTAATAAATAAAAATTCTAGTTGACAAAATAAAAAAAGACACATTTTTGGGGAAAATAAAGTTTTAACAAAACTCGAGGCGCAGTTTAATAAAATAAAAATTATAGAACGAAAATTATTAAGTTTTAATAGAGCTTAATGAAATAAAAAAAAGTAGAAGTGCTGGGGATCGATCCCGCACCAACCCCATTTATATTTATTGCATCGAGCATCTTACCGATTGAGCTAGGCTAGCTACTTTGTTCTGCTCTAAGGCGTGTACTATGTACGTAATAGAAAATTGTAAGACTTAATGGTTTGATATTGTTCGTTTAACGGATGAATATCCACTATTTACCACTAAAAATAACTTAAATATTTCATATAAAGACGTTTTTCACATTTAGAGTGGTGTTAGTTCACGGAAATAAATAATATTCGTCGTCAAATCACGCAGTTTGAGAATCGCTGAGTTTATGACTATGTTTCTCACTCCTCAGTGTGCATTTCATATTTCCGTCTCAAAAGAAGTGGGAAAGAATCTTGGTAGACATACATTGACAATGTCTTTAGGCTATGGCTTTAAGTTTGTGTGCAAGAGATAATGAAAACGTATGTGCAATATTAATTCATACAACGGTCTTTTTAAACTTGACACGACTCTAATAGCACGTAACAACTTGCTTTTAATAAAGCATGTTCAATTTGTGACTTAAATTGTACCATAGGTATATGTTTCTGGCTTCTTTGAGCACAATGTCTACGGTATAATAATCAGGAATTTGTAACACGTACCAATCGGAAAATAATTCGAAAATAAAATCTTGCTCGCATATTTATCCTATAAAGTCCGACTAGCATATCGTGAAGGTCAACCCCTCAAATATATGTATTGTATTCTTTGATGGCAGCAAGACGATCAAGTTCTAAATAGGTACTTCTTTTTTTGGAACACCATCTTTTTACTTTATCAATAGGATGTTTACCTTTGCAATGTGATGCTAGGTGCACACACTTATTGTCATACTACTTCACCGCAGTGAACAGTTGTGTTACAGTTCTTACATCTGATGAACCGCGACCGTTCTTATTAGGTTTTTATTCTCCTCAAACGCACATCCTGGCAAACGCTCTCGAATTGGAAACGGACCTGTATCAGAATGTCAAAGAATCGATGGGTCTGTTCCTGCTATAATTCTGTTCCATTCAGAACTCAAAGTTTTTGCAACAGAACCTTACTCCTCATAGTCGTAGAGGGCTATGAGGATACTAGTGTTTACAATGAGAATAAATAAAGAATGAATAGTACCAAAATATCATAGTCTTTTGTGAATCGCTCAGAATTTTCTCTCATATTCTTTATACAAGTATTCAGAAATAATATATTAATCCATAACTTTACAAAGGTCTAATCCAGGCCCTTGCAATTTTGCGCTAACTTTATTAAATCTCTCCAAAATATAATCTCAAATTACGGTTAAAATGACCGTTTCTAGTTTTATAAAGTTTTTTATAACAGTTCCGCAGTCTCTCTTTTCTTCATCGTTAAAACTGTCACGAAGAATGTTCAAGATGAAGTTGTAACTAATTTTAATAGTGTGGACAGCTTCATAATGGCTAGACCACCTGGTTGCTCCTAAATTCTTTATAGTAAATAGTAATTTTTCAGACAACTTCAAAAAGTCCCATCTGTACAAATATTGTACTTCGCCAAAATAGTTTTTTTCTACTGATAGTTTCGAGGCTTCAACACGTAACACGTATTGAAGTTTCTGCTAAGAATGTTTTGACTATCTCAATAAGGCAGTATGACTCTGCATCGGATAAAATATCAAAAATCACTCATAGACTTTTCCTTTTGAACAGTATCTTAAAATAATTGTTAACTGGTCGTTGTGTGCAAGATCTGGCGTCGAGTCTACAATTATTGCATAATAGTTTATATCGACTTCATTGATTTCGTCAACAATTTTCTGCAGAACTAGCTATGATTTTCACGTTGACGGCCTTCGATAGGTATGTAAGCGATCTCTGATATGCCCTAACTTTGGATTTGGATTCACTTCTTGCAATGCGTAAAAACTGATCGAATTCAGCTACAACTTCAAGACAACCCATAAAATTACCATTACGGAGAGAACCAAATTTTTCTTCGTGGCCTCTAAAGAGCAAACCTTTCTCGCTTGAGAATTTGAGAACATCAACTACGTGTTTTAAAAGAAATAGAAAACAGCCTGCTTAGTTATGTGTTCTTGCAATTGTTTGTCGATAACATTTTAATTTTTTTACGAGCTATCCATGGAACATTGACTTATTATGTTCAGCAAACATTTCGTGGCTTTCAGAACAATCATTCAAATATTTTTATTTTGAGAACCCTATGGACTAAGGCTAAGGACTAATTACACTTACATGTTCATATATAGGACACCTGCTCCAACCAACGTTCATTCTGCCCTCTTTAAGTATTGCTTTGTAGGAGACTGGGTCTACTTCAATAACCAGATCAAATTTGTGTTTTATTATTTTGTATTTATATACCACTATTATTGATGCATTCTTTCTACCATCGAAGATTTAATTTTGCTTCGCAATTTTGTTCACAAGATCCTCATTTTCGTTACTGAAGTCGTCTTTATTAAGGCCAACTATTCTCAGTCTAGGATTGACTTTTCTTGGGGCTGCTACGGAACAATTTTCACCCAAGTTATTTTCAATGTTAACTTTAACTTTTCTAAGGAGTTTTTATTGTCACATCTTAAGACAACTTCACCATTTTTGGTACTTCTTCCAATGCGAACTCCCACTTGCAAATCGTGCGGTTTAATTTTTTTAGTCAATTCATCTTGTAGAGGAATGTTTGAATTCCCTGCAGGCTTTACTAGCAACACATACTCTTCATTTACTTTATTTTTAAGGACATCACTGTACGCGGGTACTTGTGGAGTTTGAATATTCTCAAAGCTAGCTTTTTCTTTAATTTCTGAGACTACTTTATTAAAGTTCTCTATTTTTTCATTTTGACTAACTATTGTCTCATAACACTCCTCTAATCTCTCCTTGAGCTCATTTATCAATTGCTTAAGACCATTGCACTCACAGGTGAATGCTGCTGCAGATCGAGTAGTGACCCTTTTCGTTTCTCCACCACTGCCAGTCATGTTACTTCTTATGTTTCCTCATAGAAAATATATTACAAGTATTGAGTTAAGGGCACTGCACTGTGATGGCTATTTATTATCAGTCTGTTGGTATAGATCACTTAATGGCAACCAGATGTTGTTTGTAACATGCGGAATGCTCAATAGCATCCTTCGTTACACTGTTAATATTTATTAGAGAAATTATAAGTTATCGAAAATATTATTCCCACAAACCTTAGTACTAATAGAGTGCACTTACTCCTTATACTATGATGAACATACGTCATCTGTCAGCAGTTAACGCTCGCGAATACTAGATAGCGCACGAGGAATGATATTTCAACTAAATAACGCCGGGTGAAATCCTTTCTCGTTGAACCATTGAACTAATTAGACGTATTTATAATTTCGTTTGACCTGTAAAGGGGATAATAGAATTTGAAAAACCTCGTGATGATCACGTGAGGTAAGGTTTTAATTATTATACCGGTAAATACCATCTAACATTTGAAATATTGTTTTAGGTTTTTCTTATAATTTTCTCATTAATAAGTATTTTTCTCATAATTATAAGTTTTTCTTGTAATTTTTAAAAGTATTTTTTTCTTATAAAGAATTACTTAATAATCAAATTTAGTTACGTTTAATGCTGTTAACGTCGAAGTATTTCCACGTTACATTATTTGCTTTGAGCAAGATTAGCTACATTCAAATTTTAAGACTTACTACGTTTTCTACTAAGCCAGTAATATTCATATGAAGTCCACGTTTCTATACTACATTATGAATTGAAATATACGAAAACATTCTGGGCGAAGAGATTTTCTTCATTTTGTCTTGGCGACAAACTTGTACGAACGTTTCTACGATTTCATAACCTCAAAATGGAATTAAGGCAGCCACATGTGAAACACAACCTTTAAATCCATAATCATCGGAGAACAGGACCGGGTCTAGGAGTTCTCTCCATCAGAATAACAAAATAAAGGATAAGTACTTTTGATTGTTACCAGTAAAAGAGATTATTTTCACATGATTGTTGAGCTATAAGAGCCAAAAGTGTCTAGATTTAACATATTAGATTCAAGTGAAATCTATTATATTTTTGGCTATTTGCAATTTAAATCCGTTGTTATAATTAAATCCATTGTTGTATATTAATTCGTAGTTGCTTATATCTTGAATTCGTTGTCGCAGATACTTCGCCGCAGTATTGTTTCGTAGTCGCTTTTGTCGTGATTCCTCATGATTAATATCTTATTGTAGTACTATAATGCACTTTTGTTGTTGATACAGTAAGGCGTGGTTCAATTTTTGTTGTAACGAGAGTGTCTAATGTTTATAAGTTTTGAGATAAATTTACGAGACTTATCTTTTGTAATATAGTTATTTTGTCTCTCGTAAAGAATCTCAAGTTCCTAGTTTTGTTGTAATATATGAATTTTAGTATCGAGGTGAAAGTTACGAGACGTATCTTTTGTAATATATTTTTGGTTCTCGTAAACACCTCAAGTTTATTTTGCTGTTGAGCAAATTGTAATATAGTGTAACTTGTAATATAGTATTTTATCGTCTTGTAATATATACTTTTGTTTCATAATTGAGACAATTTACGAGTCATCTCTTGTAATATATTTAATTAGGCTCTCGTAAAAGTCTCAAGCTTATCTTGAACTTCGGTTATTGTAATATAGTATTTTGTATATATTTCTGTGTGATATTTTGCTATACAGTATCGCTGATGCTGCGATAGCTCGTTCACTTTTTGTAATATAATATTTTTGTAATATAGTACTATTGTACATATGTAACTTTTGTCTTTTTTTATCTATATCTTTAATTTTCCTTGATTACACTAAGTAATCAATGGCGCCCAAGCCTTGAACTCAACGCCCTTTTGCTCTCCGTATCTTTACTGTGCTAGCCAGGTGAAACCAGTGACGCTAACCACGTCGCTCGTAGGGTGGCCCACACTTGAACAACTTGGGCAAACTAAAACCTTCTTTCGGGGGCCCCTTCGCATTCGGGACCCTGGATTTAAACCCCTAAAATCACCCCTTTAGTTTTTTCACTTACCTCCACTATGAGGGCATGGCAGTTAATTACATGTATCGTCACTGCTATGATTTTCTTTTCTTTCTACAGGTACCGCTTCTCCAGTAAAAAAATTGCCGTCTTTTCTTATTTTAGCAATCATCTGTTTACGCAGAGGATTCGTTTTGTCTAAAGCCATGAATTGTTGAACATGAAATTCATGATTGTATTGCCTCTCCAGGTGTCTCGCGAAATTATCAACTGGCACAACGCAGTATACATAATTATGTTTTCTCCTTTGTTGCGATGGAAGAGGCTGTTTCTCATGTAGCAAACTAGAGTAATCCACATTTTCCTCAGAAAGAGGTTTTGAGACAGACTCTTCAACTATTTGATCTGCATATGACGATGGAAGAGGCTGTTCTTCAGAGCTATACTGTGGCCAACTGGAGTAATTGAAATTTTTCTCAGGCACAGATTTTGAGACAGACTCTTTAACTATTTTGTCTGCATACGACGTCGATGGTAGAAGCTGTTCCTCAAATCTATCCTGTTGCCAACTGAAGTAAGTCATATTTTTCTCTCACACAATGGTGTGTTCTATAGCTCAACTTTGAGACCATTTTCAAAGATAAATGACGGGCCGCTTGCAGCGGATTTTGAACCGTCATTAAGTGATCGTTTTCATAGTATGTTAAGTCTAGATGGACTCCAACTAGTAATTTATTATCTAACTGCGGTGCGAAATTCGCTCTTACGCTTCACCAACTTTCCCCCGGTGTTGCTCTTGGCGTCTGTTAGAATAAGATTTATGGGCTTGGCCTATACCGCGCTTTGTTGGGAATTGTTGCAATGGCGACTTGAATTCTCAGTAAATTCTCGATCGCTGTTTCTTATAGCGCCACCAAAATTGAACGAGTTTTCGTAACTCATAACCGCTAAATGGGGAAAAGAGTTCCGCTCTCGTTAATTCATCGTACGCTGATTTAGTTCACTCGTATCGCAAACTAGTTCCTCGGAAAAGAAAAAGAAAATAGCCTATTCCTCTCATTCTCGAACAGCTCGATTTCTTCTTTTTGTTCAACTAAGTACCGTGTACGGTGTATACCGTATACAGGAAAATGTTGCTGGTGGATTAGGAAGAACAAGTTTTGCAAAGAAAATTGGCTGCTTATTGTTGAATTTCCTTACTTCCTTGTTTATTAGTTATCAGCGTTTTAACTTTTTTGTTTTTGAATTTGTATAGTGACAAAATTCTTGTTAATCCTCGTGTTAGTGCTCCGTGTATAAGATGAATGGGTTGTGGAATAAGGTAATTTGCCCATCAAATACTAAAAGGAGTGGACGTTGTTCGGGACAGTACCGTAAAAAACTATTTTTAAACCAGGCTAAAAATGCGTCCTCTGTCATCATCCACCCATTAGGTGTCACCTTATACCCAGTACCCGGATAGGCCTCTTCCGGCAGTCAAATATTCCATAGATGTTTAGCTTTATTATTATTATAATATATAGGGCGGTAATTTTTCCCCACTGGCTGAAATACAAAACAGAACTCACGTATTTGTTCTGCCCGTGCCATGAGTTATTCTAAAAACTGTTTTATTTTTTGTCGCAACAACTTTTGTTGACTGTAGGTCATGGCACATAGAAGTCTCATCTATATTGAAAATCTGGGAAGGTCAAACCCAGTTCTTCCAAAAGTTGAAAAAACCGTAAATTATTTTTGGATGGGTCTGCTCCGTTCTTACACTCTGACGTTTAGAAGGCTATTTGCATGAAAATTTGCAGAATCCGATGAACCAGTCCTTTCCGGGTCGGCTTTGTTTAAAACGATTCTCAATTTTATTTTCTGTGAGATACACGTGGACTAAATTTAGTATCTCCTTTCGAGACAGCTCGAATCCCCATTTGGTTGGGTCTGTTCTGCCTCTTGGCTTAATTCATTTGGTCTTCCTACGCGTTCTTCAGATTTTTTCGATTTTTTCGATTTTTTCATCCTTTTATATTCAGAATAGGAGTTGATCGGGGTATATTAAGCGCAGCAGCTGTTCTTTTAATATTCTGCCCTTTTTGAACTAATTCTTGGGCTTTTCTAATGTCCTCCTTCTTATACAATTTGTTTTTGTTTCCAGATTCTTTCCCTTGCTAGGAGACATTATTGCCTGGAAATAAATATAAAAATATGTCGTCAATGATCAGAGTTAAAAAAGTAACGAGTACAAATCAGAAGTTCATTAATAAGTAGTGTCACATTTAAAATTGTAATGTCACAATTACCCTATGATGGTAGAAACCGCCATGTAAATGTGACACCCCTTAGAATTCTCCCGTACGTTGTTTCAGGTTATAGTGGCAGAAGTACACAGAAATGTCTGTCATTTTGGGAGGGAAGCATGGAATTTTGTACAGTTGTTCCTTAGACCCAGATAGACGATTTGACCCGCAGCACCCTTACTTCAACCCTTAGGATTCAAAATGGCGGCCTATTTTGAAAAAAAAATCTTTTTTTCCAGTTCAAATATATGTGTTTTAAATCTGTTAAGACATTTTTTTCATATAATTCGAGATGAATATGGTGGAAACACAATCAATTCCAATCAAACTTAAAATTAATTTTTTTCCATTCCTCCGAATTTGGTTGTGTAAAATAGCATTTTTAACCATTTGGTATACCGGGAATCAAAAATAATGAGAAAAAAAGAGACAATGTTAATATTTATTGATATGTTTGTGGATCCGTATCTTCGGTCTGATGTCTCTCACTAAAACCGATGAATTGGTATTAACTTATATTATTATTATTATCCTTGTATTGAATGAATCTAGTGATCAGTAAATTTCTTTTTGTGTTGATTGTTTTTACCTTTTATTCTCACATTCTCCTTTGCAGTTTCAGCAACTCAGAGTGCTAGACAACATATTTTTTCTGCAGATGCAGCACATAGTCCCGTATTGTGAAAGACAGCCACATTTGTCCAGTTCCCTGCATGCGTCCCAAAGTTCTAGCAGTTTAGTCCAGTATGGCATCCATGAGCCCTCATTCGACTTCCATCTCCAACTGTTGGGCTCGGCTCAAGAACATCATGCCACACTGATTTGTCAGCTCGTCTCCATATCTGTGCAGCTTGATAGCTAACTCGAATAATGTGCTCAATAGGGCAGCTGATCTTGGTGGTATTAGGATCAAAGGTTTATTCTCTGTGGCAAACATGTTATTACGTGCTTGGCCAACAGTCGCAAACTCGGTTTCTGAAACACCATACATGGACACTGTGTACCTTCTTCATGCCCGAACAGTTTCATTATCTGGAGGTACCACCCGGGGAAGTGAAGTAGCCATAGATACATGCGTCGTATCGTTATTTTTCCACGCCCTCCAAGCTCGATTTTTGCCTTTTGAGCTAAATATGAAACTATATCGCAATCAAAAAATGCGTGAAAATCTCGTAGAGCGATCGATCTCTCCTCTAAGACTTTTAGCAATTTCGTGAACTGGTAGGTAACGTCTATTTTTTCCTGTGCCGTACAAAATCCAAAGAGACTGAAGTCCAATTGTGTGGAAGGAATGAAAATACGATACTGCAAGTGTCCAAGGAACAAGCATTGTGCCTTAGGTTTTTCTTGGATTTTTGGATCTTTTTGTTTTAAAATTTTTGGTATGGGTCGTCTCGGGCTTAGAGTACGACTGGTAGTATGATGGCTAGCAAATTTGTTTAATGATGGGCGCCAGCTAGCTCTTTTGAGACTCTGAGACTTGGATTAATTGATTTTTTCAGGTAGGCTTTTTGTTGCACTGGAAGTTTAGTCGTTGTTAAGGAAACACACAGTTTAACGAGAACGAGCATAAAACGATTTATTGATATATTTACAGTCTTGGAATTGTTTATGAAACATATGAACACTTGTTATTAGAATTTGTACACTTGGTTGGTATTAAAACTCAACTATTGAGAAAGTCACTTTGAGATGCGAGAATTTGAAGTAGTTTATTTAATAATGAATAATTTAACGCGACCCGGAGAAGGAGACTTGGTTTTTAGTGAAGCGCGGAGAAGTTGTCGGACGAAGTAATGATGATGTACTGTTTGTTTACTGCACGATCGCGGCGCCTTTTATACTATTTAGATATTCTAGAACACGGAAGTGACGTAAAATCATGACATCAATTTTGACCAATAGGAAACGATGGCCTACGTGACTGAATGCATGTAGCCTGAGTGAGTCATCAATGTCCTCGAACGGGGCTCGTATCTACTTGGAAACTGATTATGTTAATTTACGTAATTATAATAAAGAGAGATTCGACTCCGTGTGTGATGCGCATGAGTGAATGATGTTTGGCGGGTAAGCGGCAATTCGTCCGCATGAGGATTTTAATAATAGCAAATTTTGTAAGTAGCGCGACTTGGGTGGTGTAACACGCGGAATACTCGATAGCATCCTTTGTTACACTGTTAATATTTATTAGAAAAATTATAGTTATCGGAAATATTATTCCCACAAACTTTAGTACTAATAGAGTCCCTTACTGCTTAGACTATGATGAACGTACGTCATCTGTCAGCAGTTAAAGTTCGCAAATACTAGATCGCGCAAGAACAATGGTATTTCAACTAAATAACGCCGGGCGAAAGTCTTTCTTGTTGAACCATTGAACTGATAAGACGTATTTATAATTTCGTTTGACCTGTAAAGGGGATAATAGAATTTGAAAAACCTCGTGATGATCACATGAGGTAAGGCTTTAATTATTATACCGGTAAATATCATCTAACATTTGAAATATTGTTTTAGGTTTTTCTTAAAATTTTCTGATAAACGATTTCTTTTACAAATTTTTTTGATAAGTATTTTCTTATAAAGAATTACTTCTTAATCAAATTTAATTACGTCTAATGCTATTAACGTCGATGTATTTCCACGTTATATTATTTGCTTTGTGCAAGATTAATACATTCAAGTTCTAAGACTTACTACGTTTCTACTAAGCCAGTAATATCCATTTGAAGTCAACCTTTCTATATTACATTTTGAATTGGAATATACGAAAATATTCTGGGCGAAGAGATTTTCTTCATTTTGTCTTGGCGACAATCTTCTACGATTTCATAACCTCACAATGGGATTAAGGCGGCCACGTGTGAAATTAAACCCATGATCATCGGAGAACAGGACCGTATCTAGGAGTTCTCTCCATCAGGATAACAAAATAGAAGATAAGTACTTTTAATTGTTACCAATAAAAGGGATTATTTTCACATGATTGTTGAGCTATTAGAGCCAAAAGTGTCTAAATTTAACATATTAGATTCAAGTCAAATCTATTATATTTTTGGCTATTTGCATTTTAAACCCGTTGTTATAATTAAATCCATCGTTGTATATTGATTCGTAGTTGTTTGTATCTTGAATGCGTTGTCGCAAAAATACTTCGCCGTAGTATTGTTTCGTAGTTGCTTTTAGTTGATTCCTAATGATTAATATCTTATCGTAGTACCATAATGCACGTTTGTTAGTGATATCGTAAGTCGTGGTTCAATTTTTGTTGTAACGAGAGTGTCTAATGGTTATGAATTTTGAGATAAATTTACGAGACTTATCTTTTGTAATATAGTTATTTTGTGTCTCGTAAAAGATCTCAAGTTTATTTAATTTTGTTGTAATATAAGATTTTAGTGTTGAGGTGAAAGTTACGAGACGTATCTTTTGTAATATATTTTTGGTTCTCGTACACGCCTCAGATTTGCCTTGCCGTGGTGCACATTGTAATATAGTACTTTGTTGTCTTGTAATATACTTTTGTTTCATAATTGAGACAATTTACGAGTCATCTCTCTGTAATATATTTAATTTGGCTCTCGTAAAAGTCTCAAGCTTATCTTGAACTTCGGTTGTTGTAATATAGTACCTATTTTGTTATATATTTCTGTGAGATATTTTGCTATACAGTATTGTTGATGCTGTGATAGTATATTTTTCTGTAATATAATATTTTGTAATATAGTACTATTGTATATATGTAACTTTTTGTCTTTTGTTTATCTATATCTTTAATTTTCTTTGATTACCCTTAGTAATCAATGGCGCCCAAGCCTTGAACTCCACCCCCTTTTGCTCTCCGTATCTTTACTGTGCTAGCCAGGTTACACCAGTGACGCTAACCACGTCGCTCGTAGGGTGGCCCACACTTGAACACTTGGGCAATATTTTAACAACGACTAAAACCTTCCTTAAATAGCCACAGTGGATCCGTTGATGCGACGACGTTGACTGGATTTGAATGAATACAATATACGTGATACTTTCGAAATTTAGGAGAAATTTTAAATAAATGAAATAGCATTGTAATTTTTTGACCGATTATTAATGTTTGTTAAATTTAATGAATATGAGTGAGATTCGGATTAGTTAGATTGGTTGCTAAATAGTATTTATTATGCGGAAGGCTTGCGGTTGTATGAATCGACGGCGACGGTAGAGATTAGGGGTACTTTCGAAAATTTCCTAATTTTATGAAAAAATAAAAATTTAGCCATGGCGTTTTTTGACGTAAATGGGTTCTTTACAAGATTTTATTAATATGCTTGAGTTTCTGCGAGTTTAATTTTGAATGCAAATGGTAGTTTTGAATTTTATAGTAATTTTGTGAAAATTTACGGATATGTTTTTTATTGATTCTGATTTTAGCGATTGTTTGGATAATTTTAAATAGATCTTTTTACGAAATTTTGGCTGGTTTAAAGTTAAAATTTTGGGGTATTACAACACCCCCCTGACCGTAGAATGATCTTTTGGAATAGTTGAGTTTTGTACATAAAATGGTTTAAAATATTTGAATCTTATGCTAATACATGAAATAATGAAAATATTGGTTAATATATACATACATGGAATGGTAAAATTTGGTTAAGAATACAAGTTGTCAATTTTTCTGGATTTTTGTTAGGCTGTCACAATTATGAGAATATTTTTGTTTGATTTTAATTTAGTAGTGATAACGACAAACTGTACAAACTGAAAATAATCTTTTTCCTTAAAACATTAACTAAAAATGAAATTCGTCAAGTTCTTTTTTAACTTTGGGTTATCAATACTATATGATATCGATATATACTTATGTTTTTAAAATAAAATAATTTATTCAAGAAGATTCAACTTAAAGAAAAATGGTCATTTATACGAACAGAAAAAAGGAAAACTTAATATTCTCGCCTTGTGTAAGAAAAAAGGTTAAACATGAAATAAAATTTTTTTTTAGAAAATAAAATAATAAATACCTGAGATATAAATAAAATAAAATAGAAACTTCTAGTCTACTGCGACACGTATGGGTGGCACTTTTCACTTCACTACACTTATTCGAGTTCTGCGGTGATGGTTATTTTCAGTCGTTTTCGGCTGGTGGGTTGGTCATCAGCTGGTGCGTGAATAGGGGTGGCGATGGGAGCATTCGTTTCTTCTATTCTCAAGGGCTGTGGTATAGCGGGATTCGTGGCTGGGGTAGCTGGTGGTATAACATTCCTTATCCAAGGAATTGGACGTTGTGGGTCCTGTGCCAGGATTAAAACTTTTTGTGTGTAGTCCAATACGGCTTTTCGATTTTCCAGAAATCGTCCTCCGAGGATCATTGGGTCGATGAGAGTGGGCATAATGTCGAATTCTACTATCACGTAGTTTCCGTTGATATCAATGGGAAGAACGGCGGTTCCCAGGGAACTGCATCTGCGTCCGTCGATCATCTCGAACACATTCATATTGGCTGTGTTTATGCGATGGCGGCACAAATTTCGTTGTAATAAGTTGTTTATGGAACCACTATCGAGAGCGGCAGGAACTCGTTGGTTTGCGATGAGTACAGGGATTTTTGGTAGTTGTCTTACAACTTCTGACTGTGTGTGGGACATTCTCGCGACTTCTTCACCTATCTCCTTCTCCAGGTTCGTTAGATTGTTTGACATATTTGCCAGGTACTTTGAGTAATTTACTTTGAGTTGGGACGTCGCAGCGTCGTTATGTTTTCGTTAGTTTGCTGCTGACTGGTGTTCCTCGTGTGCGGTGAAATATTTATAAGGTCGGTAATGAGGGGCGTGGCCTCGTCATGGATTGGGTAGTTTTGGCGGGATATTGTAGTTGTTGTTGATTGCGCCATATTGCGTTGGATGTCGTTTTCTGCTTCTAGGATTAATAATTCTCGTTCGTAGTCTGACTCGGGGGTCGTACAGGGTGCAATTAATGAGGATAGTTTTTGATATACAGGGTTCAACTCGAATATGCCTGGTTCTAGTTTTAAGGGTATAAATAATGAAGTCTCAGAGGTCGCTGCGTATGAGGTTTGAGGGTTGCGAGAAGCGTGATTCTCGGCTTCGAGTGATGGCGCGAAAGCCTGGGATGTTTGAAGAGCGTGATCTTCTTGTTTGAGGAATGGCACATACGTGGAAGATGGGGAAGCACTCGGTGCGTGAACCTGGTGCTGATGTAGCAGAGCGTGATCTCCTACATCTAGGGAAGTCTGACCTGGCGTAGAACCCAGGGGTCGACGAATAAGGGAAGTAGGGGAAGAATGAGAAGCGGCATGTACCCCCCTCCATACCTCCCTGTGTACCCCCCACTCTTCGCCCCCCCCCCCACCTTAATGTGATTAGTCGATAGGAGGGGATAAACTCCGCCCACCTTAACGTGATTGGCCAATAGGAGGGGATAGGCCACACCCACCTTAATGTGATTTGCCGATAGGAGGGGATCAGTCATGCCCCACCCCAACGTGATTTGTCAATGGGAGGGGGTAAGTCACACCTGCCCTAACGGGATTGGTTGATGGGTGGGAGGTGAACCCAACACAATTCTAAATGTGGTGGGAGGCGTATACATTTAACACCATCGAGATTGTCATTAGTATTCATATGTTAACAGTATTTGGTGAAACAATAAAATTTGTAACTATTCAAGATGGTCGAAAGCCGCAGTGTCTTGCCTGAACTGAAATTTGATTTAGTTAATAATTTACCTTCAGCTCCTCAGAATAAACATGATTTAGTGATACTTGGTGAAAGAAGGTATAAACTAAATAAATCGAGAAGCAAATATGTGTCAACGGGATTATCAAGTGACTTCCGTTATAACCCGTGTGTGAAACTAAGTGGAAACAAAAATGATGCAATAATTTTTACCGAGAACGAGTGGAGTCATTTTCTGACATTTCGAGAAATTGTTAACAATTTTATATACACCAACGATAAAACACAACCAATAGACGCTGGTGATTTCCTTATTCAATTTGAGCAATGCTCCAATTCCGGAGTTGTAAACATTGTAAAGAATAACTCATACGTATACTTGGGTTATGAATCAATATGCAAGTTGTGGGAAGTATTACCACTTGTCAAGTATAGTTAAATGTTAAAAAGACAACAGTTCATAAATTATTTCAAGAACATGCAGAGAGAACTACAACGTCAAGGGGGAAATATATATGAAAATGCTGTAATCCTTATTCAACAGAGTATGAATTGTAATAATGAAAATGTTTCTATGCTCATGGACTTAATTTACATTTATCCAGAGGTGTTCGAAGTGGAATGTTTTGGTAGGGCGTAAAGGTGAAGAAAGCAATATCTAATTTAGTGTTACTAAGAAATTTTAGCCGTTGATCGATTGTACTTTGATATAAAAAAAAAAAAGTTGCATATTGTAGGTCCTATTTTAGTTAGTAACCATAGAAATATAGTGATAGATTTTGTAATCTAATGTAAACTCATTTACATGTTATCTTATACAATTTTATAAAAATATGTGAAAAAGATATAAATAAAAAACACTTATTACTTAAAATTTGTTTTATTAAAATAAAAAGACATATATGTACAGATTATATTTACTCATACAATTTGATTTTTCGAAATCCATGAATTATGTCGACTGTTTAACCCAAGCCATTTTACATAGAGTTTATTCCCCTTTTTTCTGATAATCTTCTCCACAAGATATATGTCAGGATATTTTACTTTCTGTAATTCATGCTCGTAAAAACCTCCTTGAATTTGACCCCCTCCCAAGAGATATGTTCTAGGATTACTTCTATGGATTTTTCTGATTTGAAAAATTTCATTTGACCAATTAGGTGTATAACCTTTTGAAAATGCTTCTCTATATTTACTAATTCTTACATAATCATTCACCTTAAATTTTTGTTTTCTTGGATCCACTATTTTCAGATGGTTATAGGCAGTTCGCAACAATCGTTTCTCATCTTTCTCTTTAACACTTATTGGTTTCATTCCAATAGTCCTGTGTTTGGTGTTATTGTATTCCGTAACAGTATCTGATAAGATATCTAACCATTTGTAATTTCCTTGTAAGCTAAACTGCCTCCACATTTTATTTTTTAAAGTTCTGTTTACTCTTTCTACAACACTCGCTTTAAGGTGTGTGTAAAAGCTGTAGTGGTTAATTTTCCACTTATCTATTAATTCTTTAAATTTTTTATTGTAAAATTCCTTGCCCATATCTGTCTGTAAATTTTTGGGTCGTGCATTCATCGCTCGTACAACTTCGTTTCCACTTTTATTTTTCACAGGTTCACACCAAACAAATTTTGAAAATACGTTAATAACCACTAAAATATATTTATAACCTTTATTTATTTTATCATACTTAATCATTTCAACAAGATCTGCTTGAACCAAGATCATTAAGACCTTTAACAATTACCCTTCTTCTTTTAAAGTGCTTTCTAGCAGGCTTATGAATTTCATTGACTATTTCCTGTTTAATGCTACTCATCTTTGGTTAACGGGCACTGCAGAACAATTTGAACGTATAGCGGATCTTTATTCTTTGCATAGAACATAAACTTATCTCCAATATTTATGAATTTTTCCACAAGTTTTTCTGTTCTAACTTCTTTCGTGTTTAAGAAAACTGTGGTATCGACTGGTGAAATTTCTATATTTTCAATTCTACCAGATACAGGAAATTTGTATTCTGTTGTAGTATTTTCTAATGTGTAGATACTCAGACTTTGAGATTTCTGTAAACGACCACGTATATTTATAATACATTTGCTATGATGTGAAGATGGCTCGCAGATGTAAAAAGGTGATGTTCTTGGGGGTGAGGTTAAGACAGGTGAAGAGAAAGTTGGTTCAGAATACGGAGTGATTCTGTTCCCCAACATGTGCCTTCCAAATTTATCAATAGGCATGGTTAACAGATCTAAAGTTTTACACTTATGAAGATCTAACTTTCTTCACATACTATTTATCGTATTATTTTAGCTTCCCTCAATTCTTCTATTATTGAAATTATTTCATTATTATGTCCATTATTTCCTGCTAGTTGTGAGGCTATTAGGAGTCTTAAACGATCTACAATTTCATTATAGTCATCAAAATGCTTATATTCAATCTGCTTATTATTGAATTCCATCATTGCTAGATTTCCTCCTTTCTTGTTTTGACTCCTCGTTTTCATTGCTTGAGAAATAGAAAGTGAACTAGATCTCGACCTTTGCACGGTAGCGGGTATTGATGATGATTTATTTAAAGTTGTAGTTTTCTTATTGTTCATTTCTTGAGTCATTGAATACAAGCTTGTAACTCTTGGTTTAATAATATTTATAAATTTAAATGAATTTGATGTAGATAGGCCTTTTTCCGGATCGTAACCTAGGTAATGAGCATTAGTCCTTCTAATTATATCAATCTACTGATCTGTATCGGTCGATCGATAACCTGCAGGACGCTTTTTAAACATTAATTCATATAATCCCGGTGTGCCTGTGTATTTAAATTGACCGTTAATGATAAAGTCAGCTCCATCAAGGTCAATAGTTGCATCGCCAATCGCATATTTTTTCGCTAATGGGTTGAAGTAAACGCCGAAGGTATCATCATATTCATTATTAGCATCCTCAAGTTTACCTTCTATATACGCTCTCGGTAAAGGTTTTTTGAATTGTTGTAAATACTTTTCATGCTCGGTCACTGCAGATGTATCAGTTATCGTTGTTGGAAAAGTCTCATCAAAGAAACTTTCAGCGAATTCATGTCGTACTTGGGTTGGATCATACTGAAATGTTTCATCTTCCAAATGAATAGGACCTGCTGTATTATAATATTCAAGAGAAGTTTGACCAATTGATCGAGTGTTTAAACTGTCGCGGTTTATTTCTTCCTTTAGCTCATTTTTCAAATAAGGTTTTGGCGAAGCACTTTCCGTTTTAATTAGAGTTGACACCAAATCTTTAATAGGTTGAGTAATTGGCTTGTAAGTTTTCTCTAACTGGGACTGTGATTTGTCAATATCTCTTTTCAAACTTTTATATTTTTGTTTTAACGCCTCTCTTGTTCTTAATAGTTGGACTGCTAATCGGTTATCCATGATTACTGACTGATATCATTCAGTGTCTTAACTTTATATATGAATAAATTTATCGAATCCTTTTCGATACTTTCCAGAGTTAATAGCGCAATCTTTATCTATTACGACAAATCCATATTTATCTTTCCAACAAAATGAACAGAGCTCTTTGAAATCTTCAAAACTCATATCGACATTTACGTGATCATCATAAATATGTTTCAAATTTGTCATATCCTGAGGGAATATCACAATAAGGTTAGAATTATCTCTACACAGTTGTTTTGGAGCAGCGCTGTACGTCTGACATAGATAAAAACAATCAGTGTTTTTATGACGCCCAAAACAAAAATAACTTTTAATGATATTTTGATTACAAGTAGCTAAATCATCGAATATTATCACTCAATTCGGTTTTATTTCTTCTGGAGGTATTACTGCATCACCATCATTATATTCGAAATATCCAATTTCATTTAAAGGTTCCATTAGCATTCTTAAGTATTCATATTTTGGTTGATATAGGGACTTAGAATATAAGTATATGTTTTCAAAACGTAAACCATTCGGATGTTCTAACAGACTAAGCATAACGTTTGTCTTTCCACATCCTGAACTTCCAACCAGATGTCCTCGTTTCGATTGTCCACCAAATAAGATACCATGCTTTTGAATCGTGCTGGTCATGGAAACGTGATCATGATCTGCTATTGGTAGAGTCGTTTCTTGTTGATGAATCCGCATTTCAAGCCCCTACTAATTAATGTCTTTCTGAATATTCTGAAGTGGAATTTTATTACAATAAGAACTATAGCAAACTGACTGCACACCGCATCCTGCCTGTATATATATAAGGGTGTCTAACAAAAATGTTTCATTTGTTTACACCATTTGTGTTATAATGGTTCGAAGAAAGGGTTCTCCATTCAGTAAAGCTGAAAACGCTAAGAAGAGAGGACGTGGTCTGCTTAATAAAATAATTAATAAACTCCCAGTAGAGTTGCATTTACCTGGTTATAATTATTGTGGGCCTGGCACTAAACTTTCAAAGCGATTACAAAAAGGAGATAAAGGAATTAATCCATTGGATGAGGCGTGCAAAAAACATGATATGTAGTAATATTGCAGTTGGCAATATTGCCTAGTTTTTTAGTAATAAGATTTATAGGTGGGCAGTACTGATAGACAGTTAAAAAGATATGGTCAAGGTTGTTAAGAGTCATGTTAATTTAAGTTACCAGTTTGTTAGTTTAGTTAATTATTTAAATAAAATATTGTGTGTATTGCTGATTATTTATTAAGTCTCAATATATAAATAAAAACATAACAGCTTATTCTAAATTTCAAGAGGTGGAACAAAGAAATCAGGCTGACAGAGAATTAGCTGAAGTCGCATTTAAACGTATAAAAGCAGCCGACTCAGGTTTTGGTGAAAAAGTTGCTGCGTTGGGAGTTGGTGGGGTGATGAAATTAAAAAGTAAGTTAGGAATGGGTCTTAAATGTCGAGGAAGTCAGGTCTCAAAGAAGGGAGGTGGACAAGTAAATGTAAAAGTTGGTGTAAAGAAAAAAACAAAATCAAAGAAGCGGAGACGAAGAATTCTAGATACCCCAAAAACAGGTGGATTTCTACCACTTTTATTGCCTCTTTTGGGGGCACTAGGAGCTTTAGGAGGGGGCGTAGCCGGCATTTCCAAAGCAGTCAATGACGCTAAAACAAATCGTGAACAGGTCGCTGAACAAAAGAGGCATAATTTAGCAATGGAGCAAGCCACAAAAGGGTTTATATCTGGGTCCTTACAAAAAAGGTTCTGAATTTTATTTGAAGGCACATCCAAAAAACTCCCAATAAAGCTGCCACGTCGACCACTCACTAATTTAGATCTAATGAAATATTCGAAAATGCTTAAAATTCCTCATTTTCGTGACATCTTTATGAGGGATACGCTTCCTAAAAAATAAAGAAGAAAGAGTGGTATAATAAATCTAGATACGAATGATGGAGAGGGGACTCACTGGGTAGCGTACGTAAAGAAAAACAAAGAAATAATTTGTTTTGACAGTTATGGAAATTTGAGACCTCCAGAAGAATTAATAGAATATTTTTTAAGTGATGGCAGCTTGAATACAATCAGATATAATTATGACTGTGCAAAATTATAATTCATATATCTGTGGGCATTTATGTTTATTTTTTTTTTGTATAATCAATATTAATAGCATGGTGGGAGGTGAACTCCACCTGATGTCATCGTAGATCATTAATTCATAGGAGAAAAAGAGTAGAATAGCCACCTACCACGCATTTCTTAGTGAGTGGTGAGCAGTGAGGATCCCTAAATTAATTGCGATATTGTGTATTTACAATTCCTTTGATATCATGCAGAAATTGGCATCCAAATTTTACAATAAAAATAATTGCATGATAGATTTCTTGATTATATCAAACAATCCTGTAATATATAAGTCGTTCGATGAACGTTTATTATCATTTGAAAAATGGAATGGTAGCGTGGAACCATCAGAACTTGCTCTGGCAGGATTTTATTACGGTGGCTGCCATGATATAGTCTGCTGTTTTTGTTGTGGAGTCGAGATTTATAAATGGGAGGCGTGTGACAAACCTATAAATGAACACTTGAAGTATTCAGCAAATTGTTCTTATGCAAAATTAATCAGAAGCCTATTGTTGCGAAATATAAAGGAGCACACGTATATAACAAAAAATCATATGGTTGGTTCTAGAAGAAGGATTCATGTGGTTTGTTACCATAGGCTTACATGTAATAAGTATTTATATGTTTATGATACTTGTATGCTTATAAAAAACAATATATACATCTGTACTACTATATTAGATATTATGCCTGTCTGCACATGGATTTGTCTCAGATGTAAAAGTGTTTTAGAGGAATATAATGCACCCATGAATAATAAAATATATACTGTTTGTAGCAATTGTGATCTAAGTGATAGAAGGGCATGTGCTGCCTAGAATGTAACTTGGAGTGATTTATAATAAATACCTTAATAATAAATAATTTGTTTCAATACTTTTTCCAATTACCCACTTTTCCTCATAATTCAGTTCTATAGTTATACTTCAAGTAGTGATTTTTTCAAATAATAATAATAATTAATTTTTTCAACTTCATTCTACCAGCTTTAAGCATTTCCCAAATTTACCCCGGATCCCCCACCCTTCGTAAATTATATATTTTCTTGCAACTTACGTATACTATATAAAATAATAAAACAGAAAATAATTTTAATTTTTTTTATTAAAAAAAAACATATTCGCAGATATGAATATATACAGATTTAAAAACATACAAAAGGAAACTACAAAAAAACCTTAAATTTAAAATCTTACAACTAACTAAAAACTAAATACAATAAAAACTATACTAATAAACTAACTTACACTATTCAAAGCCTGGTGGCATTTTTCCGACAAAGTTCTTACACTTATCCAGCTCCCGATCAACTGCACCGACTTTCGCCTCCAGCATATCAGCCATTTCAGCAATGAGTTGCTGCCGGTGGCGAAGTCGGTGCAGATGCTGGAGCATCTTGGCCTTCGCTAGGTTTAGTCCATGGCCGTATTTTTTAGCGTTCTTTACCAGGCACCCCCGCACTTCACATTTAAATTTGTTTTTTCCTTTCGCACTACCGCCTTCTGCTTATTGATGTCATCGCGCACAAGATCCAGCCAGCCATCCAACTCGAACTCTAGGAGAGACTCATCGTCAGCTTCTATGGGTGCCGTCCTCGCAGATCTCTCTCCTGTTGTTGTAGCATCCTCTTCGGAGGACGACACCGCTGAAGGAGGAATCTCCACAGCTGATTTTGGCTGTACTATAAGAAAAAAAATAAAGTTAGATATCTAATAATTCAATACCGAAGAAGTAGTACCTGGCTGTAATGGCCCCGACGGTGCCCCAATTGGCTTGAGGTCCGTGAACGATCCAGCGATGACCTCGATGCCGGACCCGATACTGCGGGCTGACCGCTCCCGGTTCATGAGCAGGGCCATCTCTTCCTCGAAGGAAACGTCAGTGAACTGGTCGGCTTCAAACTGGTATCCGGACATGCTTCTTTCAATTATTGTATTCAAATCTGTTGAAATAAAAGATTTACTTACTTACTTACTTAATTTACTCAATTTACTTACAGCAGGAAAAACGGTACAACGGCAAGTGTGAAGTACGGTGCACGAAAACGCGGGAATAAAACTAAAAGACTTAAAAATTAACACTAAAGAACAACTAATTATAACTTAAAAATAACTTACACTCAAACAAACTAAAAACAAATTAAAAATAACAAGAAGATTGAAAAAACTCGGAAAATATATATAAAAATTTAAAAAACGGAATTTAAAAAAATGGCGAAAAAAAACGGGCGAGAATACAGTACAAAATGTGAGTACAAAATGAACTGTTAAAATTCATAACTGAATTTTACTTTAAATAAAGTTCCACCCCAAACCAATTGCAGGTAGGGAGATGGATATGCAGTGTGAGTGAAAACGTGCGAGAATACAGTACAAAATGTGAGTACAAAATGAACTGTTAAAATTCATAACTGAATTTTACTTTAAATAAAGTTCCACCCCAAACCAATTGCAGGTAGGGAGATGGATATGCAGTGTGAGTGAAATGAACTGCAATGTATGCAAGTTGAATAAACTGCATTAAATTAATAATATACATGAATCACCCATTATTGCAAAGTTGGCAAGGTTAGTCACCTGTGGTGTGATTGAAAATTTTCTGGGATTATATTACATTGCAAGTCTATTGACATGTGATTTAACAAAATGTTCAAATTATAACTTATTAAATAATTAAAAAAGATATATTGCATGGGTTTAATGGACCACAAAATATTCCAGTTTTGTAGGTGAAAAGGATGATTGAACAGCAAAAATACAATTATTAGCAAGATAAATGCAGAGGGTCCTCTATAAATATTTTTCATAAGCAGCTTTATAACTAAACAAACAAATAAAATTCGAGAACTGCACCTTTTGTTCAGCATTGAACTATTTTTGACTAGCTCAATAATCAAATAAACATTGAATACACAAAACATACCTGACTAGCTGCTCTTTTCAAGAACAAAGAAATGCGGCAAACCAGTATTAGGATTTAATACATAATATAAAATATTTTTTCCACTACTTAAATTTAATTCTGCGGCTATTCTGTCTCATTGATCATTTTGGTTTAGAGACTGATATTTGAAGGATCATTGTATCAATTTACCACCTAAAATATTATTAAGCTTGCTTAGTTGTGTTATTTTTACTAATTACATTCTTGATTTCGAAACAATTTTGAATAATATCAAAACTATTATCAAGCCCCTAAAATAATTTTTAGCTGATTTTTTGAGTAATTTTTTGTAAACTTTGAAAGCATTTATGGAGGCTCAAATTACCAACACACGCCAATTTTTGCAAGATTTTACCTTGAAAGCATTTGTTCTCCCCCCTTGCTCAAATTATTACTTTAATTAAGTGGTGGGGGAGGTGGGAGGTATATAAAGAAAAATGTGTAATGGATTCACTCATTAATATCAGATTTTTCTTAAATACAGTTATTTCGTATCGAATATACAACTATAATCTACAATGCTGTGTCCTCAGTGTGGAAAACAATTTTCATCAAAAAGTAGCTTGTCCCGACATCTCCGGGAAAGCTGTCCCTATCGAGAAATAAGTGCCCATAGTGCTCCGAAAAGAATCAAACTAAATAATTCACCAGCCAAAAAATATAATAAGGAATCCGAAAATCTTCCTGGCCCTTCTGGTGTGCAGCATCATGCTAAAAAATGTAATAAGGAATATGAAAATCTACACAGCCCCTCTGGTGGTCATACAAAAGCTCGGGAAGTTATTATTAATTGCCCACAATGTTATGAAAAAATGCCTAAAAATAAATTAATGGGACATTTAAAAAGTTCATCGCACAAGAAGTCATCAATATTGTGGAAGATGGGGTAGAAAAACTTCAGAGTGCATTCAAGAACCGAATTTCGAGCTACCGTTTTTCCACAAAGAATCAGTGTACAGATATCATCGAGTTTTTGGAAGAAGTAAAAATGAAAGTTATCTCAGTTATTGAGAAATATTTTAAAATATTCTTCAGCTTAAAAATTAATATGGAATTATTTGGGCTATACGTTATTGAGGAGAAAGAAATGTCGGACATAAAGTCATTCAATACTATGAATAAAGTTGTGACGCACTCAGTGAATGTATTAAACTTGTATAATGAGTTTAAAGAGGAGATCATAGAGAAAGCTTCAACCTTTCAGGAGCGAGACTCAGGTATGTGTAACAAAAAATGTATGTCAATCACTGTTAACGTATGGTTTCTGCAGTTTCATTTGTTATTCTTACATGGTTATTAATTATTTTTTAGGATGGGCTCTGAAGCACGTTAGTTTTCTTGAAGTGAACCTCAACAAATACAACCCGTTATTCGCATCATCATACATTAGGCTACCTAAATATATTGAAAATAAGAGAGCTGTTTTAAATATTCAAAATAATGATGACAAGTGTTTTGCTTATGCCGTCAATGCTGCGATCTTTCCAGCCAATGCACCTCCACATGAAGTATCGTCTTAACCTCATTACATAACATTGCTAAATTTTGAAGGTATCGATTTTCCTGTTAAATTAAATGATATTCATAAATTTGAGATTTTAAATAATATCTCTATAAATGTATTCGGGGTAAATAATCAATATAAAGATGGTAAAATGGTCAGTGAGATTGTAGGCCCCTTACATTTCACAAATAAAAAACAAAATACACACGTAAACCTATTACTCATTGCTGATGTTGAAGGTAATACTCATTACACCCTTATTAAAGATTTGGCACGATTAGTCACTAGCCAAAGATCTACACATCACGGTAGAAATTATATTTGTGATGGTTGCCTACTATTTTTTAATTCTCCTGAGAAATTGTATGCTCATGAAAGAAATGACTGTAATCATTTATGTACTATTTTACCCGATACAGATCCACAGATCAATAAATGTGGGGAACTAATTGCAGGAAATATCCTGAAATTTGTTAATATTGAGAAACAATTGCAGCTTCCTTTCGTTATATATGCAGATTTCGAAAGTTTATTAAAACCAATTCATTACAATGAACGATCTGATACTAAATCATTCTCAGTTAAAACGTACCAACATGAGCCGTATTCATTTTGCATCTACTTAAAGTGTACTTTTGATGATAATTTGTCCAAACTTGAATATTATCGAGGTGTTGATGCTGTGGAAGTATTTGTGAATAAATTGGATGAACTTGTCTTACAATTATATCAAAATCACTTAAAAAATATAGTTGAAATGAAACCATTATCACAGAATCAACAAGATATTTTCAATAATAGTCAAACTTGTCATATCTGCGATAAACCTTGTGAGAATGGTGATGAAAAGGTGCGTGACCACTGTCATCTTACTGGTAATTTTAGAGGAGCTGCTAATTCTCACTGTAATTTAAATTTTAAAATACCCAAATTTGTACCAGTATTCTTTCATAACTTAACTAATTACGATTCACATTTATTTATTAAAAAATTAGCTTTAAAACAAGAAAGTATACACGTTCTTGCACAGAATAAAGAAAATATATAACGTTTTCCAAACAAATTCTTGTAGATAAATCTAATGATAAAAAACCAAAGAAAATTTTCATAAAATTAAGATTTGTTGATTCTTTTCGCTTTTTACCAGCATCTTTGGATAAACTAAGTCAAACGCTAGAAACACATCAATGCCTCGAAGTAAGAAAATTTTATACCGATGACAGACAATTCAATTTATTAAGACGTAAAAGTGTCTTTCCATGTTCCTACATAGATTCGCTGGAAAAATTGGATGATGCCGAATTACCATCACGGGATGAGTTTTTTAATATCTTGAGTGGCGAGTCAATTTCTCAGGAAGATTATGATCGAGCATGTGATGTGTGGCATACATTTAATTGCCAAACTCTTGGCGACTATTCAGACATATATTTAATATCAGACGTATTGCTTCTTGCTGATATTTTTGAAAATTTTCGACAGATATGCCTACAGACACATAAATTAGATCCCGCACAATATTTAACAGCACCATCCTTGAGTTGGGATTCAATGTTACGAAAAACTCGCATTGAGCTGCAACTTCTAACCGACATTGATATGCTTCACTTTTTTAGAAAGGGAATACGTGGCGATGTTAGTCAATGCAGTAATAGAAAAGCCGTTGCAAACAATCCATTCATTCCCAACTATAATTCGTCAGAACCAACGTCATATATATATTTGGACGCCACGAACATGTACGATTCTTCAATGAGTCAATGTCTGCCGACAGGAGACTTTAGATGGTTGAATGATTATGAAATCGAAAACTTCGATTGTACTACTTTTGGTGATGATTCACCAAAAGGTTATGTACTAGAAGTGGATTTAGAATATCCGCAACATTTACATGATAATCATAATGATTTACCATTTTTTCCTGAAAACATTGTGCCTCCTGACTCCAAAAATTCAAAATTAATTCTAAATCTGCATGATAAACATAAATATGTTCTCCATTATCGAAATTTGAAACAGTGTTTGGAACATGGGTTAATACTTAGGAAAATATATAGAATCATAGAATTTTCACAATCTGCTTGGTTGAAAACTTACATCGATTTGAACACTGAACTTAGAAATTCTTCAAAAAATGCGTTTGAACGAGATCTTTTTAAATTTTATAACTTTTTTTATAACTTCATAAAGAAACAATATGGTAACAAAGCTTCTCTGTGTTAGAGGTGTTTTAAAATCTCATGAGCTGTGACCTTGATATGCGCAGAGACATAATCCCTCCTGTCAACTCAGTTACACTTCTTAAAAATATTATATTTTTTGTTTATAATTTATCCCGAGCTCTTGCTTATGTATCCAGCAAGGCAGCCTCCAGTGTCTTCAAAAAAATACTTATAACGCAAAATAAACTTTGCCTTTTGCGCATTTCGCGGCTCATGAGATTCTGAAACACCTCTACACTGACACGGATTCTTTAATTCTAGAAATTTACACAAATAATGTTTATGACGATATTAAATAAAATATAGAACTATTCGACAATTTTTCGATTCAAAATGTACACAACATTCCGAAAACGCAATCAGTCATAGGGAAAATGAAGGATGAATACGCAGGTGTCCCAATAGAAGGCTTTTTTGGTACTGAGGCAAAAGCTTACTGTGTTAAAGTAAACGATAGCGCAACAAAGAAAGCCAAGGGTGTTACAAAAAGTGTTATAAGAAATCAATTACATTTAGTTGATTATAAACAAATAGTAGAAGACGGCGGTATCATATATCGAAAAATCTATGTATTCACTTCACATCTGCATACAATATATACCGAGTTGAAAAATAAAGTTGCGCTTTCCGCACAAGATGATAAGCGATATGTTATACCTGGAAGCACAAAAACTCTAGCATGGGGGCATTACTCTATTCGTAATTTATACGATAACACTGACCATAATACAGCTGAAGATAATTTAACGATTCTTTTAAGATTAGCTAATGAGCTTATTGAACAGGAAAATCATGATATCGACTTTGACTTAAATTTATTGTAAGTTTGTTGTTTGTTTTAATGTAAAAATTATTTGTAATTTCAATTTACTAAATTTTTTTATTTTTTTATATTAATATTCATTTTTTTGTTTGTATAGAGATATACGAAATAACTGTATTTAGGGAATGTCTGATATTAATCAAATAAATGATTTATTCTTTTAATTTCATTTACTTTTATTTCATATTCTATTATGCATATCACATTAGTTATTGTAATGACATTTATTTCCTATTTTTGAATCATATTTTACAACATACAATGTAAGTAAATAACAAGCTGCTGTCTTTACAAGTTGAATGAACTGCTGACTTTGGAACTATGTAATCCTGTGTCAGTACAATAAACTGCTGACAGATTAAGTACAGTACAGTGCTAACTTTGCAAGTTAAGTAATAGATGACATGTCAGTACAATGAGCTGCTGACATAAGTTGAATAAAATATCTGATATGTAAGTGAAAAAATAAACTGTTAACTTTGCAAGTTGAATGAACTGCTGACTTTACAAAAGCGGGGTATTTCATGTGTATCTGAAGTAAAGTGGGAGGTGTGATCCTTCATTATAAAACTCGAACCTTAATTGAAGTCATTAGTTGATAGAATCCTATCAAAATCTTAATATTATCCGAAAAAAAATTTATAAAAGATGTGTATGTGTTATGTTAAGGAAGTTGAGATTACTGATTTGAAGAGTGGTGTTACACATTTAAGCCAGAAATTTTCAAATCTTCAGTTTGATGCAGAACATGAGGCAGTATATGGAATGGGAAGATTTTACTCTGATAATGAATTAGCGAAGACATACGAAGTGGGTCATGAAGTTTGTGAGAAATTTTTGGATGAAAGAATATGTGAGCAGTGCCTTGTCCAGGAGCTGATGAAATTGGGTTTACATCAATTTCTGCATGTAATAAAACAGTACTTGAAGCCGGATCTTGAAAACATAGTAGATCAAGCAAATCAAGACAAGGATAATTGAAGTATTTAGATAATATTTAATCTTATATAATTGTATTCAATATATTAATATTTTTATTATAATTAGGTATTAAAAAATAAAAAAAACAACAAAAATCCATTTTAGTATTATTTATTAATACAGAAATAAAAATGTTCATAGAAATAATAGACATTAGAAAGTGCACACATACATTTATTATTTGAATGATAAACACATTTTGGGGTAGACTTTCTTAAAGTTGGTCGTTCCGCAAGTTCTAATACAGGTTGATAGATAAATTGTCTGATGTAGTTTGCTTTTTCATTTCCTTTTACATAAACACAATCTACCTCTGAAGTCAAATTTTGAATGATTTTGCTGAATGAGTGTAGTGGTGTAAATCCATCATGCCATTTAATACCATGGTGATTTCTTGTTAACCAGTGAACTTGTTTTTGTAAGTCCGGTGAAAGCATCTCAAATGCATAAGGTGGTTTAAAGATATAGTGACACGTTTTCATTCCATCATATGCTGCTAGCTCCTTAACAATAAATTTATTGTTTTCTATTTTAAATCCTTGAATATCCACACGTATCATCATATTTTTAAATTTTGCAGTTTTTTCAAAACTTCTTTCTTTCTGCAATAAAATTCCACTATTTTTTTCAAATGTCTCAGTTTTCTTCTGTATTCTTTCAACAGTCGTGCATATTCTAATCTCATTAGCATACTAACTTAGTTCGCACTATTTTTTACTTATGTCAACAAAGAAAAAAATGTAATGAGCATTTCAATGTTGATGTACAATTTTAGTTAAAGGATTATAAGTGAAATGTTTCTCATGTAATATCAGGCAATATGCTGTAATATCCGAAGTAGTGGGGGTATCTGTCTCAAACTCTATTCTCATGACCACTGATCCCGTTTGTATAGCTTCTTTTTGGTGGGAACAATCAATATGCGTTATTGCTGCATAGTCCTTAAATTCTTTTGGATTAAGAATAGGCTGATTTGTTTTATGAGGGTAATAGGATTCTTGAAAAATTGCGAACATACCATAAAGTGTTGCATATTTATTGCTTTTAAAATCTAGGTATAGATCATTATATGGATATCTTTCGGAATTCAAGAAAACCCTTATGTTTCTAAGTCCACAGTCATCGAATTTACTCATATCAGTTGTAATTTTTCCTTTTCTGTCTTTTTGAAATGCTATTATTACATGCCTAGGAGTTTCTACCTTAGTAGACGTCTTGACAGGCCACGTATGTCTGCTTGAGGGAGGTAGAGATGGATATTCAATTAATTCCCAGCTTCTAAATTTTATAGGAAAATCTGTATTTCGACTTATCAGTTTATTCAATCTAAGTTGTTCTGACATACTAACAGCGACATGTGGCACCCTCCAATATAGTTTACTAATAGTAATTTTTGGTTTTTCAGTATCATCTTCACTTGTAATGCTATCTAGATCATTACTGTTACGTATCAACACTAATTCTTGTCTCATATTAATGATAATCCTTCGGAAATCTTCAAAAAATCGAACTAGTAATTTTAATGGAATGCAGACATTGAAATTTCCATTTACATCGGCTATAATTTTGTCACCCACACCTTTTTTCTTTTTTGGAAACCATCCAGCATTTTGCATGGAAATACTTTCATTTTCATTGTATGATATATAATTTTTTAAGGTTGAAACTAATCCAACATTTCTCACTGCATCTATAACAATTCCATTCATTTCATATCTAATTTCACGAAACAAAAATGCAATACCATTATTAATAAACTCCAATTTATTAGCTTCAGCTCCATTCTCATTCATTAGTTTTCCTTCGATGTATAAATAACTATTGCATGGTGCAGTATAAGCATCTAAGTCTTGGATAGGAATTCTTATTTCATCATTATAATCCAAAGTTCCGGATATATTCGGTTGATATGTATGGAACTGATACTCAGAAACAGAGTTGTCGCTACAGGGCTGATCAGTAATATTCAGTAACTCCATTATACTAAAACTTCCAATCCAAGTGATTCTAAATACTGACGATTTTTTAATGTTAATCGTTCGATATTCTTTCTAGAACTGTTGATTTTCATATTCCTGACTTTTTTATATGGCTGATGTCTATAAATGGATGACGGTGAATTAAATATCAGCACCATCTTATTATTTGACTGATTTTCTAAGATGGAGTCTAACAGTTAAAGTTTCTTTTTGAAAATTAACTGGGTGCCCTTCTTGGTCGACTATTTTAACAGTGATGTTGCTGATAGTTTTAACGCTCACTGGGAAATAAATAATGTTTAAATGTGACTCCACTATTTTATACCCAACAGGCACTGTTGGAAAGAACTGATGAATAATGTGTACAGGTTTTCCATTAAAAAAAGAACCTACTGCTATGTTGCAGTCGACACAGATGGTATTCACTTTAGATATTTTTACAATATCATCAGAACTATTGTTATCATTCACTTTTAACTCTCTTTTCTCGAAACCTAATACCGGACCTATTGAATCCTTCTCATTAAAACTAATTTTCCTGTTTGTTCCTATAGTGATTTTGGAAGTATTAATATCTGTGGTAATCCCGATAACTGCTTCATCATCTTCTTCACTTATTTTGTTCACCATGTATTTTATAATATCATCAATTTCATAGCACCCTTCAGGGATTTTAACTAAATGTTCATTATTTTTCCCCCACACAAATTTATTGTTGCTGTTATCAATATTTGGAATAATATTGTAAGTATCAAAATTGGTTAATCCAATTTCATAATCTACCCCGTCATCTAAATATATTGGTGGATTGAAATTGTAATTTAATACAGAAGATTCTCCACTAAGAAGGAAAGTAAATGACATATTTACACATTAACGACTTATTATGAAATGAATCTATGATATACGCATGAGATAGGTCCCTCCCATCAACCAATCCCGTTAGGGTAGGTGTAGCCTATCCCCTCCTATCGACCAATCAAGTTAAAGTGGGTGTGGTCTATCCCCTCCTATTGACCAATCACGTTAAGGTGGGTGTGGCCTATCCCCTCCTATTGACCAATCACGTTAAGGTGGGCGGAGTTTATCCCCTCCTATCGACCAATCACATTAAGGTGGGGGCGAAGAGTGAGGGTACACAGGGAGGTATGGAGGGGGGTACATGCCGCTTCTCATTCTTCCCCTACTAAGGGATGTATGTGCTTGAAAGTAGGGATGAAAGTACGGCGTCTGAGCTTCTAAGAATGATCGAATGATGTTGTTGTTGAACTCTGCTGATTGCTGCGTATGACGATGTAGGTTGCGTTGTAGATTATGATGTTGATATGGAGTTGTTAGTACGTCGTGTTGAAAATATGAGGTTGGATAGAATTGTCTGATAAGGCTGCGTTTGAATAGGGCGTAGTCACCAATATATGGAGTATGGGGTTCGTACCACCTTTCTGCATATCCTCGTAAATTTTGTTTGGCAATGATTACTTTGTCGAATTCGTCGGTAATGTTGTTTTGTTGGAAAAAGATTTCGAGATTGAATAAAAATTCATTGACGTTTTCATGTTCAAAACCGTAGAATAGATATTTCAGATCGTTTCGTATGGGATTGGAACAGATGTTTACGTTTGAATTTTGTTGGCAGTGGTCGATTTTAATTTCGTCTAGGGCTCGTGTGAATGCTTGCACCATCTTGTCAAAGATGCAGTTGACGTTGCAAGATTCCATTTTGACTTGAATGAATGTTGTGATAAAAAAGTTTGCCTACCTGATGTATTTTGTTCTGATGTCGGTTGTGGGTAAGTTTCTCTAACATGAGAAGGGTAGCTTTCATCATGTATGCCTACGTTGACGATGTTCGCAGTTGCCTCTCTATCACGAGTAAACGGGCCTGGTCCATCGACGCCTTGTCTTTGGGCAGCTTCCCTTAAAGTTCGCATCAAGTCCTCGTAAGTTTCCATGGTAAAAAATTCCAAAAGCGCGTGTCGATTTCTTCTCGTAAAGTTCGGTTCCTTGTCTAGGCACTCCCTGCTCGATCCAAGAATGCTTTTGACAATTCACCACTCTACTGGTTTCTTCTTTTCTTCTGTTTTCTGGCACTTTTAAACGTTGCACTTTTGAAAGCCCCTTAGTTGGGCGACATGTCCAAGAAACAAGCATTGTGCCTTAGGTTTTTCTTGGATTTTTGGATCTTTTTGTTTTAAAATTTTTGGTATGGGTCGTCTCGGGCTTAGAGTACGACTGGTAGTATGATGGGTAGCAAATTTGTTTAATGATGGGCGCCAGCTAGCTCTTTTGAGACTCTGAGACTTGGATTAATTGATTTTTTCAGGTAGGCTTTTTGTTGCACTGGAAGCTTTAGTCGTTGTTAAGGAAACACACAGTTTAACGAGAACGAGTATAAAACGATTTATTGATATATTTACAGTCTTGGAATTGTTTTTGAAACATATGAACACTTGGTATTAGAATTTGTACACTTGGTTGGTATTAAAACTCAACTATTGAGAAAGTCACTTTGAGATGCGAGAATTTGAAGTAGTTTATTTAATAATGAATAATTTAACGCGAATAATTTAACGCGACCCGGAGAAGGAGACTTGGTTTTTAGTGAAACGCGGAGAAGTTGTCGGACGAAGTAATGATGATGTACTGCTTGTTTACTGCACGATCGCGGCGCCTTTTATACCATTTAGATATTTTATTTAGATATTCTAGAACACGGAAGTGACGTAAAATCATGACATCAATTTTGACCAATAGGAAACGATGGCCTACGTGACTGAATGCATGTAGCCTGAGTGAGTCATCAATGTCCTCGAACGGGGCTCGTATCTACTTGGAAACTGATTATGTTAATTTACGTAATTATAATAAAGAGAGATTCGACTCCGTGTGTTATGCGCATGAGTGAATGATGTTTGGCGGGTAAGCGGCAATTCGTCCGCATGAGGATTTTAATAATAGCAAATTTTGTAAGTAGCGCGACTTGGGTGGATCCGTTGATGCGGCGACGTTGACTGGATTTTAATGAATACAATATACGTGGTACTTTCGAAATTTAGGAGAAATTTTAAATAAATGAAATTTTAGCATGGTAATTTTTTGACCGATTATTAATGTTTGTTAAATTTATTGAATATGAGTGAGATTCGGATTAGTTAGATTGGTTGCTAAATAGTATTTATTATGCGGAAGGCTTGCGGTTGTATGAATCGACGGCGATGGTAGAGATTAGGGGTACTTTCGAAAATTTCCTAATTTTATGAAAAAATAAAAATTTAGCCATGGCGTTTTTTGACGTAAATGGGTTCTTTACAAGATTTTATTAATATGCTTGAATTTCCGCGAGTTTAATTTTGAATGCAAATGGTAGTTTTTGAATTTTATAGTAATTTGTGAAAATTTACGGATATGCTTTTTTATTGATTCTGATTTTAGCGATGGTTTGTATAATTTTAAATAGATCTTTTTACGAAATTTTGGCTGGTTTAAAGTTAAAATTTTGGGGTACTACAACACAAGCACCACAACATCTGTGTCCGAGCAGCGGATTACAATTGACTTTGCCCCATGTTCAACTGCATCCTTGACATGAAGAATATTCCTCCCATCAGCTTCTTTTATGAGATCACAATTTAAGCCATCAAGAGATGTTGATTCATTTCCCGAAGATCGAATTGAGTCATTAATATTAGTAACAATGTAGAAATTATCGAGATGAGTGAGCATAAACAACGAAAGGAATTAGAACAGCTCGGCCTTATTGCAATCGTTTCGTAAGTAGTCTTCCAAGTTCTTACATTGACATTCAAGTGAAACCATTACGGTTTGAGTCGGTACATATTTGATAGTTTTATCCTCATTCGCTTTCATTCTTTTGACATTTTCCACCGAGAAATTGAACAATGAAGATCGTATGGTTTGAGTTTTATTTTTAGATAATCCTCAGATATACCAGTCTCAATTTTTTTAATGACTCCTATATGAAATAAAATAAATGTAGGTATATAGGAAATTTACTTATGTTGTTTTAGTAAAACAGATTTAATTAAAATGTTAGTACTTAAATATTCCTTTAATATGATATAAACTCTATTTTTGCCTATTGATTCCAGCTGCTTAATTCTATTATCTATTTCAGGGTGACAGTTATAAATAATTTGACCAAATTTAATAGGAGTTAGGTTATCTTCAAACTTAGGTTCACAATTTTCTACATACACATGAAACGAACCAGTATCAGTTGTATCATAAACGTGTTGTTTTTGTGCCTGTTCATTTTTATATAGTCATTTGGCACGTCTGTGTTATTTACTAAATTTTTCAAATGACTATGCTTATATTGTTAAATTTTGAATGGATTGATTTTGTTTTGTTGTTATTTGAATATTACTACCTTCTTGATACGTTATTTCACCACAATCCACATCGTGATACCCGAGTAGAATATTTCCAGAATTTACAAAATCGAAACTGATATAGGGAGGTATAACCCCCTCCCCCCCGGTTATCGCCCATTTTGTATCATTATTTAATCATTACCTAATAATAAATCACTAACGATAACTAATTATTCACTTATAAAAGTTGTATTCAACTGTAACTAGTTACTCGTGCGTCCGACTCATACGCAGGTTACAATCCGAATGCCGTAAAATTAAATATACGCGCAATTAAACTTTATCGTATAGATATGAATTTCTTTCGGTACGTTTACATTTATACACGAATTAATTATAAGACTTGTAAAAGTCCCATGTGAGTTCCATCACTTTAGTCACATCTTTAAATGTAATAAACGGTTGACTTCACGCATTCTAATGGGCTCTGCAGTATTATTTTTCATTCAGTGGGCACACTTATTACAGTATAGGAGAGTTAAGCATGGACTTTGATCTAATTAATGCTGCGCTTGTATCAGTATATACATTTTTTGTAATCAAAATATGTTGCTTTTTGAACTGAGTTGCCATTCCATATTTCATTCTTGAGTTCAACAATATAACGTTAACAGAATAAATTATATTTGGAGGTTTGCAAATGGTAACAACTTCAGCCTTTCCGATGTAATTTATAATGACAGGTTTATTTACGTTGTTACTGAAAATAATAATGTCGATGAGTAGGACGAGGAGTTCAACATAAATGATCTTGATGTCCATATGAAGTTATTTTATTTGAGTAAATAAAGATAATACGGAGGTGATAGGAGCTTGTAGCTGCCCACCTCATTTATGAATTTATTTATTATACATGGTGCAGATGTAAATGAAGTCTACATCTGACCCGCATAGAGACCAGATGTGCCATATATTGGTAGTGACAAATAAAAATCGTGAAGTGATCAAAATAAACAAACGTGTAAAATATTGGTTCAACGCTAAAAGTTTTTGTGAATATTTAGTATAAAAACTGCTGCAACACCGGTAAGTGTCTGTCGCGTAAATCGTACTAAATAGACGATTAAAACTAGGTATGCTATTATCAGTGATTAACACGGGTACAACCCAACTGCACAAATGGACATAATTTTAATCCTAAATAAATTAAAATGTTTCCATCTGGAAATGGATCAGGTAAAAACAGTGCCACATACAACGTGCCCATTATGCAACCGTTTAACGTAATACCAACAGTGCAACCTAATCAAATACCTCAACAAATGAACAAAATGCCAACTAATGCTCAACAACAGCAATTTCTTCAAAATCAGTTCCCATCTCTTCCCAATCATAACTACCCTCACCCAAACAATCTCCAGTCACTTCAAATACCATACATGAATGTAAATACAGACCAGTATAATACACAGTATGAATTTAATCAATGCTATGCTAGTACTAATGATGAAATCCGCAATCATTCAACAAGTGAGGAAGACGAATCCATGGAAAATGATAACGAGCAATCCGGAAAAACTAATCCTTGGCAAGAAGTTAGACAAAAAAGAAAACGTGCGAGGACCCAAAGGAACCTCGAAAATGAAGTACAAACAAAAACTTCGAATAAATTCCAAGCTCTCTCTAAAAATACACCAGAAGAAAATGAAAGTGAAAACAACGTTAGCAGTAAGAATAAAAATTTACCAGTAAAGGAACCAAGACCCCCTCCAATTTTCATTTATGGAGTTAAAGACTACAAGAAAATGATTGAAGGCTTAGCACAAATTACCGAAGAAGAAACTTACTACACTAGAACTCTTGCAGATAATGTAGTCAAAATCAATGCATTTTCACCAGAGACTTATAGAAAACTAGTCAGACATATGAGAGACGAAAATATTATACACCACACCTACCAAATAAAACAGGAGAGAGCGTACAGAGTAGTCATAAGAGGGCTTCATCATACAATTCCAGTTGAAGATATTGTAAGCGAATTAGAAAAAAAGGGACACATAGCTAGAAACATAATAAATGTCAGAAACAAAACAACTAAAGAACCCCTACCACTTTTCTTTGTTGACCTTGAACCAAAGCCCAATAACAAAGATGTTTACGAACTGGAATTTATTCAACACACAAAAATCAGAGTAGAACCACCAAGATACAAAAGAGATATAATACAATGCACACGCTGTCAATCCTATGGACACTCCAAATCATATTGTATGAAGCTATTCAATTGCGTTAAATGTGCAGGATCGCATGATACAAGAAGCTGTAAGAAGCCAAAAGACACCCCGGCAACCTGCGTCTTATGCAAAGGTTGTCACCCCGCCAATTATAAAGGTTGCACCGTATATAAGGATTTGCTGAAATCTAGAAATAAGACCCATGCAAATACCCAAAATAAATCTAACCCTAATACTCATACAAATGCCAACCAAGTTATCTTCCAAAATACAAACCCGATTATCCTACAAAGCACCCAGCAACCCCTGCAAAACCAAAACACCTACGCACAAGCAGCTTCAAATACTATAAACACCCCAAAAGCCAATGATGACCTAACAAGCATCATGACCAGCTTCTTAAATGAATTCAAGCATTTGTTTAATCAACTACTTAATCAAAATAGTATGATTCTAAACATGCTAACTACAGTCATCAGCAAAATCACGATGTGATGGCTTCTACACTACGAATAGCTGCCTGGAACTCCAACGGGCTGACAAACCATGTAAATGAAATTACCGTATTTTTAAACTACAATAAGATAGACATTCTTTTAATCTCCGAAAGTCATTCAACAGACAGAACTTATGTTAAAATACCTCAATATAAAACATACTTCTCTCACCACCCAGATGGAACAGCACATGCAGGTTCGGCTCTCATAATTAAATCCACTATAAATCATCATACCCTACAGGCTTATGCTACTGCAAAAATACAGGGTACCATTATAAGACTAGAAAACCCCAACATGCCACTGACCATTGCAGCCATATACTGTCCATCCAGGCATAATATTTCAATTGAAGAATACCACGACTTCTTTCAACTTCTCGGATCACATTTTCTGGCTGCAGGAGACTGGAATGCCAAGCATACCATCTGGGGATTGAGACTTGTCACACCTAAAGGTCGTAATCTACTACAGTCATTGCAGCAAAATAATCTAAACTTCTTATCAACAGGACAACCAACGTACTGGCCAACAGATAGAAATAAACTACCCGACCTTTTAGATTTTGCTATTACCAAAGGCATTCCAGATATCCACTCCAACATAGAACCCAGTTTCGATTTATCATCTGACCATAGCCCTATAATAATTACTATAAGTTCAACTATTGTGGAGATAGAAACTTGTCCGAGACTCTGTACAAAGAAAACCAACTGGGATCAATTTGAAGACGAAATAAATAAAAACATCACTCTAAATCATCAAATAAAATCACCACAACAAATTGAGAACGTTATTGCATATTTCACAGAAACAATACAAAATGCTGCATGGAAAGCCACACCCGCTAACGATAAAATCATGCAACGTGACCACAACATACCGCTCCACATAAGAGAAATATTAATTGAGAAAAGAAGATCTCGTGCGAAGTGGCAGAGAACAAGAAATCCTATTGATAAGACACAATTGAATAGGTTGACCCATCAACTCCGTACGGCACTACAACGGGCTCGAAACGACACCTTTGAATATTACATCACCAACTTAAATCCTGATGATCGCACGCTATGGACAGCTACAAAAAGTTTTAAAAGACCAACAGTATCAATCCCTCCGATTAGAAAAGCTGACAGAAACTGGGCACAATCAGATGCAGAAAAAGCTAATGCATTTGCAGATTATCTCGCTAAAGTCTTCACCCCAGACAACAACATAAACGATGATGAAGTTAGTAATTTTCTTAATGCAGCGTGCCAATTATCATTACCTATTAATCCATTCACGCCTGCTGAGGTTCGCAATGAAATCAGAAAGACAAATTCAAAGAAGGCCCCAGGTTACGACCTAATTGTTGGAGATATCTTAAAACATCTGCCCAGAAAGGCAATTGTCTTACTAACAACTATCTTCAACAGTATGCTCAGACTGTGTTATTATCCTATACAGTGGAAGTATGCACAAATAGTAATGATTGCCAAGCCTGGAAAGCCGCCAACAGAACCCTCGTCGTACAGACCCATCAGTTTACTACCCCTAATGTCCAAAATATTCGAAAGACTCCTACTAACACGAATAAATGAGTTAGTTGCTATAGATGACTTAATTCCAGAACATCAGTTTGGGTTCAGGCAATGTTACTCAACAACACAACAATGTCACCGGATCGTGAATAAAATTAGAAACTGCTTAGAACAGAAAGAAATGTGTGCTTCCGTATTTTTAGACGTACGGCAAGCATTCGATAAGGTCTGGCACGAAGGTCTTCTGTATAAAGTAAAAGTGCATATTGGGCATGGCTGGGCGCCAAATATATCTAATTCTGAAATCTTACCTGAGCGACCGATTTTTTCAAGTCAAAGTCAAATCCGCATTATCCGAATATCATCCTGTCAAATCCGGTGTCCCCCAGGGTAGCGTTCTGGGACCCTTCCTTTACCTACTTTATACATCCGACATTCCCATTGCTGAAGATATCACAATGGCCACATTTGCCGACGACACCGCTATCCTGGTATCGGATCCAGATGCCGACAGTTCCTCACAAAAACTTCAAGATCACCTGAATGAGCTACAAAATTGGTTTGATCGTTGGAAAATAAAAGTAAATAGTGACAAGTCAACGCAAGTCACCTTCACTACTAGGCGAACTACTTGTCCTCAAGTCCAAATAAATAATTCGCCAATTCCGGTCAAAACTGAAGTCAAATATCTTGGACTCCATCTGGACCAAAAGCTAACCTGGAGAAGCCATATACAAACCAAGAGAAATCAGTTACAACTAAAAGTTAAACAGATGAATTGGTTGATCAACAGAAGATCGCAGCTATCACCAGAAAATAAATTGTTAATTTATAAAATCATCCTAAAACCGATTTGGACGTATGGAATTGAACTGTGGGGATGCAGCAAGCCTTCAAACACAAAAATTTTACAGACATTCCAGTCAAAATATCTGCGCATGATTACAAACGCTCCCTGGTATGTATCCAATGCAACCCTCCACAATGACCTGAGAGTTCCATTTATAAAAGATGTCGTAACTGCATATGCTAATAAAGCAAAACAAAGAAATTATGAACACAAAAGTCAAACTGTGAGTCAACTCTACCAGCACCGTCTACAAAATAGAAGACTCAAGAGATCCTGGCCCGAAGACCTTGTTGAATAGGTAGATATGGAGAACCATTGATGGATGGTACCCAACACAAGACAACAATCTGTCATACTATTTACTAATTACGCTATTGAGCAGTTTGTTGAGTAGATTGTAAATTTCTTTAATAAAATTAAAAAAAAAAGATGTAAATGAACTTAACTCTGCTAATCTAATGATTCCTATTTAACTGTGGAGTAAGAAATTAAGGGAGTCTGTGTGGGTCGTCGGATGTCAGTGTTTAATTGTTATATTGCTTGTTAACATCGCATTTTCTACTTCAGTTTCTGTTAATATTTTTTTTATTTGGTTATTGACATTTGAGGGGTTAACAGAGCTTCATTGTGTATGATTAATAACAATGGTAATAATAATAAAATGTTACAAAAAATACAAATATTATATAGTAAAATCTAAAACAAAATATACATCACAGATAATACAAACAACGATATTTGTTAGGTTGAGTTGAAGACTTAGAATAATCGAAATTGTGGAATTTTGGAATTAGTCTCTTCCCATGTTTTAGTATATAATACCATTCAAAGATATTGTTTCTTTCATCCTCTATTACCAGTTTGTTCTGGCAATCTTTCACGATTTATATGTTTCGCTAGAAAATGTATATTTCTAATAGATATATTTCTTTCCTGCAACTCGCGCAACTTTTCGCTGATTGCACTTCCAAGATAAGGGATTTCTTTACTTTTATACTTTTAGTAGATCTATTTCCACTGACAGCATGAATTTCATTGTCACCTGCTATTTCGTCAATTTCCATGAGATATTCATGATTTCATTTCCCTAGAGATTTTCTCTTGTGTCACTTTCTATTCGTTTGTGTTTACTTCAGAGTTTGAGTGCACGTATTCCTTGTCTCTGGTCGAAAAATATTCTATACCGTAAATAAATATTCTTCACCGTAAATAAATATTCTTCACCTTAAATAAATATTCTTTCTTCATCAATGCCACTAGCCAAACAGCGTTCAATATCAGGTAGAACTTTCATTACTTTCTTTTCTTCAACAATTTTGGATCTGCATTATTACAATTATAGTATTACTACCTACAATGTGTCCTAAATTCAATTCTTAGTTGCTAGAAATTAATTTTCGACACTTGAAGCGATCTAATGAAACAAGAAACACATTCTGTGTGTTAACATCTGTATATTATGATTATTATATTCACAAACATTTTAAATTGCATATAAAAAGAATACTAGGAATGTAAAAAAATAGTGTTGCATAAATGCAACAACTGCAAAAACGGTGGTTTTGCGTGATATAAATTAAAACAATTCATGTGCAATTATGTATATTTATGGCAAAAATAAATGGTGTTACTTTTGCAAACTGCATATCGATTCCGACATTTCGGATCACCTTCAGTTACATGTCCAATATTGTCAGATGGGATTTCATCCATAACGTTATAATTCGAAGACGGTTAATAACACCAGATTAAGATTTTTGCGGTAAGCATCATGCAAGTCGAACCGAGAGTTAATTTGTGATATTTTTTTATCAGCATGTAGCGTGACCAAAGCAAAAACGAAATCTCGAGTTTTATCTTGCACATATGATGATTAGTTTATATTTTGGGTCCACATGAAGTCCTGAAAATTTCATTTCAAGATTTAGATTTCGCTAGTACGAATTTTTTTAAACTCTTCCAGACATTTTAATTTTCACGGTTTGAATTCATTCTGATGTGAAAGTTTCGAAAGTACACGCTCCGACATGCGTCCTTATGTTTTTGACTGGGTTATGGAAATAAGAGGCAATAAGTTGTTGGTGACAGCCATCTTGTCATTCGAGATGGGTTTCCTTTTGCATAGAGCACTTTTTAGTTTAAGGAAAAATCGGGATTTGCAGTTGACTTATCTCTCGTACAATTTCCTGTTTCTATTTCACAGAAGTCTTCTACTTGGCGTGTGTATTTTAAAAGTATAGAGTTTGGCTCATTATTATTGATTTTAATTATATTCTAGCTTTTAGCCAACTGAAAATAAAGGTCTAACAAACATTAAATATATTGTTTACTCATAGCCTTACCTACACAGTTTAGTGTAGTAAGGCTCCCTGTCAGGGGCAATTTTTCCATGTTTATTCGGTTACACCCTTTACAATCTAAACTTTAAATCCCTGTGCTAAGCATGCTTGAGGCTGTTTTTGCGCGATGGAGATTTACATGGAGACACTTCGTGTTTAGGGTCATTTTGGTAGCGCGGGGCCCATTTTTATGACCTCTTATGCCTATACCCTTGTAAGGCTTTTGTTTGCCGTTCGGGAAGGCACTATGATTGCCTTTGTCCACGGGCTCTTCAGTCTTTTTTGTTACAGTTGGGGTTGTCCGAGCCCCTGTAATAGTATTTTGTTTGTTGATCTCTATGTTAGTCTCACGAAGTCGCGGAGGAAAAAGCAAATTACCTGAAGCAGTGCCCCGCATGTCTCAGGCAGGCATTTATTTAAACCAGGGTGCGCCAGGTGCCCTGGAGTCCACATAATAGCAACTAAGCTTTCCCTTAGCCACGCAGTCCTCGGCTTATGCTGTTCCACCGTTGACTTGGAGGTAGTTTTATTGTGGCTCCTATCCACTCGGCCGGTACATAAAGGCGGACCCCATGTATATTAGGCACCGGCTTGCCCTACACGATTTATACCTGGCAGGTTTCCAAGGGTGAGACAAAGTCCCTCGTATGCCTGATTCACCGGATCCTAACCCGGTGCCCCAAGCGCACGAGCCCCAGCCTCCACGCTGTTAATCCTAGTATAGCTCCAGGACGTTGGGTTCGCTACCTCCCATCCTGTAGGTTATACAGTCCTGAATGGAACTTGTTGCATCATATGATACCTATCTACAAAAGTAAATGAGTATCACAAGACGTCAGTACCGGTACGTGAACTCCTAGCTTATGCCGTCATTTACCTTCATCATCATCACTTGAGGGGTGAGAAGAAGGTAAATACGTTATGGTACCTACGTGCTGTTTTACTTAGACGTTTCAATGAGAATGTAGTTATGATTGTATTTTAATTAATTAGAATTTGGCAGGTACCGAATTAGATAGTGTATTGTATTTTATTTTTATTTATTTGTTATTAATTGTGAATTTTTAATTAATTCATTTATTGATAAACTTAATATCTTGACTCCTGCTTTGTGTTTGCTGGTTCCGGATTTACCTGAAGAGCCAGTTCTCGTTGTGACTTTAGCGTGGGATAACTTGGTCTCTTTGAAGGATGCCTCAACCATACTCGTGTAGACCTTGAAAATAAGAACTGTCGAAATTCTGCTCGATTCCTATAATCATCAGGACCCCTGGTGTATTCGAAATGACCTTCCTTCCGTGCCCATTTCAGAGCCCTGGATGTTGCTCCGCGAGTCTGTTGAAGAAGCTGACTTGGACCTGAGGAATTCTGGAATCCAAACCATCTCTTCAGTAACCTTGGGAATGTGTTCGTTCTCTAAAATTTGGAGTTCCAAGCACTCCCAAGGAATGTTTGTTCCAACTGTGACTTTCAACTTTCATCAGAGCATTGCACTTAAATCAATCCCTACTCTGTTGGTTTAACTTCCTCGAAATGGGTCAACGGTCAACGGTCCCAGTTGGGAACATATCTATAATGTCCGGTTTAAGGAGTCATATATCCGGATGCGCTGCATCGAGGCGTGAATCCAGGAAATTTTCCCTCTATCGCCACTCTCAGGGCACTGTTCACAGCGTGACACAACGTTGAGGGTTTCACCGGTCGCTTTGCCTTTTGGCCGCCGGTTTAGAGTTTGAGGAAGTGCTCGTCTTCGAACTGCTTCGTTTAGTGCCGCTGGTCAAAGCAGCCTCAGCCCTTGCTTCGGGCTGAGAAGAGATCGTTGAAGGAATAACATAGTTTGGTGATACATTTCTCAAATCCCTTACTTTCACAGAATATTAATGGTTCCATATCTTCTGCAGTCATATTTGTGTATAATCTATTTATTTCTTCTGTTTTCTCTTCCCCCCAAACTTACTCACATTGCTGTTTCTTTAACATAGTAGGTATGGTATTTCGTTATCTCTGAAGTCATTTGTTCTATTTCATATTTAAGAACATCTTGGCATGAAGGGGGACAAGAGGGTGTTTTGACGCAAAGGGGATTGAGTATCCTTTTATTATGTTTAGAATAGTTACAAGAATTTATAGGCTTCCTAGAAACATGTCCTTTAGTAGATTTGCTTCGAGAAGTGGATCAGTTGTAGCTTTTGGTTTCTATATGTGTTGAAATCTTCATCTCTTTTATCGCAATATGATTTTCTTGTTCGGTTGAATGGTTTGGCCGTTTTCTTAATTCTCGCAGTATGGGACGGCCTCTCCTGACTTGAACTTGGTATGGAATTGTAAAATTTACTATTGGGGGAACGGAAAAAATCTCTAACGAGATTTTTGCTTCAGCAATTCTGTTAGTTTTTTTTCGCAGAAAAGATGAGTTGTTGAGGGGGGGAATAACATTAAGGAGGGTGGCCTGGTACTCATCTTTAGGTAAAAACCCAATTCTTCGTTGCTCTTATAACCTCTGCTATTCTTCCACGTGCATGTTGGAGGAGGTCATCCGAAACGAATATGAATGATGCAAAAACAACTTCCTTTAAATCATGTTCAATCCTAGGATGCTTACCTGCTATTTCCCTGAGAGCATGCGATAGTGCTTCCCGTTGCAATAAAAGACCATGAACAATTGTCTCAAAGTGTAATCTGCTCGTACAAGTTGATCTTGGTTTGGAATGGGCGACGAATGTTAAAATTGATTTGACTTTTAATGCGCCAAAAACTGGAGTAGCATGTTACTTCTTCTGAACTTCGACATATCGAATTTGATTGAATGTTGTATCCGCCAACCCTTGACATTCTATGCTCTGGGCACTCTGAGGCTTTGGGGTCGGTATCAATGGTTCTTGTGGTTTTGTCGTTGGCAAAAGGTCAAAGCCCTCTTCTAAAATCTTCATTATCACTTCCTAGATAAGGAACTAGGGAGTCGCAGTCAGAATCAGAAAAGGATTTCTGATAGTTCTCTTCTTGAGCCTCGAGTGTTCATAAAAGATTCAAGGGTGTGCTTTAGTTCGTACTGATTCTTTTCTAATCTGTCGAGTGTGCTTTTCCTTTTTCTTTTTGTCGACGAGTTTACCTTTGATGGTGAAGAAACGTCTCTTCTGAATCGAATGATTCCTTCATTAATTCTCTATTTGCTACTTCTCAACGAGTAAGAGTTTCATATCTGCTGAAGCAGCCACCGCCAGTTCATTTTGAACTGATGCCTTATGTGTGCTGCTCGAAAATCTGCGGTGATAATAATCAGCCCGGTACAGAAAGGCCAGTCTAGTAGTTCTAATTTTGTTCAAAATTTGTGAATCTAATTCATTATCCAGCAGCTCTTGTGAAAAAGTACGAATCTTCCAATTTTTCCAGATATCCGGAAGATGAGCGGCAACCAGCCTTTTATATCCTGCCAAGAATCTCACGTTTACATTTTTCTCTTACTATTTTCGTACATTTGATTGACTTGAGTGCATCTATTGTACTGCTCTTATAATAAAGACCCCCGTAAATGACAAAATCTCCGAAAAAAGATAACGGAGTTAGTTTAACTTCCAAGTTATCCGTCAGCTAAGTCTGGTAAAAACATGTAATGGTTATGTGTGCAAATAAAGCAATTTTGTTGCATATTTTAATCTAATCTAATCTAATTGCAATTGGTCAATTGTTCCTTGATATTGTCATGGATTAAGTGCTTGAATTGTGTTCTTGTCTAATATTAAGGTCTTAAAAATGTCATATTTGTTAAGCAAAGTCACAGTAATAGGAGCAGCAATAGGATTTCGGAATCGAATATAAAACTTACAATTAAAACTGCAGAAGACTGGTGCATCAACAACAGTGTCCAACATTGCTGTTCGAATCTTTTAACCCGTTCACACCGCGATATCCACTGTTGAACAATAAACTGCTCAAAAAATTCGTCGCAGTACCTGGCAACACTGTTGAAGCTAAAAGTAAATTTTTCTGCGGCAACATAATTTTTAATGGCTACCCACGCCAAGTCAATGAGGTTCAGATCTGGGTGGTGTGGAGGCAATCTTAATACATCATATGCAATATGTCTTGTCTGCAGCCACTCCTGCATCTCAAGTTTTCTAGAAGCCGAGGTTGGTGCTTTGTCTATCTGCTTATTGTAATACGGCGCGTTATCAATGACAATCGCGCTCCTTGGCTGCAAATTAGGGATTAATTTTTCTGCAACACAATTTTGACGATTTTCAAAATTCATATCATTATGATAATCGTCGGTGCAGCAGTTACATTTCCAACTCACATGAAGTCGGTACAAATCCGTCTTCACATCTAGCCTTGACGATAATGAGGCGGGATCCTTTGGTTTCCTTACCATCATTCATTTCATCACTCCATCCTCTTTGATGTGTGTGCAACGAATGGACATAAATTTCGTCCATGTATACAATAGGACGTTCTTCCCTATATGCCCTCATTTTTTTAGAAATTATACTCTAACGTGCCTGATCTCGTACCGCTCAATTAAAATCTTGTGATTATTTTGGGTTTTCCGCCATCAAAAATCTAGCTTATGTACTTCCATCCGTAAAGATTATTTGCATCCTTCATACTCAATGTCGTCACAAAATTTTCTATGTACTTGCTAAAGTGTTGGCACCTTTTTCTCAGTAACATAAAATGTATTATAGTTCTTCGAAGTATAGTGCACTCTATCACAATCATCTAGGGCCACTTTAGATTTTCTATCAGTTCGCTTCTTGTTAGTGAATGAAAATGATAAATAGATTTATTTAAATTGGTACAACCTAAGTCACATTACATTTACATTAATAACTCACTAAAGAGAATACATGTATAAATAAAAAACACCTAATGTGGATACAAAAAATACATTAAAAACAATATTAAAGCAAGTTTTTGTAACATTACTTTAAAAACATTTTAGTGACTTTGAGCTTTTAGCTTCAGTTGGAAGACTGTTATATTAATTTAATTCTTTAAAGAATAGACAATTCATTGATTTTTTAGTATAGGCTCTACTAATATGCATATTATCCCTACTTCTCGTGAGGTAGTCATGAATTTCATTATTGAAGGTAATGTTTACATACAGGTATGATGGTAGGAGTTTATTTAAAATTTTATAATCAAAGACCATAGTTAAATATTTAGCGCTTAACTCTACTGGGAACCATTCAAGATATTTTAGCATCATATTAATGACGTTATAACGTCGCACGTCGCTTTCTACCTCCTTAGCTTCATTATTTATTCGTCCAATGGTTCTTAAGCCCTTTAGAGCCCATATTATCAGAGCATTTGTTAAAAATGTATGTGTTCTTTATTGAGGTTTTACCTTTTATTGCAATGTATGCTGAATAACAAAAGAATTTGCACCTTGCACTTAATATTAGGGGTGTGTAACTTAGATGTATCATCGAGCAATAATAACAGTATTAAGTTATTTCAAAACATATTTATTGAGTGTGAAACTTTACAAAACAGTTTTGCGTGGGTGTTCGACATAAATGGACCTTACATTTAGTACAAACATTTTTTGGTGTACCAATACAACCGGGGTATTTGCACCGTTCTCTTTTTTCTTGAAATTCTGGCCAATGCCCCGTGGAATGAAATTTGGCCAATGCCCCATGGAATCTCTTCTCTTGTCAAAGGTTGGCATTACTGTAGGTTTTCCTTTCTTTGCTTTTTGTTCAATTTATGTTGCACACCTGATGAACTAGGCCGGCCTCTTCTTTTTTTTGGTCATTATAGTGATCGTCCATCGCATATAAGCAATAGCCGTCTTGAACTGAGATAAACTTAGGCGATCTTTTTTTGATACTTCAGAAAAGTTACAACCTCTTTTACACAAAAGCCAACTATTTACTATACAAAGATCCATAAGTTGGAAATATGTTACCATTTTTGTTCTATAAAAAGTCACAAGGAATCAACTAAATCCACACCTCCCATAAATTGGTTGTAAATAGTTACAGCATTGGGACACTACGTCAATTTTAGATTTGGTCTTAGAATTCCATCGTTTGACCTGCATTGTTGGATAAGTTTCAACAAACGAACTTAGTAAATAAACTGGCTTGTTTTCAAATCATTTTGTAACTAAGAGTTCAACGCCTTCGACTACTGCACTTATTTCTCCGATAGCTCATCTTCCTTTTTTCTTCATTACCTTGTCATCTGTAGAAGTACAACCCTCTAAACGATTGGACCGTACTGTGCCCAAACTGAGTATGCCTATCTTGAATAATTCTATCTGTAGTTGGAGGTTGTTAAATCGAAGTAAATCTTGTGATATTCATTTCTGGGAATTATTTTGGCAAGTTGTAACACTATATTGTCGCTCACTCCAGTATCAGCCCCACTGTACAGCTCCCAGTTGTATATAATACCATCTGCGCCGCATAACACAAATGCTTTGTACCCCCATTTTTGGCTTTGCTTTCAGGTACTGTTTTATGGAGTGGTGACCTTTGAACGGTATTACTTGTTCGTCAACACATACTTTTTCATCCATGGGAATTTAAAAAAAAATCTCAAGCTCTTTTTCTATAAAAGGACGAATTTTTTACAATTTATCATTACTATTTAGTAAATAAGTCGTTGAAATGAATTCGGGATTTAATTTTCTCCCAACGGTTTCGTGACATTGTGTCTGCTACTCTTGACACCCTAGTTTCCCGCTGCCAAAACATTCTGGTTCTTGGTAAACCATATACAGACTGTCTATTTTACGAGGGCCACACCAAATATCTCGCTTAATATCTCTTGTAGAAGAATAAAGTTTTAGAAACAGTTATCCCATTTTTTGTGAGCTATATTTCAGTAAAAAGAAATTTGAAATCCATAGCCTACTTTATGAGATATATTACAAAAACCTGAAAAATAGGAAAACCACAAACGGTTATAGCTTCCTTATTTGTGGAGATACGAAAAAAGTTAAAGGAATGAAAGTTGACGGCAAAGACAATAAGAATAATAACGTGTAACAAACAAATCGAAAAATGCAGTTGGCTTTGACATACGCTATCGTGCAAAAATGAAAAATACATATCTCAAAGTAGGCCATGACGCCATTAATTCCGTTATTTTTTTCTCATTCCAACGATATAAAACATGTCACAGAAATTTTAACCGATACTGTCAATATTTAATATTTTACGAATACCACAAATTCATATAATTGAATCGTAACAATCAGCTGTGCCATAATTAGTGAAAAACAATGAATACAGTTATTAATAAATTTGACAGATTGTCACTGTTGTATGTTGTATGTTGCGTTGTCGAGTTCTAAGACAAATTTTATATCAGTAATTATGGTGAACACCAATAATAACAAATTCGATATGATTAGCATTTATTGTCAGTGCAATTTTGACGCTGAGGTGGCAGTCACGGTTTACGGAGATAGATTTCCAGATGCTCCGCAGCCAAATCGAACTATGTTTAGGAAGTTAGTTCAAAATCTAAAAACGCACGGTTCATTTTCAAAAAAAGTAGTAAGTCGAGCGCATGTTGCGGATAATGTAAGAAAAGTGAATAGAGTAATGAATTATGTTAACCAAAATGAGGAAACCTCTTTGAGACAAATTCAGAGAAACTGTCGCATAAAAAAAGACAGTGCAAGAAAAATATTGAAAAAAAACGGATTTCGATGCTACAAAATGAGTTCAACGTTCAACGTTCAACATTTAAATGAGGGAGATAAGCCAAGGAGAGTAAGATTTTGCAGATGGTTATTAAATAAGAAAAGGAATGACGCGCTGATATGTAGCAAAATTCTTTGGTCGGACGAATCAAGTTTTTCTAATAAAGGATTTTTCAATAGAAATATGCATTATAAGTGGACACGAGAAAATACACATTGGTGCAGAGAGACTGCTTTCCAAGAAAGATTTTCTACGAATGTTTGGTTGGGTCTTTTAGGGACTAAAGTAATTGGACCTTATTTTTATGATGGCAAATTAACCGCTCGTAGATACCTTAATTTCCTGCAAAACGAATTTCAAGATTTTCTTTATGAATTAACAGTGGCAGAAAGATTAAATTATTCATATTTTCAACAAGATGGGGCTCCACCTCACACTGCTGTAATATGTACAAATTATTTAAATCAAGTTATGCCAGATAGCTGGATAGGCACCTATGGACCCATTCTATGGCCAGCTCGATCACCAGATATTACTCCCTTGGATTTTTTCGTCTGGGGTTACATTAAAGACAAGGTATTCCAAACTGCCCCTGAAAATATTGAGGACATCAAAACCAGAATTCGAAACGCATGTGAGGCAATTACTCCTGAAATGCTCCAAAATGTAATGCGTGACGTGTCTCGTAGAGCACGTTTATGTGTCAGAATGCATGGTGCACAATTTGAGCATTTGTAGTTAGAAAAATAAATACACACAATTTCTTTTCAATATAGTAGTAGGTAGTACTGTTATACATAGCTTTTCGTTTTTTTCTTTGGATGTTCGTTTTGTACTTGTATGTTTATTCATGAGATATTTATTGGATTGTATTAAATTGTAATAAATAATTACGGAATTATAATTATTATAAAGTGAATTTTTACTATTATGGCACAGCTGATTGTTACGATTCAATTATATGAATTGTGGTATTCGTAAAATATTAAATATTGACACTATCGGTTAAAATTTCTGTGACATGTTTTATATCGTTGGAATGAGAAAAAAATAACGGAATTAATGGCGTCATGGCCTACTTTGAGATATGTATTTTTCATTTTTGCACAATAGCGTATGTCAAAGCCAACTGCATTTTTCGATTTTTTTGTTACACGTTATTATTCTTATTGTCTTTGCCGTCAACTTTCATTCCTTTAACTTTTTTCGTATCTCCTCAAATAAGGAAGCTATAACCGTTTGTGGTTTTCCTATTTTTCAGGTTTTTGTAATATATCTCATAAAGTAGGCTATGGATTTCAAATTTCTTTTTACTGAAATATAGCTCACAAAAAATGGGATAACTGTTTCTAAAACTTTATTCTTCTACAATAGATATTAAGCCAGATATTTGGTGTGGCCCTCGTAAAATAGACAGTCTGTATAGACGTCAAAAATGTGATTCCTATAAATTATTCTAGTTCTGTAACATGACAGAGGCTTTCTCAAATCAGTTTGTATAGCAAACAAATTACTTTATTCCACTATATACTCTATCTCTATCGATTAGCCTTCAAAAATAGCCATAAGAAGTATCAATATTGTCTGGTCCGTTGGATAAGCATCCTTTCCAAGGCAGAATGGGGCGGATTTGCCGTGCTCTGCTAGCTGTCCACTTTACTTCTCTCTAAGCTATTTATAAAATTTACATTATAAATAGCTTAGGTTTCCTCTTGTGTTCTCATTCATTTACTCGAGTCGCTTTGAAGATGATACGTTGAATGAAGTATTAAGTAGCCTTAAATTACAATAAAATACAGTGGTACAAACAAAATAAGTGTTTTAATGAATCATTATCTCAATTTTATTTTATCAATCCGTTTAGTGATTTAATGGGGGTGGTGGAGGGGTTGACAAATGTTATAAACAAATCTGAGGGCTTGGTTGCTAGTATATACACCAAATCCCAAGTTTCTGTACTCTTATCAATTTGCTTTACTTATTTTCCCCTATTTAACCTTCAATCCTTCAACGGAATTATCTCAGAATATAATATAAATCCAGATGTCGCATGTCGTTAAAATACATTTGTGTAACCAATTTAAAGTGAATATTTTGATTTTATTATATCAACCCTTTTAATAATAGAGTGGGGGTGGTGGAGGGGTTGAAAAATGTTATAAAAAATATGCATAATCACCAAATTCCAAGTTTGTGTACTTTTACCAGCTTGCTTTATTTATTTTCCCCTATTTAACCCCTAACCCCTCACCGAAATTAGTGCAAGATATAATTTTGTTCCAGATCTCGTCATGATACATATGTGTACCAAGTTTCAAGTCAATATCTAAAACCGTTGGTGAGAAAACGTGCGAACAAAAAAAAAGGTACACCGACAGACAGACAGATGTTTTTTCCGTTCAATTTTAAAATCTCGACGTTTTATGACACTTTAAGTCTATTTCAACAAAAAAAGATCGGTAAAGGTATTTACACAGAACTTCCCTCTTTATTGATATAGGGCGGTCACTCTAAAAAATTATTAAGAAATGACATGTAAGAATTATAATCGCAATGTAGTTAACCCTATTATTACAGAGAAAACCTGATAACTTTTTTCCATCATCTACTTTATAGTGGTGGGGGATAAAATTTCTTTTTTTAATTCTCAAAACATTTTTTTGTTTAAATAGGTTTAGAATGTAATGAAACGTGGAAATTTTAAAATTGAAAAAAAAAATCCATGTAGTGGGAAAAAAATTTAAAAAAGTTTTTTTTTATTTTCAAAACAATTTTTATTTAAAATATGTTTAGAATGTCATGAAACGTGGAAATTTTAAATTTAAGGAAAAAGATTTTTTTCCATCCATTTTTTAAAAAAATTTCAATTTTTTTTCTTTTTGATTTTAAAAAATATACATATATTTTTTTAAATATGTTTAGAATGTCATGAAACGTGGATATTTTAAATTTGTGCAAACAAAAAATTTTCCATTTTCAATCATTTTTTTTTCATTTCTAATCATTTTATACAATATTTTCAAAAATTCAAAATTTTTTTCTATTTTTAATTTTCAAAAAAATGCTTTTTTTGAAATAGGTTCAGACTCACGAAACATGGAAATTTTAAATTTGAGAGAAACAAAATGTATTCATTATCTATTACTTTTAGAGGGCCCACCCCGTATATTTTCCAGTAGCAGTAGCGTCAGCAACCTACCAAATTTGACTGTACTCCGTCAAGTAGTTTTTTTAGTTCATGCACCAACAGACAGACCGACAGGCAGATTGACGGAATTGAAGAACCTATATTTTCGTAATCTACACGTTCTGAAACGTGATAATCCGAAAAAATCTCGGATAGTTTTTTCCTTTTTCATTTTCTTGTCTGTTTCTTATATTTGTCCACTTAGAAGTGAGTCTTTCGAGTCCTCTGAATTTTTTTTGTCCTAATTAGTATATGCTTCGTCTGTGATTTTTTGCCATAAAGCATTGATGTAGTTATAGTTGTATCACCAAACCTGTAAATAATGTAATGTGGTCACTGTAGCCCATTGTAAATTTGAAATGTCATACCTAGTTTTAGTTGCCATGGTGTAAAATGATGAAAACTTCAATGTTCAATTAAATACAGGGTGTAATCAGTTTCATGTCAATAAAAAAAACTGGTAATGGGGACCGACTAGACACAAAAATAGAGGTGGGCTGGTTTCGACCATTGCGCACCCTAATCTTATCAGCCATTCTAGGATGGTCAACCTCCCACAATAACACTGTGTTTTGTACATAAATGATATGACTTTGCGCAAGTTTGGGGCCATATTGCTGGTGATTCCAGTGCCGCTCCACGGCGGTAAATCCTGATCTCAATACAGCTTTACTGTCGCTTCAAAGATCCACCGGGTGGGGAGATTCCAGCCGCTTCCAGTAGCTGCCGAAAACAGGAAAGGAGAAGCAAATAAAACAACTTATAAAAACTGTACATTTCTTTTTATTTATGAAACTAGTCAGTGTTATCTGTCCTGAGCTCGAGTCTCAACTAAAGAAGATGGCAATGTCGGAGAATCGTTCATTTATATAAGGCCTTAGAAGAAATAGTTGCAATAATGCCACAGTTGTAACAGTCTTAATACCTAAATATTAAAAGTGTTTCACCTGTGCGAACAGCAGCTAGTTTTTTGGAGGAGAGCATAGGGGCGTGGGTTAGGAGTGTGTACAGTCAAAGGGCGCCACTGGGCTGTTATGAAATGTGATTATGTAATCTTGCCAGCCACGGAACAAGATTAAATTTCTAGCTATCGAGCGATGGAATTCTTAGTCTATCAGTAATGTCAAAATTTACACTTTACTATCAAATCTCAAAGCCTAGGCAAATATCAGGAGTGCACTAGTGCAAATAACAAGAACATGTAGACATTAAACTTATTATGACGCAAGTGAGATGTACAACAAAAAAGTAATAATTTCACAGTTACTCCCTAAACATAATCTGTACGCAATAGAAATTCAAAATATGTGTATAACCCCATTTAAAGCTGTTTCAGTGATTTGAATCTTTGTATTAGGAATGCAGCTACGACTTATATGATACAACAATGAGTCTTAAATTTACAACAGCAAGTCAACGATTTACTATGGATTAAAATTACAGCAAATCACTAAATACTATATAATAAACGAGATTCTGTGAGCCAAATTTTGCAATGCTCGCTGTGTATTCTAGAATGTTAAAGAATGATCTAAAATAAGTGTGTTCTATTAAAATATTTCATGTATAATATAGTAGATAAGGTAGATTAGCATCTGACGGTACCATGCGTTGCTTCACAGTAAAAATCTTAAGATATCTCATCATTCTAGGTATAAACTTAGAGTTTAACTTGTAGTTGCAAACTCTTAGTGTAATTTACTCTAATATTCGAACAAAAAAACACTGAACAAAACTATGATAATTTCTTTAAAAATGTATGGCCAAAATTAAACAAAAAACCTGTTTAGTCTTGACATTTTCTGTGACTACTGAAGCGTGACCTGTCACCGCTTCCTAGGCGTACTTGACGTTGGCTACGACTACGTGCTGCACCAAAATTTCTACATTAAATCTCTTGGAGACTGCTGCAAACAACTCTCAAAGCCAAAACTTCTCTAAATGTCAGCAAGACCCATACACAACAAAACTTCTGAGTAACAGATTTCCTCCTATTACCACTCCTCTAAATACTAGGCCCCATATAACCAAAACTACAGCACTAAACAGCTGGGCTCTTACATAATTGTCTGACCCCATACAAATTGTCTCTGGTCTAACTCAAACATAGGCCTATTCAAACATGTAATCGGTGACCTCGATTACCTTCAGCTACCGATTTTCAGTCGAGTGAGACTATAAATGATAAACCTGGTCCGCCATTTTGATTTTCTAAGTTTTGATCTCAAATTTGTAATTGGTGACCTTGATTACCTTCAGCTACCGATTCTTAGTCGAGTCAGACTATAAATGATAAAGTTGATCCGCCATTCTTGTAACGGTCCAATATTTCTGGCTTATTTTTCAATATTATTGTAAGGTAGTAGAAAAAACAGCTCTAAAGAATTAGAGTTTTTGAGATATAATCTAAGAAATTCGAAACAATCAAATTTTCAAACGCTGATATGGCGAAATTGTCCGCCAATCGTTTTTTATAATAATCTGAACTGAATAATGACTGAGCACACCTTTATTATAAGATAAGAAAAACACTATAAAAACAAAAATATAAAAATTAATCGACATGGCATGGATTGTCATGTCGATTGGCGAATTTACAATGGAACCTTCTAGGGAGAAACGATTCAGTGGATCGAGCAGTAAAAGAAATAGTGGTATACGTATTTTTTTTTCAACGAACTCTCACTAAAAAGTAGGTAAATTCGAAAAATGAAAGTTCATAATGAGTTTTCGCTATCACTCCATAATTTAAATAATTTGTAATCAGAGTTGCGATTTGATTGTGTTAATTTAAAGTAATGACATTTATTTTGTAATAATAGATTGAATACATGCTATTTTAATAATGAGAAGTGCATGTAAATAGCTTGAAGAAGGATATGGTATCATAATTGACTGTAAATAATTACGAAAATATATTGTAAATTAATATTTGTTAAGTTTACCTAATTGTTTGTAAGAGTTTTTTGGGAAGAATCGAATATGTACTGTAACATTGTTTATTATACTCTCTGCAAAATAAAACGAAGAGTAAATTTCATTAGATTTACACATTTCTAAAATCAATAGTATCGTTTGTAGGGGAAAAGTTCCATGTCACTGTGTTGGATTTCGAATTCTGAATAACTTTCAAAATGTCCGTTTATTTGTAGGTTTATCTGTCTGTCTGTCCGTCATGCCGTGAATTTTGGTGCCCGATTTGTTAAATTGTTTGTCTTGCCCAAAGTTAACAATGAAAGTAATTTAAGGGAAAAAGTTGGGATTTGAATATATTATTTCCAATATATACGGTATTTTTTTTCTTTGTGGCCGTTATTGATGTTTTTTTCTAATTGTTCCAAACGTTTCATAAATGTTGTATTCTATTAGAGACTGATAGCTTTCTTGATTTCTTTTTCGTTCCTTTTCATCTTTCTTTTTCTCCTGAATACGCCTGTAATGTTCCTTTCTCAAATATTTGTAAGTATTATTGAACAATGTAGAGGTGTAGTATACATTTATAAGTATATGAGTGTGTGTGGGTGCGTGTATGTGTAATAGAATATTAGAACGATACCTTTTTTCTTTCTTCCTTCTGTCAACTTCGGATGTATAAATCTTCAAGAATTAATAATGTAATGTAATAGAATAATATACATTTTTGAAGTTAAGAAATTATATGTAAAATTAATTATTGAAATGGTAAATAGTAGGTATATGATGGATATACAGGAAAAAGAAAGAATTGTGATATAAGAAATTGTTAAAAATTTAAAGAATTTACCTGAAATAATAAGTACTAAATAAAAATTTGAAATGAATTGAATTAGGAAAAGTGAAGTTTTATTATGAAATAATAATAATGAAAAAGATAAACTAATGCTAATGATTAAAAGTGAATTCTTTATTATTTGTTTGCTTATAGTAATGAAACATAGTCTTTATAGGATTTTGCAAACAGCGGAAAGAAAAACTATTACTGGGAACTAAAAGAAAAACTATAAGGTAAACCCGTCGAAGTGTGATTATGGGGAAAGTGTGACTACTCGTTTGAAATTCCCTAACAGTTTTAATCGAGCAAACAGAACTTAAACATGAAAGGATTTGGTTTACCTTTTCCCAGACTATAATGTTTTAAAATAGGTATTTTTTAAACTGTGATAAGATATATACATATTCCTCGGCATGTTGTGGCATTTAGTGGACATATACCAAATAGCATCTCGACAAACTTAGTTTTAGGTTATATTATCCAACCACCATAAATGTTATAGGTTTAAAAGTGATTGTGTTATGTTCTCAAATGGTTTAAAATTGGTTTTAGCAATTAAGGAATATATTAAGACCAATGGGGCTCTACTTTTAGTAGAATAAAACGACATACTTAAAGAGCAATTGGTAATGTAATAGGGATTTTAAGACAAAACATGTTTGAAGTAGAATTATTCACAGCTTATAGGGTGTATACATGCAGTACCCATTTTATTTCCAGCCATCGAGGAATATAACGGTCAGCCATATTGGGAATGTCTCAGATTGAACAAAAAAATGAAATTTGTATCTAATAGAAATGTCTTATGAAAATAATTTACATATACTAAGCCATATTATGGGCAGATGCTAAAGTTCTCTTTACTTTTTAAGTCACAAAAATGTATTAGCATAATATCTATAATGTTATAATTCTTTAACGTATTTTGAATTTATAGTACCATCTTTTTCTGTGTGCGCAACACTTTTAGATTTAGATAATTTTTTGTTGTTGTTTTGTTTGTAAATACTGCTGAATACTATAAAACACTGTTGTGATTTATCTGATATTTAGTAATAAACTTCCATTTAGTCTTTTAAAGTAAATTTGTCAATTTTTTTTGTATGTTCAATCTCTGTTTAGTAAATTGGGGGATTGCTAAGGATTTTCAAGGGTATTTGCAGGGAAGTTTAATTTACTTGACGCCCAATTATTAAATCAACTTATTTTGTGACCCCGCCCATCTCCACTGATAGTTTGGCCGGCGAATACTCAACTGATAACTGACAGTTGCTTACTGTTACCTAAGAGGCTTGTAGAGTGGTAACAGCAGAGGAAACGGCCGATGGGGTTTTTTGGGGTGCCTTTGTAAATCGGACATCTTCCGAATCCATATCACTGTTGCCATTAAAAGGAAAAGGAGAATTATCTCTTTTCCTTTTCTTTCTTTGGTGAGAGAGAGAGGGTTATCAATTTGGGTATTATCAGAATCTGGGGAATATTGATAAATTTCTATTGTGCGTGTTGTCTGGCGTTTTGATTTTCTATTTTCTATTTTCTTTGACATGTATGGGTAATCATTTTCAACCCCGATGTCTTCTATTTCCTCTGTGTGTGGGTTTTCTTTTTGCTTTTCGGAATTATAAAAGGACTTTTCAACACTTTCTAAGTTCTGGCCCCCATCGTTCAATTGTTCTGTTATCTGCATGTTCTCACGTCGGTCAAAGTCACTACCGCTGCTTTCTTCTATTATTTATAGATTGCAAGGCATTGTAAGCTTCTTCGTATGTTCCTAAAATAAAATTAATAAATCAAAAAAGCGATAACACGTTTAATAAGCGCAAAATACTTTTAGTAACATGGATTTTTCGTATAGGATAACAACTCCAGAAATCTCTTGGCTGGCTGAATCCTTCAATCATAGCGACAAGGTGCTTCTGGGGTTATATGTGCATAGGCAGGGTTCGGACTCGTCTGGAAAACCTGGAGAACCTGGGGAAATCAGGGAATTTAAAAATCTTTAAAAACAAACTGGAAATCTCAGGGAATTTTGCAAATTGTATAAAGAATCAGGGAATTCTGCGTCTCGATATGGAAAACTATAGAGTTCTTAAGAATTTTCACATATTTTAATTCTATTCGTCTTCTTTATCGACCATAATATTAAAAGTATATATTATTGTGTTAAAGTTAGATAAAACCATCCCGCCATCTGCTACGCCACTGCATTCGTTCGAACATTAGTCGCGCAAAATCAAGATTCTCCGCCTATTAAACAGTTCACGCTGATTACCCTATCAGCGTGGACCGTTTCAAAAACTTACGCGTGCGTCTGACTTCATTGTGCTGTGCTTGCGTTATTACGTTAACACATCTCATTTTTGACAGTACATGCAGAATTATCGTTAATTTTATTACTAATGATGATAATGATACCTATTTACAATTTGAATTATTGAATTTATAATGTATGTGATGTAAATATTTGTTGTACCTTGTGCTTAGTTGAAAAATAAACGTCAAGTGTTTCTTGTGAGTGAAATAAGGTTAGTTGCTAGTTGTTTTTCAGTATGTTTTTGTTTACCTGTCTCCATGTTTTTAGCTGCCACCAATAAATATGGCGAGTGTCAATAAGAGTAATTCTAAAAAATGTAGGACGGTATTTAATCCTGATTGGATTAATCCGGAGGTAAATGCGGAATGGGCACTAGTTTTTGCATAAGTTAAAAGTGACCCATTCTCAGCAGCTTGTAAAATATGTGCCAAAAGTTTTTCTTTGAACAACATGGGAAAGGCAGCACTTTTAAGTCACGAAACAAGTGCAGGACACAAAAAACGTGTGATAGCAAGAAAAAAAACTCCATCTGTAAATTTTTTTGGAAACAATGCCATTGAAAACAGTAATAATAATAATGACCAGCAAAACATAAATTATATGCAAGAATCTTCAACTGTGACATCAGTAGCCAATAAAAAATCAAACAAGTTTTTTTTGCCTGAAGAGGTACTTGAAGTCGAAATTGTGGGCATTACATATTGTAGAAAGTCATGCATCTCTTAACTCGGTTAATAAATCACTGCTCATCATAAGACGTATGTTTCCTAATGGAATTGCTGATAATATGAAATTATGTCCTAAAAAACTTGCTTATTTAATAACATTTGGATTAGCTTTATATTTTAATGAGGAACTGGAGAAAACTGTACTTGAATGTGATAACTCCACTACGTGGCTTGTTTTGATGAATCGCTAAACCGAATTGCTCAACGTGGCCAAATGGACTTGGTTCTTCGTTATTGGCATAAAGAGAAAACATCGTTGAGACTATTCCGTGTTCTTTTGTAATTGATATGATGAAATAATTAATTGATCAATAGGTAGGTAAGTACCAACTTATGTAAACATAAAAAGGTGTAAATAACAACAAAATATAATTTAATCAGTATTGTGGAAGATGTCTGTTTGGAATATTTTATCTTATCTATTAAAAATTGCATATAATAATTATTAATAATGCAGTTTATTTAGTTTATTCTACTTAGTGGGGACATACTCAGTCATCCAGGGTATACAACAGATTTATTATATATTATTTTGTAATGTGGAACTGCGTGAAAAAGAAAGAAAAATAAGTGATCTACGAGAATATGTTCTTTTAGGTATCTAAAGTCTGTTTTAATGAATGGAACCACTGCTGAAGACATTCTACACTCATTTGAGGAAGGTTTAAAACCCCTCAAAAGTCAAAATTAATACAAGTATCAATGGATGGACCCAATGTTAATTGGAAATTTATACACTTGCTTGGGGAGTAAGACGAAGTGAATATTATAAATATCTCCTTTAAAATTTTGTAGAACACGTTGGGTAGAAAGCCCTACGCTTGTTATAGAGCCATTGAAATTATGGACGATATCAAAACATATGTATGTGATAAACATACAAAACTTCCTAACACCACCTCGGCAAAAATGTAAAAAAAAAATCTTGACGATGTGCTACTAAAACCTAAATTATCATTTTTTGCAACCATATCATCTACTTTGGAAATTTTTTAAAAAAATTTCAGTCCGATGCGCCTTTATCAACCTCTCTCTACAAAAGTTTGGATTTAATGGTTAGGTCCATATTATCACGATTTGTTAAAAAAAAATATGTATTAAAAAGCTGTACAAGTTCTTTAATGAAGTTTTGATGATCAGAATATTTATTTAAATTATAGTGATAATGATTGTGGTTTCAGAACCAAAAAATATTAACAGGAAAGTAAGGCCAATGATAGACAAAAGCTTCAATTTTTTAAAGATTGTAAAATATTTCTCATACCTACACGTAATAAAAAAAATATTTGAAAGGTCTCCTTTAACGTATAAAATTGTAAAAGCTATACGCTGTTTAGATCCAGATATTCTAATAAACAAGAAACAGATAGCAAAAGAAAGGATGACCATGTTGTTAGAAATATTCTGTAATCAAAAGTTAATTTCCTTAGAACTTGCAGAAAATTGCTCCGTTTAGTTTAACCATTTTTTAAACGAAAATGTCATTAAAGAGCATTTTAATAATTACCGAATTAATTCTGATTCCCTAGATATGTTTTATAAAAATATTTTAGTTAATAATGTAGACTATGGTGATCTATATAAAATAATTAAAATAGTACTAATTTTATCACACGGCAACGCTAGTGTGGAAAGTGGTTTTTCGATAAATAAAAACATGTTGGTTGAGAACATGCATGAGAAATCATTAATTGCCAGACGATAAAAACGTGTGTCTCAATTCATTGTGCTGTGCTTGCGTTATTACGTTAACGCATCTCATTTTGGACAGTACATGCAAAATTATCGTTAATTTGATTTGTAATGTTGATAATGATACCTAATTACAACTTGAATTATTGAATTTATAATGTATGTGATGCTAATATTTGTTGTACCTTGTGCTTAGTTGAAAAATAAGCGTCAAGTGTTTCTTGTGAATGAGATAAGGTTAGTTGCTAGTTGTTTTTCAATATGTTTTTGTTTACCTGTCTCCATGTTTTTAGCTGCCACCAATAAATATCGCGTGTGTCAATAAGAGTAATTCTAAAAAATGTAGCATTTACATTGTCACCTTATGAGTTTATTAATATTTAGATATTTAAATTCGATCTAGTTAACTGTATACAATCAAATTTGCAAATACATGTATTTAAAATTGCCTAAATTTGATAAATTAAAGCAAGTTTAGCAAATAGAATTTCAAATGATAAGAGCAGTCTTAATGGGCCTTTTCAGCATATTTTTTTTATTACGGAATCATAAATTTTATGAAAAATTAAAATACCCGTATTTTTTCAATTTCTATTTTGATGCAGATTAGAGCCAGAAAAAAATAATTAAAATCACCTATTTACAAGTCCAATTTAAACGATTATCCGTAACGCGCCATTAACACGTCAGCAATCCCAAGCCAATAGTGTAAAAGGCGATTCGGCAACGTCGTACAAAATCAGCTTTCAATTGACGTTTGTAGTGATGGGCGATATCGCGATTTTCCAATCACTCCTTAACGGCGACTTATATTTTTCACTTCCGGTGGTTTTAAACTAACGCCATCATAATCTGCAAGCTGATATGTTTACCGTTCGCCGTAATTTGTTTGTGTGAATGTATGGCTGCATTAAGCAGCAATGGACAAGTATGAATTGAAAGTAAAACGATGTAAATTACACTTTATATTAATATTTTATATAATCACGGTGATTTAGTCACGGTGATTTAATCACCGGCAGTGACATATCGCTCATGACTAGACGTTTGACAGCTTGTTGATGTTAACATTTTGGTTTTGAGGTTAGCGTAAATTGAAAGCCTCCGATTTCGATTAAAATGTCTAGCAAGCAGTGTTTTGTTCCATTCTGTGAAAATACGACCGAAAATGCCCCAGAAAAGACGACAGCTCAAATGAAAGTTTAAGGTTATCCGCTATCCGCACGCTCGGTGATCGCAGTGTTGTCGGTTTGCAAGTTATTCTGTTGTGTCCTCGATGATGATTGGTGGGATTACGTGTGCAACCAAGGCGCGTGAAACTCGAGCGTTTGAAATACCCCGTGAAAGTTGTTGTATTTCGCTAATTTATTTCTCAGAGATTGCTGTTCTAAGACGCCTCATTTTTAGATAAAAAATTATTTTATTTTCCCCAAATGACACCCACCATATTTAAATGTCAAAATTCGAATGCACTGTAAAGGCCCATTACTCCGTCATTGAAGATAGACGTGTCCTAGTACTGCTGTAAATTATTAAAGATCTTTGATCTTATTTTATTGTTTTAAATATTTTCCTAACGTCAGTTAGTAACAATAAATTTAGTGGACAGTATAGAGTAAAAATACGGATTTTTAATAGTATTAGGAATAAACCTGGGTAAGAATAACTTAATTACTTCATGGAGACCATTTCTAAAATGGCGTCTTCCGCTTTTTTATAGCAAATTTCATACCCCGTTGCTGACCAGGAGCGGTTTTATAATGAAGGGAGAATTTTCTCATCAAACACCGGAAAATGTATTCCGTAAGTAAATAACTAAAACAAATATAACAAATTTAGGGCGTGTCACTTATTAGAAATTCAAACATATTTCATTTCATTTTAGGGTGTTTTTATAGATAGAATAATGGATAAACTTGCTAATAAAGTGGTATTGTTTGGCGCCAAGTCGTTTAATGAGTTCAAAGGAAAAATTAAACTCTATGAACAGATTAAGTCGAAGAATCAAGGATCTATGTCAAAAAAACTTTGCAGATAAGACGAAAAAAGACAAGTACATTAAGACTGAAGTGAAGTTGAATGCGGACGACTCTAAAAGGCATTCACAATGGACAGAACACTGTTTTAATTGCGGAATGAAGAGTCATAAGTCGAAGGAGTGCCCTTCAAAGCAAAAGGGCACGAAATGTTTTGGTTGTAATGGTTACGGCCATATATCGAGAAATTACCGAAATCCGACAACGAAAATCCGCCGAAAGTTAACGCTGCAGTAAATTCTATCGTGCGAAATAATACGGTAAATATTACCATTGGGAAGTATAAATGTAGAGCTCTCGTCACCACAGGAAGCGATATTAATGCCATAAGAGAAGAAGCTTACAGAAAATATTTATACAATATCCCGTTAACACGAAGTCCTTTGTCACTTTTAGGCATTGGAACCAACAACGTTAAGACTATATGATCTTTTGATACTTCTGTGATCATTAATGACGAGGAGTTCAAAATAACATTTCATGTTATACCTGAAAATGCAATTAATTTCGAGGCAATAGTGGGCAATCCATTGTTGACCCAAGCTGTAGTTTTACTCACAAATGACGGTGTAGTGATTCATAAAAGGGAGGAAAAGAACTTTATGATACAAATACAAATAACGAAGGAAAATCAAGTTGATACGGATCATATACGAGATCCAATAGTTAAAAAATCTGTCGAAGATATGATTAATACGTATAAACCAGACAAAAAAGAAACAACTGTTGTTGAAATGAAGATTATATTGACCGAGGAAGAACCGATTTACGAAAGCCCAAGACGTTTCCCGTTACCCGAGAAACTGGAGGTTGAGAAACAAGTTACCGAGTGGTTAGAAACTGGTATTATAAGGCCCAGTTCATCCGATTTTGCAAGTCCGGTAGTTCTTGTGCGTAAAAAGGATGGTACTCAACGAATGTGTATTGACTACAGGAAATTGAATAAGGAAATGATAAGGATCGTTTTCCGTTGCCGTTAATTGATGACATTTTAAACAAACTCCAAAACGCTAAGGTTTTTAGTACAATTGATCTAAAAAATGGATTCTTTCATGTGACCGTTGAAGAAAACAGTCGAAAGTACACGTCGTTCGTATAACCCATCATGGACCATTCGAGTTCTGCAAAGTTGCATTTGGCCTATGTAATAGTCCGAGTGTATTTCAGAGATTTATTTATCAAGTCTTCAGGCCGTTGATAAATAAGAATCACGCGGTTTTATACACGGACGATATAATAATCCCATCAAAGGATGAATCCGAGGGTTTGACGAGGCTTAAACTCGTTCTTGATACTGCCAGCAAGTTTGGTCTAGAGCCAAAATTTGAAAAATGTCAATTCTTGAAGCGACAAGTTACGTTCCTAGATCATGTAATTGCGGATGGAACAGTTAGACCAACCGAAGAGAAGATGTTAGCAATCAAGAATTTCCCGGTTCCAACGACGATTAAACAAATCCAAAGTTTCTTACTCTACTACCTGCACGGTGCGCGAACAGAATTGCATGTCGATGCGAGCAAGCATGGATTTGGAGCTTCATTACTCCAAGAAGACGAAGACGGGAAGTACATCCGGTTTACTTCATGAGCAAGAAGACGACTCCTGCTCAGCAACAGATGCATAGTTATTTATCAGAAGTATTAGCTATCACGGAAGCCCTAAACAAGTTTAGAGTATATTTGTTAGGCAATAAATTCAAGATAGTAACGGATTGCGAAGCATTTAAAAAACAATGGGAAAAAAGGACCTGACGACGAGGGTGGCAAGATGGGCATTACTGCTCGAAGAATTTGACTGCGAGATAGAGCACCGAAGAGGAGAGCGAATGAGACACGTAGATTCGCTCAGCAGATATCCTACGGTAACGACGATAGAAAATGTTGTTCTACGAAAGGTGCAGGACGCACAACAATAAGATTCAAACTTAAAAGCAATAATGAAAATACTTGAAATAGGAAATTTTAAAAATGAAGCCTACGAAGATTATTTGTTGGAAAATAGGATTCTCTATAAAGAAGATAAATTGCTGGTGATACCCAGAAGTGTGCACATCGAAACGTTAAATACCAAGGAAGTTGTGGACAAGTTAACTCTACATAAAGCAACGTTTGGCAATCCCAGGAGAATCATAACGGATAAAGGAGGTGCTTTCAAAGGATAAGACTTCATAGACTACTGCCAAAATGAGGATATTGAACACGTGGAAATAACCACCGGAGTACCAAGAGGAAATGGCCAAGCAGAAAATATGGTTAAGACAGTAACTTCAGCCCTCAGACGTTTATCGTGTGATGACCCACCCAATTGGTATAAGCATATAACGCGGTTGCAACTCGCAATCAATTCGACCTGTAATAGAAGTACAAACTATAGTCCCTTCAGACTTCTGTTTGGAGTCGATATGAAGCTGAAAGAAAATCAAGATTTAGTAAAGATTTTAGAAGAAACCGGAAGAGAAATATTCGAAGAAAGAAGGTACGAATTAAGAGACAATGCAAAATTAGCCATTAAGAAAATGCAAGAAGAAAATAGTAAAAGCTACAATAAAAAGAGAAAGGCAGCTTTTGTATATAAAACTGGCGACATAGTGGCAATAAGGCGCACACAATTTGGTACGCAAAATAAACTATTCCTGCGATTTTTAGGCCCTTACAAGGTTGTCAATGTCAAAGGTCGAGATAGATATGATGTTGAGAGAGTGGGAAAAGGGGAAGGCCCTAAAGTCACCTCAAACAGTGCAGACGGTATGAAGCTTTGGAAGTTAGCCGCTAGTGATGATGAATCATCTGGGTCAGATGAAAGTCAGGACGGCCGAGCTGTTGGTTTTGTCACGGCTAATTCATAAAAACATTATTTTATACCTTGCCAGCACGATGGCGCTCGCCAGCGATTAAGTAGTGGGAAGAGGTTGGCAACACGACAGGGGGAAGGAGAGTTGCTGGTTGACGACGAACGACGAATCTGTTTGGTTATTTGTTTTAAACTGTTTATTTAAACTCTTGTATTTTATTATAGTAATAAAACCTTCTGTGTAAAAGTGTTTCTGTGCTTGTACTTTTGTCAATCCCACATAAATGAGGCGTCTAGTTACAAAACTCTTTATCTCCGCAACAACCACTTTTGAGAAAAATGGCAAAAACCATCCTTGTTAATACATTTGCATTTATTGGCAGAGAAGTATGTTAAAATTAAGAAAAAAAATTGTCAACTTTTATGACACTTGAAAATCAAATTGTTCAATTAGGAATACTAAAAACACATAATATTAGTCTGGAGAATGAGAGTTTTGTAATTAAAATGTGGAGAATGAGAGTTTCGTAATTAAAATGTGGAAAATGTGACTTTTGTAACATAGCAAGACAATTAATTCCTCAAAATAAAAAATAAATGTTTGTGCAATTTTTCATTATTGAGAAATGTAAAAAGTAATAGAACATAACTTAAACTCTAGATTGTGAATCTATTTCTTGGCGCTCGCACAATATTGCCTCTACTTCATCACCAGGATCATCAGCCTGATCAAGCAGGATCTTGTAGAACTCGAATGGAAGTTTTTCATTTTCCCTCCAGGATGTTCCATAATATTTCGACATCAACAAATCGACGTATTTTTTTTTCATTTTCCAAAACGGGAATTACGGCTGGGTTCATGTTGGTTAAGCTTTTTCCCCGTTTGCAGATGCTTTTTGGGACACCTAAGCAGCTCTTATAATAAACCTCACCCTGCACAAGAACGTTGTTTGTTGATTTCCGATTTAAAAAGAATCTCTTGCATGCTTGGAACTAAAAGTGCTAACTGCCTGATGGTTTTAGGGAACTTGTCTTTGGCCTCTTGACAATCTTTGCCAAGCCTTTTTATTGTTGCGTAATGTGAAAATATTTCTTCATATTCTTCTGGAAATAAAATAATTTCTTGTTTTTTAATTTCTTTTTCACTTAACCCGAAAACCCGATCAGGCGGAATGTAGCTGTTATTGGAAAAATTGCTTCTATCCCTTTTGTTTTTTGGGGCAGTGGAGAGCCAAAACATGCCATTGCTAATAGCGTTGAATTTTGATTTTGGCCTCCACAACCATCTGCCATTAATCGAACTTTTTCATATTCTAATACATCAGTATTCTGCAATGTATCATAAACAGATGGTGCAATTTCGTTTGATCCTTTGGTGTATTCATTTTCGGTCCAGCAATACGATGTGACTATTTGTGGATTAAGTCTATCTTTTGAGCATCCTTTTACTACAGTAAAATTATAAATATAAATTTGACGGTTGTAATAGGTTGCCTGATCCGGGAGTTTGAGCAGAGGTTGGTTCTTCTGACAATCAAACGATAATGTTAAAATTTTTGAATTCTTTTCCCTGAGTAGATTAAAAAAGGTCTGGGCTCTAAATTTGTGTATTCGTTTTTCAGTAATTAATTGTTGTTTTTGTTGTTCATTGAATTCCGTCTTTATCATCTCTCCGAGTTGTAAACAGGTAGAGCAAACATAGATGCGCGGAGTACCAAAACCTAAATTATATCTCGTGTTATATATTTTTCGAAAAAAGTTTTCCTTCACTGAAATCGCCTTAGGACTTTGATTATATATTCTATATAACTTGCGAATATTTAAGTCAAACGAAAGATATTTTCTATTAGAAATAGCAGACCTACAATAATGGCTCTCAACGCACTTTAATTTATTCAAAAAATTCATAACAGAAATTTTCTTTGGTTGATACAAGTGTAATTTTCTATATCTTCCTCTTTTCTCAGCAGGTAGTTCACCTGTTAGCTGACCATTTTTGACTATCCTATTAATTCTAAATCTGGACACACCAAGGACCCTTGCAATTGTGTTTAGGCAAACAGGAATTTTAATCATTTTAAAATTTGGTATACAATATTTACACTGAAATGATCGAGTATTGTATCTGTTTTTATCATTTTAATTTCAATATATTTCAAAAGCAGTGTATCCTGATGAATTTTATTTTTCTTAGAATAAAAAATTCCGTGAAACCTTAATAGTTCGCCCATTTTTAAAGCGAAAAGCTCCTTTTTAGTGACTACAGGTAAACTCAGGTAATTCTTTTGCAGCATACCTGTGAAAATTTGAAGTGTTGGAAAAAGCATAATACAAAACTAAAGTTGTTAAAAACTAACCTTACCTCTTTTAGCTTGGTGCACTTCCAATGCTCAGGTTTTTTATCCGCTTCCTGGTTAATTCCTGCCCTGTGGATGGAGTAACACATTTATCCATTTTAAAATCAAAATCTCCAACAATTAGTGGTCAAAACAATGGCAAATTGTAATTAAACAGTTAAATATCACACACTTTGTTATGCTGCTGTTGTGGGCTTAGTGGAGTTATTCTTTATTTCTTAACTAAACACTTGCACCTCTCGATTTTGTTTAGGAAAACAAAGGACTAAGTACCTCCGATAGGTATATTGTGGTATTGTTACAAAGTTACTTATGAAATATATGAAAATACATTGTAAAACATTAACTGTCTATGCACACGACATAGACGCTTCGTTGCAGGAAGAAACCGTTGAAAACTTGTGTGATGTCATGGCGGATGTATGCGCACGCTGCTATCTTTTTTCTTCGCCGCACGCCGTCGTTGCCTCCAGGAAGTGGCGACATCTACTTTGGTGGAAGTTAGGGGCGTAGTACCTGACAGCTGTCATCTAAAATGCCTGGAAGTAGTAGTGCCACTATAACGTGACTTAAATGTTCCCAATCAATTGGTTGTTTGGATAATGTAATTTTTATAACAAAATGCCTTACGAAGAATGTGAGTTTTGTAACTTTCCGTGAACGCTAACATATAAATTTCAGTTTTCTCTACGAGATGCCACTAATAACTTGATTTTCTTAAAAAGTGGATATTGTGACTTTTGTAACTAGACCCCTCAAATAAACCGCACTCTTTATTTATGAACCTAACATAGTTTAAATCAAATATGCAATTATTTTTCAATTTGTTTCTTTTTGTTATTCTGTTTTTGATGCAAAACTTTGTTTTTGTCCAGTCTCTACCGGAGAGGATTGAAGAGTGCTGTGAGATACACTGAAGACAATCATTCTTTCTGGGGGTAGTTCCTTCTTTTAGTTGGCTATAAAAGTACTTTATTAGACATTCATTTTCTTCTCTGCTCCAAGGAACTGGCTTGTGAATGCCCCTTTGTTTGGACTTTAAAATTATTGTGTTGTTTAAAATCTGTTTATGAAGAATTTATTTTATTCATTTTTTATTTTTATTTAGTTTAATTTAATTTACATAATCTGGCAGTAATTTGCTTTACATTTAGATTACAATTCTAATTCTAAATATTACGTTACGAATCATATTATAGTATAACTAACATTACAATTTAGAATCATATAATAAGTGGGAAAAAAATAAAATTAAAGTAAACGAACCAGATAGTATGTAGGCAAAGATTATATAAGATATAATATGCACCTAAGTGAGTAAATACTTCTTTGTGCATATGATGAAACGTTGCAATAACCGTGAACATGTACTATCAACCTATAATTATATCAACTTATAAATATGTTAACTAAGCTTATAATAATATTAACTAATTACCTATTTCCTATTTTAGTTATATTTACGTCTGTTATAATCACAATAATCAAAATTATAACAGCCATAGCATTATTTAACTTCTATCGTAGATGTATTCCTTACCGTAAGACGGGGTAACTTGATCACGATTTTGGGCTATTCGTTGTTGTACCGAAAATATTAGCTGTATTAGAAGAATTCTGATGGCAAAAAACATTACTTTGGACCTAGAGGAAGAGATCCTGATAGATAGAAAAAATCTTGATTGCCTCAATTTTCCAAAAAAAAATTTTTTGTGTTGTTTTTCAAGTTGCCCCAGTATGGGGATACTTGAAAACAGGTTGATTTTGAGCATATTTGTTGTGTTAGACGCTTCCAGGGTAACATGAAAAATGAATAAGCAAAAAAAATTGCCCATACTGTTCAAAAATCATCTAAAAAGCATTATTTTCAAGGAATATATGGACAATTTATCTTTTGTTCAGTAGAATCTACCAAAAAAGAAATATAAACATTTATTTATTTATAAAATAAGTGGTATAAAATAAAACTATATTCATAAAAAACAAAATAAACAATAAATAAAATTCTTCTTCTTAAAAACTAAATACCTAGACAAAAACTAGGAGTATAATATAATATTTAGATAGACTGACTGAATTGTAACTGGCCTCTTCTTAGCACCTCTGGCTCTCCCATTCTTTTCATAATCTCATCTGACAATACCGTTGAGATGTCTGGAACATTGGGATAAATGAAGGCACCACTGCACTTTTGGCTTGGCCTTAGGAATGAGCACATAAATGAGCCTTCAGTCAACTTGTCCAGTATCTTTGCAATGTACCTCTTACTGTCGCCTTTGGTGGTCTTTAGTTCCACTGAAACATATTCATTGACTTTAAAATCTATGTCAGTCGATTTTTGTTTATCAGTCTTATCAACATGTTCTGTTGGAATATTTTCAGTATTTTCTTGAATATCTTCAGTATTCTCTTGAATATCTTCAGGTTCAATACATTCCAAATCAGAAAACGTTTCAGGATCATCTGAACTCAGATCCATGGGCACAAATTCTCCCTCGCTGTTCGAACTGCTTAAGTCCCCGTTCAATTTAGCTTTTACTTTTTTGGCAATCTCAGTGTAATTTTGTGCTTTCTTTGGTTTGCTAATCTTTCGTTTGTCAATCTTTCTTTTCTTATTTTCTTTTTTTCTGGCTCCTTCCTCAATCTTCTTTCTATTTTTCTCTTCTTTTCTGGCTGTTTCTTCCTCTTGTTGTAGGAGTACATCATTTACTGATATACTTTTACCAGATTCAACGTTTATTTTTTTTTTCTTTCCTGCTTTCGAGGGTCCTCCACTGCCAAATCTGGTAGCTTCGAATATTTCCTTTAGCGAGGCAGCCATGCGATCCTCAGCTTCATTTTCTGCCACTGAATCCGGTGGAAGTTTATTCAGAATTTTATCTCTAGAGACAGGGAATAACCCTGTTGCCTCAAATCCTGATTTGATAATTTTAACTCTATTAGCTTCTATATCATTTAAAGCTTTCTTAAGAAGACGAGGAAAATGGTCCTTTCTTATGGTTCCCTTATTGTGTCTTTTCCATTCACGCAGAATTTTTCTCCAAGCCCCTTTAATAGGTCTGAAGCATGAGACATCCAAAGGCTGCGTTAAATGAGTACTATTAGGTGGTAATAGTATGAAACGAATTTGGTTCTGCTCGCATTCAGTAATTACATCTAAAGTTAAGTGGCTCGCCAAGTTATCACCTACAAGCACTTTAGGCCCTGGAGGTAGTGACTTACAGTAGGGTAAAATTATGGTGCGGAACCAGTCAGAAAAAACTATGGAATCAAACCAACCTGACTGGGTTCTGTTGTATCTAGCTCCATCTGGACCCTGTTCTGTCCATGTTGACCACAAGTGATCTGCCTTATAAACTATGTAGGGGGGCAGAAAGTGGCCTGAAGCTGTACATGAGAACATTACGGATGTGGCAGTTTTGGATGTATCCATTATTTTTTGTGCCCTTTTACTACTCCTACGCACAATGATCTTTACCCTCCCTGGATCATCCGTAAAGTTAGTTTCGTCATAATTAATTATCCCTTCCGGAGATACATCCTGTAAGTTGTTGGTAAGATTGTTAAAAAAAATGTTAATAACGGAATGGCTCACTGCTGCCCGGCTCTCTTTTATTGCCTGAGAAAATCTGGTTGATAATTCTTTATGCCTATTTAAAAAACTATTTATCCACCCCTCTCCGGGCCTATTGTTTTTAAACTTTACAACGTTACTTCCACTCCTCTCTAGATAATTCTTTACCAAGTCAGCTAAATCTTGTTTTTCGAAGGGAAAACCCCAATCTGCAGCAAATGAAAGACCATTACAGAGAGCTCTCTCCTCCCTTTTTGTGAGAACTGTTGGACAACCCGGTTTTTTGAGGTGAAGTCCTCTTACTTTTCTGCTGATCGTGGCAATGGGAATTCCAAATCGTTCTGATACGTCCGTTAAAGTAACTGCTTCAGTTCTGTAATATTCCACAGCTTCCAGTAGTGTTGCATGACTGTAGTTCTGATAATTCCTAGCTCCTAGGCGTCTTTTGTAATTTCTTACCATTTTTCAAGTTTCCCCTGAAATGCACCAAAAAAATAAAATAATACGGCCCTGGCGTCCCAAAAGGTTTTTGTAAAAAATTAGGTTAGGATATTTGTAACAACACAATAGGTATTACAAAAAAAAATATTAGCATAAATTGGCTTCCATACACACATCTGCCCAATCAAAAGTATTTACACCATAAAAAACTACCCTTTTCTCACCTCCTTTTCACTATTTATTTTAGCCGCAACAGACGCTTACTGACATCAGCTGAGCACATAAGGATTTACTAGGTACCATCTACTAAATAACCACCAATTATTTTGATTTCATCACTCACGGCTAGATGTCAGCTCAATATAATAAGTCTTCATGCATGTGTTTATCAAGTTGCCCCGACTTTTCAAATTACCCCGTTTTACGGTACACGATATTTAAATTTTCTTACATTACGGCTTTGTCTGATTTCCTTTGGTAAAATGTTATAAAATTTTGGTGATAGATATGTTAGAAATCTTTGATTAAGCTTTATATTCCTTTATATCACAATAGTCAAAATTATAACAGCCATATCATTATACAGGGTGTTTTTAAAAAGTATGTCAATCACTTAACCACGGACTCAGCATGTCAAAAGAAGTTGATTCAGCCTAATTTACCTCTATCCAAAATCGCACCCCTATGAATATACAGCCCTCTAAAGTTGGGATTAAAAATATTTATTTTTTTAATATTGTGCAAATGGCTGTAGATATCTTTTTCAATTTCGGAACACTGAAATGTATGTCAAAGGGTAATAGTTTAAAGTAAAAACTGTTTAAAATCAAATTTTCTAAAAGGCCGATTTGGGGGTAAACTACCCTTCCCTCCTACCCCCTCTTTTAGTGGTACGCCTATGACTTTTTTGATATAGGGCATTTTATATAAAATTTAATTATAAAACTTTTCTTTATCTTGTTTTTTTTTCATTTAGATAACCATTTTCAAATGAATCTGGAAATACTAAAACCATTATGAAAAGTGGAACATATGAAATAAAAAAGTTCTTCTGTGTAATTTTGGCATTTGAAGTTACTGGTATTATAATAAAAGATGTGCATTGCTATAATAAATTGTAAAATTAAAAAAATGTTTAAATAGGTTTTTTTATTAAATAAAAATCACAGAAACTAAAACATCAATCATTAAAGCAACAAAGTAAATTAAAATAATATTAGAAGTAAAACAACAAATAATGAAATAAATTAAAAATAAAATAAAAAAATATCGAACATTAAAATTTTATTTCAGAATGTGCTCAAAATGATTTCCATTTTGTCGTACACAATACCTTGCCCTTTTTAGAAGCGAAAATCTCACATTCTGAAACACGGCAGGAATGTTTCTAAATTCCTCGGCCGATTGTTGAATTCTTTGTCGGAGATGTTCAACGCTCTCTATTGGAACAGAATAAACTTTTTCCTTCATAGCTCCCCAAAGACAGAAGTCAATTGGGTTTAAATCAGGGGACCGAGCAGGCCAACTGACTGGAGCATCAGCTCTTCGACCTATCCAACGTCCTGGAAAACGCCTTGATAAACATTGCCTGACTTGCAGGCTATAATGGGGTGGAGCACCATCTTGTAAATACCACATGTTTTCTCTAATATTAAGATTAACAATATCTAATTGCTCAGGCAATTCATTTTCCAGAAAATCTAGGTAGTCAGCTCCATTTAAACGACGTGGAATGAAAACAGGTTCAATTAGATGGTTATCAACAATACCTGCCCAAACATTAACAGAAAAATTACGCTGAAAATGCGTTTCTATCTTTGCATTGGGATTTTCTTCAGACCAAATGTGATAATTATGATGATTTGTAATACCATTTCTATGAAATGAGGCCTCATCAGTTGACAAAATGGTGTTTACAAAACTTACATTTCTTCCATTTTTTCTGAGAAGCCAGTTACAAAATTCCATTCGAGAACCGTAATCTTGAGGTTCCAATGCCTGAACAGTCTGTATATGAAATGGAACTAGTAATTGTTCTTTTAATGTTCTCCATACTGAATAATACGATACTCCTACCTGAGAAGCTATTTTACGCACACTGCTTTCAGGCCGTTCTGATACAATATCTAAAATTTCCTCTTCGACCTCTGGAACTAGCACAGTCCTAGGTCTGCCACACTTCCCAGCACGATCATTTGATAGACTTCCAGTTTACCTTGCACGACGATCGACTGCAAAAAATGTACGTCTATCAGGATGCCGACGGTTTGGAAACTTTTCCACATAACGCCTAGCTGCACTAGAACTATTTCCATTACATTCGCCTAATATTCTAATCATATCCACCATGTCGGTATTAGAATAACTCATATTAAATGCCATTGTTAACAATTAATAACTGATATCTATTAAAGCAGTTTGACAAAAATGACAGGTGTCAACTACCTATTAAATTTTCACAGGTGCCTTTGATCATCATCTACATTAATTTTAAACATTATTTGTGTTATTCTACAAAGGCGTGGTAATGGTTTTAATATTTCCAGATTCATTTGAAAATGGTTATCTAAACGAAAAAAAAACAAGATAAAAAAAAGTTTTATAATTAAATTTTATATAAAATGCGATATATCAAAAAAGTCATAGGCGTACCACTAAAAGTAGGGTAGGAGGGAGGGTAGTTTACCCCCAAATTGGCCTTTTAGAAAATTTGATTTTAAACAGTTTTTACTTTAAACTATTACCCTTTGACATACATTTCAGTGTTCCGAAATTGAAAAAGATATCTACAGCCATTTGCACAATATTAAAAAAATAAATATTTTTAATCCCAACTTTAGAGGGCTGTATATTCATAGGGGTGCGATTTTGGATAGAGGTAAATTAGGCTGAATCAACTTCTTTTGACATGCAGAGTCCGTGGTTAAGTGATTGACATACTTTTTAAAAACACCCTGTATAACTTCTATCGTAGATGTATTCCTTACACAATATTTTAAATTTTCCTACATTACGGCTTTGTCTGATTTCCTTTGGTAAAATGTTATAAAATTTTGGTGATAGATATGTTAGAAATGTTTGATTAAGCTTTATAACGTCTTTTAAAAAAAATTGTAAGATACATGTCTACAATAATAGCGAAATTTAAATGTGATGTATTCTTTAAATTATGTGTTTGTATATTATATATGATTATGATTATATGATTATATTATAATATATATATTATAATATCTTGTATGTATATATTGTATGTTTCTCTGTATTTTTTTAGCTATGCTAGTAATAAAGTATTATTATTATTATTATTATTATATTGCTAGGAGGAATTTTGAGGAGACCACTTGTTAAATTACGTGTCGCATATCTACTTGAGGTATAGTTTTTCATATGATCACTTTTAAATGTGTATAAACAAACACTGAGAACATATGAAGATCGAATATTGCTTATTTTCTTTGAGTAAAGAAGATTAGTAGGGTACATTTTCTTGTTAAATATAATTTTCAATATGTGATTTTGAATTACGCTTAATTTTTTTAGTGCATTAGAGTACAAGCCCCCCCCCCCCCATACCAGAATACCATAGCGAAATAACGATTCAGCTAGAGCTTTATATACTAATAACATGGTTCTTTTATTTAATACTACCCTTATTTGATAAAATTTAAATATTAATGCGCTTACTTTAATTACCAAATAGTTAATATGATCGTCCCATTTGGTATTTTGGTCAATCATTATGCCTAAATATTTCATATGGTCAAATTCTTTTATATTATCATGTAGATTCGATATACTTATTGTATGGAAGCTAGGTCGATTTATATTTGTAACAGAGAAAGCTATACATATATTTTGTCTTATCCACATTTAGAGAGAGCTGATACGTATCTAACCAGTTTTTTATATGAAATATACCATTCTGGACCTTTTCTTTAGCATATTCCCATGTATCTCCATTAAACAAAACAACTGTGTCGTCAGCATATGATATTATTTTGGAACAAGCAATAAACTTTCATATAATTGGTTTGACTAATTTTAATAATGGGATTTCGGAAATATTATTGACTTTTGCGAAACTATATTTAGTTTGTGAATATAAAAACTATAATTAAGAAGAATTATAATATATTAAATCAACAATTCACATATTAAACAGCCACAGTTCCTTAACCCTTTACTTATTTTTAGCTTCCTCATTCTTTCTTTCAATATTATTTTCTAGTTCTTCAGAAAGTTCATCTATATTTTGTCCATCATCTTCTTACGCGTCGGGTTTTTATAAATGACTATAATAATAGTATGTTTTACTTTCTTTTTGAAATTTAGATTATTTACCAACATTTCTAATGCATTTTGAACCAGATTTGAGTCTGCTTAAATACAATAAACGTTCATGAATAATTTTATACAAAAAAGATTGTAGGTGATGCACAAAAACCCAACTTTTTGCACTCTTCAATAAAAATCAATTTAGGACATAGGCTATTTAGTATTTTCAAAACATCAATGCAGAATCATAAAATACAAAGATCAAAAATATATAGGAAAGCATTAAAAACATATAAACTCTCAACATGTAAAAAACTGCAAGCAGGGCCGGACTTATATATTTTCGGTGCATTCTGGACACATTTTCTTAGCACATTCTACATTTTTGCTTCTGACAGTTGAAACAAAGGTAGGCTGTTCTTCGTTTTAATTTGTAGGGGCACAAGAAGTAATTCTTTCATTTCTCAAGTTTTTCCAATTTAGTTTCGGGATTTTTCCCTTTCGATTTATCCAGTATTCATAATATAGTCAGTCTCAAGTTTCGCTATATATAGGGGTTTGTTGGCCTATTTTCTAATTTGGGCGTCACTAATTGAATTTCTAACTCAAAAAAAAACACTTCTTTGCAACAGATTATTATCACGATATGACTCATACATGATGTGAGCATCGACTGTCAAATAATTGTTAAGAAATTGCCATTGGCCAGCGGCAAGTTCTACGGTTACAGGAAAATTTTGCACACTTTTCGTTCAGAGCATCTAGACCTCCTTTAGTGGAATTTTAGTCCGTATGATGTATGCCTCCAGGCGCCCCGCTAAAAGAAGAAGAAGATGGCTTTCTCGAATTTAGATCGTCACCTTTATGATGATGGGAAGATTATAGCAAAATTACGGCTTTATTTTTCTTAGGTACATATGAAAGTATAGTGATATCCTTCGTGAAACCATAGTGTGAAGTACCGACTTCTCTATTTTTATTGGGGAAGAATGCAGGTGGAATCTATTTTTTGTTTTTTTTTATTCAATGTACCTATACAGGCCAGGCCTCTCTAGTTTAAAATCTTATCAAGTTCGATCGATGTAAACCAGTTATCAAAAGTTACGCTTCTGTTTGTATGGCTTGAGTTGGTTTGCTGTATTTTTTATCTTCCGCCGATAAATAATTGCCATCCGAATTGTTGCCCTTGTAAATGTAATCGATGGAAAAATATCCAGTGCGGGAATCTGTACAACACATAATTTTTAATCCGTATTTGACTGGTATACTTGGTATATACATCTTGAACTTGCACTTGCCCCGAAAACCGATTAACATTTCATCAATGCAAACAGAATCTCCTAACACATAAGAGGTCTGACAATTTTTAACGAATAATTCTAATATTTCAGTAATTGGTGCAGCTGAATAGGAAAGCAAATCTCTCTTTCGACATAATGCATCGTATCATTTCTGTCCCTGTATCATTTGTAGCAAGTAGAGTATTTATATTCTCAGTGTTTGATTTGAAAAGTGATGTGAAGGCCAGAAGCCCAAAAAATGCATAAAGTTCGATTTTATCTAAATCTTTCAATGTTGGTGAAGTTTTTCTATCATATTGGGAGCATTCTTGCTCTATTTTTTTGTTTGTCCATGTTAAAATTATGTCGCAAACTTCATCATTAAATAAGAACTTCCAAACTGTGAGTGAATCAGCTTTGGTACTAAATTTGCAGCAGGACTAAGGACCATATGTGTTTATTTTTGCCATAATAATACTTTTTATTGTCATTTTCCCCATCACTATCTTCAATTTCTCGACTATTCTCCTCTTCTAACATCTCTTCATTTTCACGTTCCCTGTTAATTTCATTCGTTTCCTCTGAAATACAAAAATTATATGCAATCTACTAACAGACTTTTACAAAGCCCCACTTACCTTCTACTTCTGAACTTGTCTCTGAATTAGCCTCGTGTTCGCTATCTAAAATGACATGATTCTCGTCACAGTCTGCTTCAATGTCACTACAATCACTGCCCAGTTTTTCATACCATTTCATAAGTTGTTCCTCGCATCCAGGATCACATAACTTCACTTTTTTAGAGGCATTAGGTTGCTCATCTGTCATAGCTAAATACCATATATTCACTAAACATACGTCTCTCAGACGGCAAGAGCTCTTTGAACCTTACTCAATTACATACGAAACAACACTGATCCACGACTCCACTCACTTTTGTCAGTTCAATTGCACTTTCTTGTAATCGATAGAACTTCCAATCGTATTCATTCTCACTAAGGTTGAAGATCTGTAAAATTGCAACCGAATGTTTACATAAAGAATTTTAAAAGTAATTAAATGAAGTGAAATGAAAATAAGACAAAATCATTTTTTTACCTAGCAAAGTCAAATCTACATATATTCAATATCTAATGAATTGGATATATGATGTTCGCGTTTATCAGATCTCAGAAGCTGAGTTTATTTTTTTAAATTGATGTACAGTAAGGCGAAAAATTGAGAGAAAATTATTTCAAAACACCTCTACCGCCTACAGCCGACCAACCTAATTTTTACCTTGCAGAGGTAGTTAAAAATATTCTAATTGAAAAATTGGAAACACTAGGCATAAATAGAGGAGATTCTTTATTTGTTTTATTAATACCTTTGATTCATGCTCTTTTGATAAAAAATACGAATTTTTTGTTCCTTCCACATTTGAGAATCTAAAAATTATGAAAAATTGCCCAGTATCGACTTGAAAAACCATGTGCACCTATAACTTTACATCAAAAGATGAGGCAGAGGGTGTTCTTGACACAAAATGAAATGAATAGTAACAAATATAATAATATACTTGTATATAATATGCATTTCCTTATTATATATTTTTTGTTATTCATTTTATGTGCCAAAAACACTATCTGCTGTATGATGCTTTGATTTTTTTAGATTCACAAATGTGTCCCAAGGAGGAAAGGAAAAAACTGAGAGAATGCTACAAATAACTTTTAAATATACAAAAAAGTTAGATACAATTTCGTACTGAAATTTATTGGTAGGTTTTTTATTGATTTTTTCAAAGTCTTCACTATTTAAGATTGTTTGTATTTTTTCATTATATTCTGATTTTGTTAAAATTGTTATGGTGTTACCCTTATCCGCTTTACAGAGAACCAAATCATGATACACCAGTTTTTGTTTAATGCTGTTCAACAGGTTTATTTCTCTTTTGTTAGTGTTACATTTTGTCGAGGTAAATAAATATATTTAGCTAATAAGCTAGACTATGTCTTTCCAATTCTGAGATTTCCTCCATTGAGAATGTAGCTAGCTCTGTATTAACGGCAAGAAGTTCAAAATCTTTTTTACTTACCTCTATTAAAAGTTGAAAATGGCTTCTCCTTAGAATGTCAAATTTTGTTCAGAAAGTTTCTTTATATAGCTAAAAACCACCAATGATTACAATCAACTTTAAATCAGAAAATTGTATCTATAAAATTATAAGCGTTTGAAAATATATATTTTTTATTTTCGGCCTTTCCTCCCACTTTAGCCCAGATACGGAGAATTTTACATCTTACAAATATTTTGAGGTTAATATTAAGTAATGCCCTGACAAACAGTGGCTACTTACTTTCGTAACTTTGTTCCATTAATTAGCTGAGCAATCTCTAAGCCTACATTTCTACATATTTTAGAAAGACCAGTCATGACTTCTCATTGATGCAAGAGAATTTTTTCCCAACACAAAAATAAAGGAATTTTCTGCATATATCTATGTTTGTTTAAAAGATCTATTGATACTTTCGTTTCTGGGGTTAGTATGACAGGTACCTTTCTGCCCCCTTTTCCCTCTATTTCTACCATTGTAAATTTTTCAATCAGTTTTCATTGAATTTTTTGTTTCCATTGTTGTTTGTAGTGACCAATCCGGTTTTGAAGTGTAGTTTTCCAACGTCATTCTGGAAGCTTCCCCAGAACGCCTTTTGTTAAATACAACAATTCTTCCCAATGTATAATACGCCAAATTTCGCCAATCTTCAATGGTCCTATCTTTTTCCAGAAATTGCTGATATTTTACTATATTGGTATTTATGAATTCATTTAGCTTAACTAAATCGTTCGAGATAAGCAATAGTTCAGTTTTATTCATTTTGCGCTTATAAAGTGTATTTAACGCATTAGATGAAATTCTGATGCTTCACTCAAATTCCATGACATGTAAGAAAGATTTTAGGACCTGATGTTTGCTTAAATTCATTTGGTTTAAGACCTTTCCCCTTTCGAGTGAAATACACTTTTTGAAAGCGTACCCAATTTTGAGGGCTAGAGATGGCACTGCAACTACAGGTGGTTCTTGTAAACTCAAATCCAAAATATAAGCAGCATTTGCGGCTTCCTTTATTCTTTTTTTGCTATTCGGCTCTCTAGGCGGCTCTCTTTGCGATGTAATTCTTAAGGGATGCCGCTTTGAATGTTATATTTTGCACACAACTTTATCTCAACTTGGTTAACACATAGAATCTTTGTAGTTTGTACAACCATATCAAATTTATCAGGTCTCAAAAAATCACTCAAAGGTGTATTGATACCATGATTGAGATCTCTCAATTAAAGAAGAAGTCTCCCTGGAATAAATGTGAGTGAAATGCCCTTTTCGAGTGAAATACACTTTTTTAAAGCGTACCCAATTTTGAGGGCTAGAGATGGCACAACAAATTCAGGTCGTTTTTGTATCTCAACTTGATTAACACATAGAATCTTTGTAGTTTGTACAACCATATCAAATTATCAGGTCTCAAAAAATCATTCAAAGATGTATTAATACCATGATTGAGATCTCTCAATTAAAGAAGAAGTCTCCCTGGAATAAATGTTAATGAAAGATTAATAATTATAACGTTTTGACGTTTCTTTTAGTTACCAGAATTCTTAGATTATAAACAATTATTTTATCACAATTACTAATTCATTTAAAGTAAATGTGACACAAGAAAAAAATGCTATAACTTCATTACTAATTTCCTGAAGCACACGTTGTACCATTTGGGTAATTGTAAAAATTGTAAAATGAATTAGTAGTTACTGATTCCATCTTGACGAGAATCCATGTTAACACTGAAACGGAATATAACTTAGTATTTTTTCTCTATTTTTCAAAAATGTATAAAAATGTTTGACAATTGTTTCAACATTACAGTGGCTTCATTGGAAGTCTTGTAGTCACCAAGATATAGAATATATTTTTTGTAAAAAATATAGAAAAAAAACTGTGAAAATCATAAAAACAACTAAGTTTTATTTCGTTTCAAGAAAAATTAATTATTCTCCTTAACTTACCAAGCTGTCTCATTGATTGGCGAATTAACTCGCATTGAGTTGTGTCATACTTCTCATACAACATTGCGCCAAAATTCAGTATAAGAGAATCATTTACGACACATGTACCTACATCGTCGTTTCGTATTTTAGCTACTATATTTTGAATGAATGACGAGGACAAATCCTTTCCAAAAATTTAATATAAAATAGCGTTACTTTCATCAACTATATTTTTATTTAGATTGCATTCTAAGACTGTATTACCCCCTTGAGGGCAATTTTTGACATGGTGCCATAAATGTTTTTTTAGCATAAATCCCAAATGAGGACATGGGCCATAATCAGTATATGTTATACCCTTTGCTGCTGATTCTGTTAACCTGAGTACCAATACTAATTCTCCTTTATACATTGCCAATACATCACAGTTGTGATTGAAATCCCCTGCTATGATAACTTCTGCAAAGCTTTCTTTCCTAGATTTTGATTTCTTCTCTTTAGCTAAAATTATTGGTATAGCTATTTCATTGCCATGACATTTTTCAAAATGTCTGGCCATGTTTGTAAACATTTTTGTACAGAAGTAATATGAATGAATTTTATTTCTTAAACACTTTTCATTATCCTTTCTTTCAGCTACACATATTTTTATATTCTTACCTTCCTCTAGATTATTATTTTCATCAGTGTTATCAAACTGAACGTCTGCAATTTTACTCTCAGTTTTATTACCAGTGCTTTCAACTTGATCTACCAGGACACTATTGCTGAATTTGATATTTTGAATTATTCTTATCTTATTCTGGTTATTTTTACTATTTTGTTTTATTACAGAATTGGATGATGGTTTAGATATTATCTGACGGCTTATCAATTTTATTATGGTTTTCTTCCACTTCACCTATAGTTCCAGTCGTGTTCTCTAGCTATTGCCCGACTTTCTCACCGGGTGATATTTCAATATTTGTGGATGCATTGTTATTTACACCATTACCCCAAAGCATTTGAAACTCGCTGTATTCTTCCAAATGCTGTAACCTATTATAATTTTGAATTTCTTTTTTTGAATCGTCATTCCAGAGCAGTATTTTACTGTTTTCTACAGAACACGTGTCAGGAATATATTCACTCCCAGAAGTTTTGTCTTCAGAATATAAACTTCGATCCCAGTCTAAACAAAAGCAAATATTATTTGTAACTCTTTATAATGACAATTATGACCACCACTTAGAATATACTGATTTTTATTTTAGTTGCCCCATTTAAGAGTCAGGGCATGAGACTATAAAGAGGTTGGGTGTAGATTCATCCTTAACAGACTGGCATACTTATTACTTCTTCTCACTTACCTTCTTTACGTTACTCAAGAAATGGCAACAAAAGGGCGCATTAAAAGTTACTCAACCGAAAGATAAGTATAGGCGCCACTTTGTTTTATTCTCTTTTAAGTCGAAATCTACTTCCGTAAATAGATAACCCGGCAAAACTAAGAAACACTGAATTATCCATGAGTTAAGTCAGCAATGATCAAACAGAAAATAAAAGATCGTTATGAAAAGAACAATATGTTCATCGAGTTGACATACACGTGACAAAAGATACCTTAATATACTAAACGAATTCGAAAGCAAATGTAAATTACCGTAGGTCAGGCATGAGCTTATTTACGGTTTCAAAAAAATGCATCAAAATATATAATTAAATTAAAATTTACCGTGAACAACAAGCAACGCCTAAAATAAGACTAAAAATACCGACAATGAAATTATACTAAAATTATAACATATTACCATCATTTGGTAGGCATAAATTTCTAAACGGCTATGATAAGCTTTATTTTACGATACATAGTTGCCGCGGCACGTCCTTTAAAATTCACTGTTCGCGTCTAGCTAGACAAACAACTAAAGCAGTACATTTAAATTAGGCACTTTATGGTCCGAAATGCGATGTTTTTTCGCAATCTTGATATTATCAGGATATAATTGGATGCCAGGTAAAACATATTATTGGAACAGTGACGGAGATATGGGTAACCAAATTATTATAGATGCCATGATCGGTTTTTAACTATTTGGAAATATTTCCATTTGGCAGATAAGTATTATAAGTTGCGACCGTTAATCGAAAAACTGCAAGAAAAATTAAATTACAATGAGTCGATGGTCAAATATTTTGGCAGACACTCGTGCAAACAGTTTATAAAGGGAAAACCCATACGATTTGGCTACGAAGTTTGGTTTGAATAGCAAAAGTGGATATCTCGTAAACCTTACGATATATCGGCTTGAAATGTATCTTAAATTTTCATACACGTTTCTAAAATTTGTTTAATTAAGAATAAATGTTACATCACACACAACACAAAGAACTTTAAAAAAAAAAATATGTATTTGATTAAAGGATAGTAGCTACTATCCTGGCATGAAATGAATGATATAAATGTGAGTTAAGAACTGAGGAGCAAACGTTCCTTTACATGTATTTATAAGATTTGAAATGCTGACTCGAAGAGTCTCTAGAACAAAGGGAGTAACATTGTGCAATTTATTCTGGGAACATAACAAAGGAAATAATGTTGCAATTCTGTGAATCAGGTGATGCTAAATAAGCAAAAGGAGCAGCTGCGATGTAATATGATATACCTGATAAGCTTACTTGTGTATGGTTCTAAGTATCATGAATTACGTTATAATATTTTATATAACAGCTTCCCCCTTATATAAAAAGTTGGTGCTTATGCAGTAACTTTTGAAAGTAAAATAAATGGAAAGTATATGAAATATTGAAAATAATAAAATATAACAATAAAATGTTAAAGGTATATAAAATGTAAAATTGTAAATGTGTAAAATGTAAAAATATAAGATAAAATAGTAAGCGTAAAAATGCAATACAGTGCATGTATAAAAAGCATCTAAATGTTAAAATAAAATTGGATAAGTTTCACTGAAGAGTTTCAGCACGAAAGTTAACAGAAAGGCACAACTGTTTTAACTGAGTTTTATGTCTTCAGATTCTTCGTCTTCCCTTCTTAATGGAGGTTGTCATCGTTGAGGGGGTAGGCTAGTAAATGTCCTGGAGAGTTTACTAGGTCTTGGAGGAGCTGGGGGCGATGTGGAGACATCGATGGCTATACTTCTTCGGCGTATTCTGCACTTGTAGAATAAGTACACAAATAGTAGTCCAAAGACTAAAACAATTATGAAATAAGTGAA